>CM068369.1:411960462-412560462 GCA_034769895.1 Magicicada septendecula | reverse complement strand
CCACCCAGTATCACCATTTGGAAAAAGTAATGAATACGCTAAAGGGTCCAATGATGAATCCAAAACAGAGATATTTTTAATGGTACCATTAACTTTTGAAAACGAAACCATATTTCGTTCAAAGGGTGGCTCACCATCAACTGTACTAAATATTACTGCTACGTCAGTTTGAACTGCATCATTATAACGGCGTAGATCTAAATCACGATTTACTTTAATGAGCATACAAATTTCTTTATTTTGATTTTCAACTCTCTGACAATGATCTTTCATTGCAATGAATGACCGAACGAAAGGATTAATGCGTTCCAATTCAACAGAGATTTCGCGCATTATATTGTTATTGCATGTTTGATTATAGTGTTCACGTAATCTATAATTGACAGCAGTGTCAACATCATAAAAATATAATTGCGCATAACATGGTGAGCGACCATATCCAGCAGTCATTGGACCTGATCTGTGATAAAAAACATCATATATTTTAAAATGATACACTCCACGCGTAACTGTATCCGAAATTTTAGCTTCTGAGCTAACCATAGCAAATGATGAATTGTATTTACGAATGTTTTCAAAATCATTTTTTGACTTTCTTTTTATTGAAGGTTCGTTTGAAGTAAGTCCATCATACAATGATTTAAAGTATTCATTTTGACTTAAGGCCGGTAATATTGCTTTACCCTTATGACAACATGAAGTGAATGCAGTCCTTTCACCTAAAGTGACCTCAGATTCGAAATGTTTTGCATCGCAAAACCTGCATTGTAAATGCATTAATCCACAATCAAAAGTATTAAAATTTCTTGGAATGACATTCAGTGCGCATTTAAATGTATCCCTCAAAATAATTTCATAATTTTGTATACTATTTACACTATTTAAATTTGCATTTGGTCTATTATCATTTTGACTTTCACGCGAATATATATTCCTTCTTCTTTGTCTCTCACTCCGACCCGTCAATGTTATACTATTTACACTATTTAAATTTGCATTTGGTCTATTATCATTTTGACTTTCACGCGAATATATATTCCTTCTTCTTTGTCTCTCACTCCGACCCGTCAATGTTCTATGTCGAGGCATAATGGAAGTAGGTGCGAATATCTGAATGTAAAAAAAAAACATGTAATGAAATTACTGAAACTAAGATTAGACAGGGTTTAATTTAAAAATAATAAAAATGTACTCATTTTTTTGAAACCACCAATAATAAGTCAATTCAAATTGCTGCTACAAAATTTTCCTTTTGCAACAGGTGTATATTAAGCAAGCTGTATTTCACTTTCAACTGCACATTAATATATAAAACACAGATATCTAATACACAAAATATAAAATAAACGCTTTTTTGGCTTGACATACACTTCACAGACTATTGAAAAAGGAACATTTGAAATCACACAAAATTCACAGCTCATTCAGTCACTCTGTCAGTAATATTTGTTGGCAACATTTTAAAATTCTTTGGCGACAATCTCTACTCTGTGCGACTGTTTGACCTCAGAGTATTATGTGTTTGACATTGGCAGTATGAACGTACACTAAAATGAAAAAATTATAATTTTATTGCCTGGCAACAAAATTATTTTATTTTTAACAATTACCATTGTTTGAAAAAGTTTAAATGAATTTTCAAGTGCAAATGAATGTTTTATTTTATTTAATTTAATGTATTTGTAACACATATTATATATAAATTTTAGCTTTCTGCACTCCTTCTCCGTATAAACTTTAACTATGCCAAATCTCACACTCCTCCGTGCGCGCAATATGCTTAAAAAGGGGTACAAAGTTTTCTCTTCACGTATTAATATCTAGAGTTCAAAACCATTTTCTTCAATTTTGCCATAATGCAAGTGCCCAATACAAATACTGTAATTAAAAAACCGAAACATGAAAATTTAACAAATAATTTTTCACCTCGTCCCACCTCCCTGAGCCTGCCGCCCCTAAGAACGTGGCTAGTGGGAAATCCGGGCCAGTGCTGACCAGGGGGAGTTCACCAGGGTAAGATATTAGGACTAGAGTAGCCACAGCCTAGGCTATATTCAACAGAGTAAAGGTGTATTGTGTAGTAGAATTAGCTTGAACTTGAGGAAGAGACTTGTGAAGAGTTTCGTATGAAGTATTCAACTTTATAGATCAGGAGAGATCAACAGCAATGAGAGAAATTAATAGAACAGGATAGCCCTGTAAATGTGGATTGGGGGCAGATGGAAATACTCTGGGTGGATAAGCAATAAAGTGGGGCTTAAAAGGAGCAAAAAATGTAAAACACATATGAGTATTATAAAGAGGCGAAAGAGAAACTGAACTGGACCACCCTGATAGTAAATAACAACTAACAACCGTTTCTGAAATATAGACCCCACATTTAAACAGTTACCCACCGATATCGAACAATTGTTATCAGTTGTAATTAATTTTTTCATCTTCAGAGTAGTTACGTTGCTGACATATTCCTGCACATCATTAAACAACGGCTATACCGAGAGCAGAATGACGACGACACGACGGTTGGATCCACTGAAGGTGATAAGCTGCGGCTGATGAATACTAATTGTAAAAACGCGCGCACAAAACAGTAATCCTATCTTGCAAACGGTGCAGTCTGATTAGTCGGGAAGTGCTGCAGTTTTAAAAACACATTACTACATCGAATTCCTTCCGACTCTAATCCTTTTGGCCGAGGCAGTATTCACTAGGGAACGACAGAAGAATAGAGGGGGGGAAATGTTGACGCTATTGGATGACGTACAATGTGGCGTTTCGTACGAAAAGTTGACAAAAATAAATACGAACGAACATGGCGGTGGTGTCTGAGACCGGCCACACGGCAGAACAACGTATGATGCCGGCAAATGATGATAGGGTAATATAACTTCAGTAAGCTCTTACTGCAGTCACAAAATTACTCCAGTCATTGTTTATTTTTCTGCGGAAAGAGTGGGTATATGCGTTTGAGGCACAATTTGGATGTCGTTCTATCCTAACTTTGCAATAGGACAGTTGATTTAAACAGTGTTTTTAACCATCCATTGGACAGAGGTGACAGTATGCTTACGTGTATATATTTGACGACTATCAAACATCAGCATTTTTGTAAAGTTAGTTCTGGTTATCTCCTTTTAAGCCTACATATTTAAAAAAGTTTTGAAAACATTTACGTCATCGCTATTCAAAATGCTCAAATTTTTGCATTACAATATAAAAGCATAATAGAGACCATATTTCTGCATTACGAGTCTGTCGGTAATGCGAAACGAAGTTCCTCCCAATAAGTAACAATAAAATTTAATTATAAAAATAAATAAATAATTACCAGTAACTAATTGCTTCAAAATTTTATTACACTTTCTCATTAATAGTTATTATGTGTTAAGTTAATAATTATCTGTTATTAATTTAATGTTAAGCTTTTTATTTTAATACTTAACTTATATTAAATAAATAGCGTATTCAATTGTGATTTTAATTATCGCAATAACGCAAGGAAAAATCAAAAGACAAACTATAGAGTTTAATTCGGCAAACTGCAGCAGTTATCATTTTTAGATTATAGGTTTCTGGAGTCGATCTTTAACAGTCGGCGAGTAACAAAATTTAGTTTGATACAGACGACCAGGTCTATCAAAAATGATAAGAAGACAAAGGAGAGAAAGTACGAAATAGAAAAGATAAGAAACGGCTGGACAATAGAAATTACAGGAATGACTTATTGTGGACAACGAATGGCCGAACAAAAATTAAAAAAATAATGTTAAATTGGCAACTCAAAGGCTGAAACGGACTAGTTAGACCAAGAAAAACGTAGAGAGAAGGCATAGACAGGAGTATGAGGGGAGGAACCTTGAGAATGGAGATTGAAAATCTGCTTATTGTAAACACCTAAATAATCGTACTAAAAATGTATTTACTCTATGTAAATAATAATGGCTCCCATGTGTACCACCGAAGTAGGTTAGGACTAGGCAGGGTAGGCTGCCTTCTGTGATTTACTCTTTGTAGTTGTTAAAATAACACCACAAATTCCAAAATTCCGAATTACATAAAATTCCTTTTATGTAAAACGACTGTTGTCTACAAAACGCATTATTTTTAAATACCGCCGAGCCCCAGAAATTTTTAGCTTATTCGAATCCAAACTAGCATATAATTGTTTATTTGATGGGTGTTTACGAAGCGTCGGAAGTAGTTTAACTTTCAAATGTGCTGCTAATTCACTTTCAAGTCGCAGTTGTTATTGCAGTGACGCAAACTTTGTGTTAGTCTTCTCCAACGCGTTGTGACATTGCTGATCAGACAGCGGAGTCAGCAAATAGTTCAGAAATTATTTATCTCAGCGATGTGCATATTTATCCAGCAGATAAAGTAATCCCGAAACAACGTGATTATACATGCGATGCAGGCTTATCAATGTGTGAAAATACACAAAGAATTTGCAACACAAACTTCTCTGTAAATAAAAAACAAAATCCCCGATAACGGCAGTAAGTGCAGTTGTTTGGCTGCCGCTCTGAGAAATGCACACTTTCTGCTTTGTAAGGCGTCGTAATGTTTCGCCAAAATATGGAAAGTGCTTTATGAAACTAAATGTTCTGTTTGAAAGAACTTTACCTATGTAGAAAAAACTTATTGTGTTTGTAAATTCGTAATTAAAATTTATGACTCCGATAAAAACTTCTGCAGTTGTACAAGCATAACTTATCTGTCTCCATTGGGTATAGAAATTCATTTTTAAATAACACATGGTTCCTCATCATTAATGTATTGATGTACACGTGTTTCGTAAGACATGTTAACAGTTTTCTATAAATTAAAAAAATTTGTAGCCTGCCATTACGCATGGTAATAATCATTATTCCGCTAGTTAAGACATGCTAAGAAGATTATTCAGAATCATAACTACATTTTGCGATACGTCAGTGGTTCTCTCTCCCTCTCTCTCTCTCTCTCTCTCTCTTCACACTTAGTAACGGGTTATTACACGTTTGGATCCGTGATGTAACTTTGTCTATGTACTCAGTTTATATACTGGCGTTTTAATTTGATACCATTTATCTTCCAGCTCAATGTAAATGATTTTTTTTTAATTTTTCGCTCGCCCAGGGACCACGTTCACCTATAACTGTCACGCAAGGGAAATTATTATCACCAGTTACAAGATACATTCTGGCTGCAGGTTAGGCAAGACTTGGCCTCTGGATACAGGGCTTTTGTCGTCCGCTAACCCTTGCATCGTCGCTTCATACCACGTTTGAATAGAAGCGACCCACTTTAATTATTGTTCTGGCCTTCGTGTCATTGTGACTGAGAATAATACACGTGTGTGCACGTGGAATCGTTTAACTATATGTGTTGAAAAAGACTGCTAGAGGCCAATACAAGCTGGTATTTTTTAAGCTGCCTTTCTACAACACGCATAATCTACATCTATTCAAATTCATGGGGACTATATTACTTGTAAAGATTTTTATTTTATAGAGCATAGTTCGTGGAGCATTCTTTCCCTATAACTTTATTAAATGGACGAAACGGGTTTTTCGTATGTTTTCTAAAATCTTTGTCAAAAATGGAATCTGGAAGTGGAATTGAAAAATTTCAATTGTAAAATGACAGTGTGATTTAGGAGGAGTAACGAATACTTGAATTTAGAAATTTTCGTTACTTTGATCGAAGAAGATTGTGAATTTATACTTGTGACTAAAATCGTCTTTTCTGAATCGTTTTTAGGAGCTCGACATCTTGGGTAATTTTATCTACATACAGACGGTTAATTAATAAATAGAGTTCAATTAAATTAATTAAAATACAATGATACAGTTATTTAATGGGAATGTAATATTGGTACTGTACGCTTGAGAAGAACAGAGAAATTTAAACATTTATCGCGCCTAAGAAGAATGTTATCGTAGAACGAAGCAAGAGACTGTTACGGTAGAGATGAGATAAACGAATGTGGATGGTGGATAAATGGATTGTACTTTGAAGAAAACAATCGGAATCATGACTACAGACGCCGTGTTTCCATTGACTATAGAAATCTGGTGGAAGATAATGCAGAGAGACTGGAGGAACGTTAGAACAACACACAGAGAGATAATCAACTAACCAACAACAAAGCAGAATGGTAATGTTTCGTAGACGCCTGTGCTTGAAAAAACATTAAAAGGATAATATCACATATGTAATTACTATGTTCGTATTGAAGGAATTATGTCCCTTGAATATTTTTTCCCACGTATAGAAGAAATTATGCGTATCATTATCGTATGTAGAACAAGAAGGACTGATAAATGTTTTATTCTCTTCAATATGATGAAATTTGCTAGAAACCTTGTCATGCAAAGTAAATGTTTATACCAGTTAGTTAACGACGATCGAGAGAATACCTAAGTTGCGAAGTATGCGCGCTTAGAGGTAGAGAGGAGAGAAAAAGAGATAAGAGGAAGGGGGAGACAACACTCAGTCTGGTTCGTTGGTGTGTTGTGCTACTTTGCATTTTAATTAAATAAAAAAGCGGTAAATAAGAAACGTTCAACGCAAAATGCAGTGATCTCAAAAATCGCATTTACTTCAATCCGCATTACATATTTCAGACATGTGTCACGCATATTTGAGAGGAAATTCAAAAAAAGGTTTGCAATCACAAAATAATACCTTCGTATAGTACAAAGCCTATGCAAGCCCACGTGCAGAATGTGTGTGTGTGTGTGTGTGTGTGTGTGTGTGTGTGTGTGTGTGTGTGTGTGTGTGTGTGTGTGTGTGTGTGTGTGTGTGTGTGTGTGTGTGTGTGTGTGTGTGTGTGTGTGTGTGTGTGTGTTAACCGTGTCCGAGTGTACGTTTACGTCTTCTGTACACCGTAAAGTGTGTAAGTCTGCCGTCCTTGGGTTGACGGATGCTGCGTGCTCGGGTCAATGAACCGACAACAACAAACGCCCACTATCACACATGTACGCGTTACTACAACTACAACTACTAAGAGCAGCGACACAACAACCAATTGGCCTGGTTTTGACAATGATAACAAGCGCTTACACGAAATTGTTTTATTCCGGAATTCTTTCCGTAGCTACTCACAGAGCGACGGACCGATTGGTTTGTAACACACGACCTGCAGATTGAAATTGGGTAAAATGGCAGAAGTGAGCCTATTTCGTCTCCCAGAGATACCTCCCATTAATGAGGAGAGATTTTCTCCTCTTAAATCTGCTGTAACAAAATTTAAAAATCCGAAAATGAAATAGCAAATACAAAACTGTAACCTCTACACTGAAGCACGAAATCGTGGCGACACGAAATGTGAAACAGGAACGTTTTTAAAAATTATTTAATTGTTTAATTGGTAATCCCAGTTCATTTTAAATACAAAGCTATCTGACTTACCAAAGTACGGGAAAACAATTTTCGTAATATTCGTTATCTTCAATATAGACTATTCGTCTTTATATTCGTAAATAGAGAGCGACACGTATTGTAAAACGTCGCGAAATGGTAAGTTATGCGTATGATGTTACCATAATAGCGAGAAATGACAGTTCAATGGGCTCAACGAAAAGACTGGTGGAGCGTCACATAAGATGAAAGTACAATTGGATCAAAAGTAACGCAAAGTGTTGAGAATATATGGTACTTAAAAACGAGGAAAATATTTATATGTAGGCTACATACACATTTTAGGATAATGGTGTAGGAGAAGGTAGAGGAGTGTAGGCCTATATAACTGCGAACAATGGTGACAAGGAAATGTGAAGAACATAAAAGAGATGCCAAACTGAGCAAAACAGACTGAGCACGCCAATGTGATACAACACTTGCCACGTGTTGGGCAGGTATTAAGTAATTATGCTAACAATAATGGGTTAATTAATCTGTGATTAAGTAATTATTGAATATATTAATTTGTATAATGAGCTCGTGTAATCAATAAATAACACGTTAATTACTTTACGTTAGCATAACTATTGCATGGAGACTCTAGTTGTATTAATAGATAAAATAAAATAAACTACTATAAATCACTCAAATGCCATTACTTTCTCGTTCTGAGGTAATTTGACAATGATGAACGCATATGGATAAAATAAACACTTATTTATTAACATTATATCATTCATTAAATTCAATATATAAAATATGGATGATTCCCTGTAAATACATACATTCATAAACTCATGAAAAGAACATAAAAGAACACATGTTTATACATCAAATTACAAGGTAAATCCAATACGTTGTTTGCTGAAAAACATACACATACATATATAATGTAATCGATATATAGAAACACAAATATTCGAACAATAAATCCTATACTAATGCGTTCATCGTATGCCTCAGCTGGATGGCGTTAATTATGTTTAATTTAAATGCTCAAGGGGTGTTTCTTGAAAAGAGACAGGACAGTAGAGTTCCTTATGATAAGAATAGCATAAAGATTACTTGTTTAGATGAATTATCCGATATTTCCATCGGCGTAACTCCTCTCTGCTGGACCATGTGTGGGAAACTGTGCTGTCACTGACACTTAACACACGCGAAACAGATTCACTCGCGCTGTGTGTGCGTATTCTGTTGATTCTGCTGTTATTGTTCGAGTCATGAAATTATGTGTCGTGAAGATAAGTTCATCGTTAACTATGGTGTATATATATATATGTCTGTCTATTGTTCAACGTTTGGTATGTTCATTACTGTTAGTGTTTTGATCCCGCGGTGTAATTGTTCCACATGATATTGTATCGCTCCGCAGCACTGTATAATGTTATGATTTCGCCGTCCGGTATTACATCAACGATAGTTCTACGCGTCGATTATTGATGTAAGTGTGACTGGTTAGTTCAATTCTGAATTAGAGTATAATAAAGAATTCTATAATCGTTAAGCACTGGCGTATGTCGCATGTTTTTAGACACTGAAAGTACACTATTACCGGATACGCGCCAATATCGAAATGTCTAATTCTCTTAGTTATATGACGTGTGGCAAAGTTTCAAAGTCCCACTGCCGTCCGTATGTTAATCGAACTTTGACGACCGACTGTTGTAAGTTATAAATAGACTGTTTTAAAAGTACGTGAAGACTGCTCAAAGTATATGAGTGAAAAATTATGAAAGACTGTTCTACTGACTGACTGACTGCTCAAAGTATATGAGTAAAATTTTATGAAAGACTGTCCTCCCGCGTGCTCTGCAAACGGTTTTTATCAAGCATCGTGTACCACAATGCACCCTTCTGGAAAACACGCCTCAAGTTGAACATGATAGGACAGAAGATCTCCTACCCTTAAGCCAGAGTGTCGTTCTTCACTTCTCATTCGACGTTCCCGTTGCTATGCTGGCGACGGTCCTCTCCACCAGTTCTCTGGGTAGATGCCGGGTTGTGATTGGATATCCTGTCTCCCCACGAGTCCGCGTCGAAAGTCTCCGTACTCCTTTTCCTAGAACAGGAGCAATTTCATGGTTGTCTATCAAGCTATTGTCTAAGCGTACTCCGGATCTCACTGCAGTTCTCACGCAAACAATGTGTCGTATCTTGTTATTGTTCGCTGTGTTTGACCCCTTTTTTCCAGAACGCTATCCTGGCGCAGCGTGACGTCGTTTCCAAAACGGCACACCTTCTGCCTGTCGTAAATATCCGTTGTCGCCAGTAAGTCGTTCCCCTGCTGTTTACAAGTTCGATTCTATTATTTTAGGTATCGATGTCCGTCCTCGTATAGGGTATATACTATTGTGTGACTTACACCCTTTTATTCTTACTGGTACTTTTCAAAATAACCGGCAGTGTGTCCGTCACAGTTTCTCCTCTAAATTGGTACTTGACACAGTTTCCATTATCTTACATTTGCAGGCTGTAAATCTCGTGTTTTAGTCGAGTCTGTCACGGCCAACCTTGTTCCCTATTGTACATCTATGTGAAACGTACTTGCATTGTCTGAAGTAAACGTTCACTTGACACTTCGACACACAGTTCTTTATTTATTGCTCGAGGCCTGAGTAGGTGTGTCATGCTGAATGTAACGTCTTTTCAGTCATACTAAAATTTTTAAATTTTTGGTTGTTACATAGGTCCCCAAATCGGATTTGATGTTGGATTAGCGGAAGACACTCTAATCCGATTTCTGCGCTCTGTGTTTGTTGTGGGAGTCCCCTCTGATAAAGTCGCGGTCAATGACCTACTTTCCTCTGCTTGGTGTATATGGGTATATATTCCCTATATTTGGTCGTAAACTACCTCTGGGAATTTATTGCCGTGCATCTGAGGAAGGATGAACGCATTTTACACATTTGCATATCTAATTAGATATGGGATTATGTACAATGATAATAATAGCTGTGGATGGCTGTGCCGTCCGCTTATAACCTAACACATGAAATAATGATTTTCGACATGAAATACAATTATTCATGTGTCGTTTAAATATCATTATGATAGCTAATGTTCTTAGTCTATCTTGAACATTTAAAATACAATTTACGACCTGTAAATACACATTGATACATTCACTAATTATTATCGAGTATCACTCACAATACGTGTTACTATCATCTATACTGATTATATTGATTATAAATGTATATACATTATTCAGGAACAATTAACGATTCACTTGAGATCATTATGATTATAGATAACTTTGTTTTATATCACTCAGATTTGATTAATTAATCTAATATCATCGGGTGTCTATAAAACTCGTTATAACGTCTTTTCGCAATTTATTGCTGCACATTCAATTGAACTTTTCACATCATAATTGTCTTTTCTATTTAAATTTCCATTAACACTGGCTATACACATGTAATTAATGTCGTTAGGTTGCCACATCGTGACTTAAGAACTCCTTGTACAAAATCTTTACATTATACACTAATAAGATATACATCATACCGATTAGCTAGTTGGACCGGTTTTCGTGGGACATTCACCTTATGTGTTGATCCGCCTCCTAATCCACTAGTCTAACTGATTGTCGATGCACTTTCGTTTTCCTTTGAGACTTGTGATTTCGTCTCAAAGTATCTCTTCAGCAATCGTACGTTAAAAATACCCCTCAGTTTCTCATTGCTATCGCACTCAGTGAGCTCGTATGTTGCGTTACCAAGGACGCGATTAACCTTGTATGGTCCGGTGTATAACTCGAAAAACTTGTCAATCCTTTTCATTGCGGCGTCGGATTGGTGGTAGCTCCTCAACAGCACCTTATCGCCGGTAGCAAATTTAGTAATATTCTTACCATCATTGATACGTTTAGCATATTTCTCTCTTTTGTCTTTTATTTTTACAAACACATTAATATTGGGATTGTGTTCATTGTTGATGACATCTTTGTCCAGCCACTTCTCCCATGCGCGGGTCGGCTTCTTTCCTAAGTGTGCCTCGTGGGGTGTTATTTCTATTGTTTCGTGGTACGTTTCATTGATACATGTCTCAATTACTCCGACGTATCTTGACCACTTGCTATGCTGGTCGTGTACCAGGATCCTGAATAGATTTCCCAGTTGGCGGTTAATCCTTTCCGCTAAGTTCGCTCGAGGATTCCTTATCGCGGTATATCTTGGTTGTATTCCCAGCTCCTCGAGACCTTTAACCCATCTTTCGGCGGTAAATTGCGTGCCGTTGTCGGTTAAAATGACTCTCGGTCGTCCATACTTCGTACAGTAGTCGCTGATCCGTCGTAGTGTCGTGGTGGTTGTCGCTCTTCTTAGTGTGAATAGTTTGACAAACTTTGTGAAGTTGTCCACCATGACAAGTAAGTATTTGACACCTCCTGTACCTGTTGGTAAGGGTCCATAGTAATCAACACTTACTATGTCACCTCTGGCTGATGGTATCATGGCCTTTGTTCCGCCAAAGAGCATCCTGTTGTTCGTATCCTTGTACCGTTGGCAAGAGTCACAAGTTTGGGTATATACTTTCACTTTCTTGATCAAGCTGTCAATCGTGAAGTGCTCTTGTAACATTTTCATACACCTTTTCGGTCCTAGGTGTCCGTACATTTGGTGTATCTCTGCAATTAGATCCTTCGACACGCTGTCAGGAATGTATAGTTTCCATTCGCCACGTCGTCGTCGGTACAACTTATCATTAACAATTTTATAAAATTTACTTAATTTACTATCTACATCGTTATTCTTAATCTTATCTATGAGCGTTCCGAGTTTGGCATCTTCATTTTGGTATTTGCCGATACCTCTAATTATTTTACCTAATTGTTGACTCATTTTAATAACTAGGTGATTAATCAAATATTCGTGCGTCTCCTCGTTTGTCTCGTGTTGTTCCGTGTCAGCCGGGTATCTACTCAGTATGTCCGCAACGACATTATCCTTTCCTTTGCAGTGGATAATGTCGAAATTGTACTCCTGTATGGCGAGAATCCATCTTGTAATTCTGGAATTGTTTAAGTGACACTTGTGCATAAATGTTAATGCTTTATTGTCGGTGATTATCGTGAGTGGTTGGCCAAGTATGTACATACGAAACTTATCCAGACATCTAACGATACTCAGGAGCTCTTTCTCCGTCGTGAAGTAATTGCGTTCTGCTCCCTTAAATGTCTTGCTTGTAAAAGCGATGACGCCGATTTCTCCATCTTCATCAATCTGGTAAAGCTGGCCACCATACGCAAAATTACTAGCGTCACACTGAATATAGTATCTTTGGTTCGGCCGTGGGAACCGTAGAGTTACTGTGTCTATAAATAAATTCTTGACTCTCTGGAAACACTCGTCCACTTCCCTTGTCCATGAAAACTTTCGTCCACCTTTCAGCAGTTCATGTAAAGGTTGCGTTGTTTCTGCGTATTTACTCGAGAAACTGTTATAAAAATTGGTAAGACCAAGAAAACCTTTGAGCTGTTTTGTATTCTTCGGTGCTGGGAAATCCATAATCGCCTTTACCTTGTCATCGTTTGCTTGTATCCCTTTTGTTGTAAGGCGATAACCAAGGAAGGAGATTTCTCGTCTGAAGAATTGTGACTTGGTGAGGTTGACAGTTATATTTGCTTTATTGAGGTTGTTTAGCAACGCTTCTAAATGATTTAAGTGTGTTTGTATATTATTAGAGTAACACAAGCAGTCGTCCACGTAGATGATCGTGTTCTTCTTGACCTCCTCTTCGAGGGCCACATCCAATCCACGTGTCAACGCTGCAGAGCTGGTGCTGAGTCCAAATGGCGTCACTGTGAATCGGTAGCACCTCCATTCATGCATAAACGCAGTGAAATCCCTACACTCTCGTTTTAATGGGACTTGCCAGAAGCTACTGGATAAATCGACTGTCGACAAGTACTGCATATCAACACATCTAGCCAATATCTCATTTACCGGGGACACTCCTTCGTAATCGGGCACGGTCACGCTGTTCACTTTTCTTGCATCAAGGCATAGGCGAACCCTCCCATCCTTCTTGATAACTGTCACGATTGGGTTGACGTACGGGCTGGCGCAACGTTCGATTACTCCATATCGTAACATCCGGTTAATCTCCTCGTTCACCTTGTCTCTGTAGGCAAGCGGCACAGGCCACCCTCGTTGAAAGTAAGGTGTCCTGTCCGTGACGTGAAACTCGTGCGTGTAACCCTCTATTCTTTCCGGGCACTCCCTAAAAACATTCCGGTTCCTTACCAAAATCTCCTTCAGGCGTTGCAGTATTCCTTCATCCACGCAGTCTATGCTCCCAATCTTCTCATCGATGCATCGCAGTACTTCCTCTTCTTCTTCACTGTTTATCACGTCAATATTCATGATTGGTATAATGTGCTCCCCATCAACAGTATCGTTTTTTAAACTAACTACTTTGTTTCCGATGTCGATGCGACACCCAACTTCTTGTAAAAAACTAATTCCTAGTATACACGGTTTCACTAATTCTGGTATTACCAAAAACACACATTCATATCGGATACTATCAATCTCAATGTCACACAATATTTGTCTCTTAACTAATTTGGATTTACTTCCTACAGCACTTATTATAAATGTATTCGTTACGGGTAGTGTCTCATATGGTTCTATACTCTTCTTATGGTTATTAAACCAAGTTTCCGATAACCCGTTAACGATACAACCAGTATCAAGTAAGGCTTCGATAGTTACATCATTATTAAATTTAATAGTAATCTCGGGACATTTCAATATTTGTTTATTTACAATCTCGTCGTCCTCTTTTAGTAGGTCCTTTCGTAAATCAGGTAACAATATATTTACATTCTCACTCGGAAAGAAGTCGCTTAGAAATTCTATCTTCTCCCCTCGTTCGACGTATTTTTTTTTTTTTGTTATTGTTGTCGCTGTTACCGTTCGCCCTTGGGGTAGTGTCAACGACCGTCCTACTGGGTCCTGCCTCAGCTGGTGTAAACTGTACTGTATTGACGTAGTGTTTGTTGTCATACCGACCCCTTGTTGGCTGCCGGTCACTTTCATTTTTATTGTATTGTGTCTCCCTTTCTCTCGGGCTGTTCCTCCCTTCGTTGTAAGGTCTATAATGTGGCCTACGAGTGTTATCTCCGCTTGACTGTATACTTGTAAATTCCGTAATCAACGCTTCGAAATTTGGTATACTCGTGATACCACGTGTGACCACGGCGAGCTGCAAGTCCTTACCAAAGTGGCGAGCTAGTTTTCGTATCAGCTGAGTGTCGGTTAATGCTGGTGACAGTTGCCGACTTTCCAGTAAAATCCGTTCTACATACTGGACAGCTGTGATTGGTCCATTCCACTCATATCTGCCGTACTCCAGATTGTCGCGTATATTGTCCTGGCGTTCTTGACCCCAGTTCTTCAAGGTGAAAGCTTCTTTAAATTCTTCGTACGTGGAGATTTGTTTCCTTATGACGCGCCACCATATTCCAGCGTCCATCTCCAAGTGTCTCCCGATCCATTTAATGTCACCGTTGTTGTAGTACTGTTCCTGGATCTCTGACAATTCCTTCAGGAACTCCATTGGGAACCTGTCAGTGCCGTTATACTTTAACTCTGTATGTGTGTGTCCGTTAATTCTACTGATTATTCCAGACTCACCTTCAATTAGCTGACGCTGTAGTCGTTCTATCTGGGATTTTAATTCGTTGATACGGGTGGTTTTCTCTCTGGTGCTCTCGTCTAGTTTTTGTTCCGCCGACTTCTGTCTTCCACCTACCTCATTGATTTTCTGTTGCATTGTGTTGTTTACGTCCCCCTGTTTCTGTTGTAATTGTCTTACTGTTTGGAATAGTTCGACTCTCAATTTCTCTTGCTTCTTGTGATTTTCTTTTGCGTGTGTCTCCACTCTGTTGTGGATCTTTTTGATGCTCGTTTGAGTATTTTGGGCAACACTCTTTAGTTCCTGTCGGTCTAATTCTCTTGTTTCTCGCACCTCTTCGAATTTCTTGTCGGTGTCCTCCTTTAACTCTTTTATGATCTCGTTCTGCTGCTTCTGAACCTCGTCTATCTTCTTATCACAATTATTTATATATTCACGCACTTCCGCGCGTATTTGTGTAAAATTTTCATTCTGCTTCTCGAACTTTTCATTGATTTCTTCTTTTTGCTTCTCGAAATTTTCATTCACTTCTCTTCTAATCTCTATAAAATTTTCATTAATTATTCTAAGGTTTTCACTAGCCTCTTCCTTCTGCTTTTCAAACTTTTCTTCTAGTTTCTCGAATTTTTCATTAAAATTTTCATTCTGCTTTTCAAACTTTTCATTAATTTCTTCCTTTTGCTTCATCATGAAGTCCATTAATGCGCGCAACGTCACCTCTTCCTGCGGTTGTTGTTGGGACTCCTGTCCCCGCGCTCTGACGTCTGACGTCTCCTCGGTCATTTGTGAATAAGTTGGTGATTCCTCTCGTTCGACACCAGGTACTCCCTGTTGGTTATTAATGTCGAAATCCATGGAATCTGTACTACTGGTCGTCATTTTTGCAGCTTTACTCCGCGTTAACATTCAGTCCCAGTCCAACTAGCTTCACACTAATAATAGTTGTTCTTACAAACTACTAACATGAAATATTAATATATACGCTTATCCTATCTCTACTGCCTGCTCTTTGCCGTGCGGTGGGCGCCAAATACAACACTTGCCACGTGTTGGGCAGGTATTAAGTAATTATGCTAACAATAATGGGTTAATTAATCTGTGATTAAGTAATTATTGAATATATTAATTTGTATAATGAGCTCGTGTAATCAATAAATAACACGTTAATTACTTTACGTTAGCATAACTATTGCATGGAGACTCTAGTTGTTGTATTAATAGATAAAATAAAATAAACTACTATAAATCACTCAAATGCCATTACTTTCTCGTTCTGAGGTAATTTGACAATGATGAACGCATATGGATAAAATAAACACTTATTTATTAACATTATATCATTCATTAAATTCAATATATAAAATATGGATGATTCCCTGTAAATACATACATTCATAAACTCATGAAAAGAACATAAAAGAACACATGTTTATACATCAAATTACAAGGTAAATCCAATACGTTGTTTGCTGAAAAACATACACATACATATATAATGTAATCGATATATAGAAACACAAATATTCGAACAATAAATCCTATACTAATGCGTTCATCGTATGCCTCAGCTGGATGGCGTTAATTATGTTTAATTTAAATGCTCAAGGGGTGTTTCTTGAAAAGAGACAGGACAGTAGAGTTCCTTATGATAAGAATAGCATAAAGATTACTTGTTTAGATGAATTATCCGATATTTCCATCGGCGTAACTCCTCTCTGCTGGACCATGTGTGGGAAACTGTGCTGTCACTGACACTTAACACACGCGAAACAGATTCACTCGCGCTGTGTGTGCGTATTCTGTTGATTCTGCTGTTATTGTTCGAGTCATGAAATTATGTGTCGTGAAGATAAGTTCATCGTTAACTATGGTGTATATATATATGTCTGTCTATTGTTCAACGTTTGGTATGTTCATTACTGTTAGTGTTTTGATCCCGCGGTGTAATTGTTCCACATGATATTGTATCGCTCCGCAGCACTGTATAATGTTATGATTTCGCCGTCCGGTATTACATCAACGATAGTTCTACGCGTCGATTATTGATGTAAGTGTGACTGGTTAGTTCAATTCTGAATTAGAGTATAATAAAGAATTCTATAATCGTTAAGCACTGGCGTATGTCGCATGTTTTTAGACACTGAAAGTACACTATTACCGGATACGCGCCAATATCGAAATGTCTAAGTCTCTTAGTTATATGAAGTGTGGCAAAGTTTCAAAGTCCCACTGCCGTCCGTATGTTAATCGAACTTTGACGACCGACTGTTGTAAGTTATAAATAGACTGTTTTAAAAGTACGTGAAGACTGCTCAAAGTATATGAGTGAAAAATTATGAAAGACTGTTCTACTGACTGACTGACTGCTCAAAGTATATGAGTAAAATTTTATGAAAGACTGTCCTCCCGCGTGCTCTGCAAACGGTTTTTATCAAGCATCGTGTACCACAATGCACCCTTCTGGAAAACACGCCTCAAGTTGAACATGATAGGACAGAAGATCTCCTACCCTTAAGCCAGAGTGTCGTTCTTCACTTCTCATTCGACGTTCCCGTTGCTATGCTGGCGACGGTCCTCTCCACCAGTTCTCTGGGTAGATGCTGGGTTGTGATTGGATATCCTGTCTCCCCACGAGTCCGCGTCGAAAGTCTCCGTACTCCTTTTCCTAGAACAGGAGCAATTTCATGATTGTCTATCAAGCTATTGTCTAAGCGTACTCCGGATCTCACTGCAGTTCTCACGCAAACAATGTGTCGTATCTTGTTATTGTTCGCTGTGTTTGACCCCTTTTTTCCAGAACGCTATCCTGGCGCAGCGTGACGTCGTTTCCAAAACGGCACACCTTCTGCCTGTCGTAAATATCCGTTGTCGCCAGTAAGTCGTTCCCCTGCTGTTTACAAGTTCGATTCTATTATTTTAGGTATCGATGTCCGTCCTCGTATAGGGTATATACTATTGTGTGACTTACACCCTTTTATTCTTACTGGTACTTTTCAAAATAACCGGCAGTGTGTCCGTCACAGTTTCTCCTCTAAATTGGTACTTGACACAGTTTCCATTATCTTACATTTGCAGGCTGTAAATCTCGTGTTTTAGTCGAGTCTGTCACGGCCAACCTTGTTCCCTATTGTACATCTATGTGAAACGTACTTGCATTGTCTGAAGTAAACGTTCACTTGACACTTCGACACACAGTTCTTTATTTATTGCTCGAGGCCTGAGTAGGTGTGTCATGCTGAATGTAACGTCTTTTCAGTCATACTAAAATTTTTAAATTTTTGGTTGTTACAGTGACAGCCACTATGAAGAAAACGTTATCCAGAAGTACAAAGACACACAGACCAACGGCGGTGTACGGATGTGAATCATGGGTTCTCAACAAGCATGTACATGCTGGACTGAGAAGATGGGAAGGAAAGATAAGTATAAGATAAAGAAAGTATATTGGTAGGAAACAGAGTGGATGTAGCCTGTCTGGAGAACAAACGGAGAGAGATGTATAATGAACTTCTTCTTCATCTTCTCTTTATAGGATTAGGTCATATAAACCTGTTCCGACACCCATCACATCCTCGGACGACCCACGTTTCTTCTACCAATGGCTTTATAGTTCAGTGCCGCTTTCGCCAATCGATCCAGTGTCATCCTTTGCAGATGATGTATAATGAACTAAAAATTGAAATGATAAAGTCAAAAAGAATTTTGTAGTTTGCTTATATAGAGATAGATCCTGTGGTGAGGATTAAATAACCGGACTGTATAAGATTATACGAGGTAGAGAGAAATAACCTAGATAAAGTGGTAGGGTGTCACAGCGACAGATTTAAAGGAGAGTGAAAGAACCTGGCAAAGATAGGAAAGTATGGGAATGAAATGCGAAGCCCTGGACCTCACATGTTAAGCTATTAAAAAAAAACTTGTGTCCGTTACGACTACATTAAATTAAATGACTAAACACAAATTCGTTCTCTCATATCACAAAAAATATAGAGAGGTATAGAAAAAACAGTGTAAAAAATATTTAAGAAAATTATTTAATTTTTAATTAAAAATTTGATGTATTTTTCTTTAACTATTTGACGGATTAAGAAGTTCTGATTTTATAATTTAAACAATATCAACATACGGTAAACATTGCACTCTGCGTTTGCATCATACCGACGCTTTCCAGGAAGTTCTACTGCCGCTGCGCCCTCAGTCAGAACTAACGTGTGCCAGGTGAGTCTTTGACCTGTCCTTGGCGAACGCTTACTCTGAATTAGACACTATGTAACTGAAACTCCACGGACGGTACCAGGCTACACCTAGAATCTACCGGTTATCGTATCCCCGCGGCGGGAGCTCATCTGAAGGTCGGAACGCGGCGTACTGACGGGGGACGGCCTTGCCCGTTGGTTCCACGACTCCTAAAGTCGTCGTTGTGTACTGTAAATTAGTAAATCTAGGTTAAGTATTATATAATACCTTGGTATGCACTGAGGAATTTGAGAGATTAACTATAGCCAGAATCGCAAGAAATAACATCTATGCTTACATAGAAACTGACCACGTTATACATATTGAAAAAGTAACCATGCCTCATATTTAAATTTTCGAATCGCCAGCATAAGTACGAAAGCAGAACGAATATTTTCAAGACTACAAAACTGTAGTAGAACTAGGTAATAAAACAGATTACAGAAACCAAAGTATTTTGAATATATAGCTAGAAATAAGAGTAAAATGAAAAACCAGTGTTTCTAGATGTTACCATCATCTTCTCTTTCATGAACGTCACTTTTTGCTAAGTTATTCTAGCCTTAATATCAACAGTAGGTCTTCCATCCTATGAAACTGTGCTACCCAGCTACTTGAAAGATAGTCGTTTATCAACATTACCCCTCCCAATCGGATATCCCACTTCTGTGGGGTCTTTCAAAATCATTTTCCTGTTAATTTTCACATCAAACTTTTAGTGATGGTATGGAGGCTGTAACTACCAGTGATTATTCCCCTCTGTTGTGAGCGCTAATCTATTACCCTTCAGGACTTACAGGTTCTTTATGCCTCACCTTGGATGTGTCAAATTACCACAAGACGGGTTTTAAATTAATTTATCCCTCTCTTTGTGTACATCCATTAGTAAACCTTGTTAATTCTATACAAATAAAAACACATGGAATAGTATCTGGTAATAATAATAATATTGTATTTTTATTCAAAAAAATTTCTATAGTCTATTCAGTGTAACTATTAATATAATTTATAAATCTCAGGGTCGATTCTCTTCTCTTTGTTTATATTATTTTTAGGTTCTTTTGGCTGATATAAAGGTTGAGTAATTATAAAGAAAAAACAAGTATAGAAAGTACATTACAAACAATAACAATAATGAATAATATAAATTGAGTATTAATTATAATAATATATATACGTTACACAATGTATCAGTTCAGTTCAGTTCACACAGCCTTCTGGTATCCGTGATGGAAATTTCCAATATCAGTTTGTTTATGTTGTCCAGATGACGGAATCCACTTCTTTTGGTGTTCAATAAATGTTTATTTTCTCCTTTCCGTTGTCCGAAGCCTTATAGTGGAATATTAGGATTGAAGTCCAGTGTCCTGTTATTAAGTTGATCCAAGTGTAGTTGTTCCTTCTGGTTGTTTGATCAGTAATGTTTTAAAGGTGATTTGTTTATCTACTTTGATATTTCTTTATCTGCTCCAATTTTATATTCTGTTATAGTTTGATATAAGGTTTTTTTACTTTCTATTATATTATTTTTTAATAATATTCATATGTTTTGTATAAATAATTAGCTTGTTTTCAGAATTTACACTCAACTCTCCTTCTTGGCTTATTATTTTTTAATAATAATCAACAACATTCTTTTTCTCTCTTTTGGTTTCCTGGATACACATACATACTCTGGTCATATCTGTTCAAATTGATTTAGTTGTCATAGGATATTATTTTTATACTATACATTATTTTACCTTCTACATACAAGTTGCTTTTTAGTTATTACATCATAATACTTAATACAATTTACATATTATTTTATCTGACAAAACTATGAACAATTTTAATATCAAATATTATAGTTATTTGTAATTTGACAAATATTTTTGAATAATTTATTATTTACTGAACATAATCATCTAGGCATATGTTGACTGGTTATATTTTTATATTGGAAGACTCATAATCGATCCTGCTTACACTTGTTTTATATTAATTAATTTTTTATATATAAACAAACTATTAATTAACAATTATATTTTAATTACTATAATTCCCTTTAGGGCTTAACTGAATGCACACTTTTAAACCATTGTCTGTGTGATCAATATCTATTAAACTTTAATAACTCAAACAATAATAATAAAGAAAAAACTAAATGTTAATGTTAGTATCATCTGGTACTATGGATTAGTAATTCATTTCATTAAATAATTGTTTATAATTACTATCCACTCACAGTTCTTCTTAATTGACTACCACTGTATCTCACATACTCTTACCAATTAATTACACTTGTCTTATATTACATTTGTAACACATCTTAATTACATTTTACATTTACTTCTTAAATTTGTATTGTACTTTATATGACTTTCTATTTGATTCATTCATTATTCATTAAATTTATTATCATTATTTATTTGTTTATGGACTACTCCAAATCTAACTAGGTACTGTTTATATAGTATATTAATCTGTCATAGTAATGTCTGTTGTAGGACTTTTGGTTTTGAAATAGGTTCACACTTTTATTTATTATTGTTTCTTCCTTCAAATTATTTTGATTTCGATTTGTTTAGATAACTTGTTGTTATTGCTTGCTGATGTCTTCAACGGTTGAAGTGTATGATATTATGGTATTAATATTGCTTGGTGATAAGATTGACATTTATTAAACAAATTCTTCATTATTATAGGCAAATTGAAACCTACTTTTCTTGTCGATACCAATTATTTTCTTCTTTATCTCTGGAGTTTATTTATTTGTATTGGTGGCTTTAACGAATTGTAATTCTTGAGTTTTCTCTTGGTTCATTGTATATTTTATTTATATATTCCATTCTTTTATTAAAATTGATTCCATACTAATGTTAAATGATTCCCCCTATATTAATATGGTATTATGAATGAATATCGGCGTTGAGTGGCCCTTTTACGTCCAATTGCTCATCCGAACATTCACATACCTGGTACAGTGCACATTGGCTGCTGCCCATAAAATAATTCTAAAGTGGCGCCTTAGCTTTCTCACTCTATAAATAAAATAATTATAAATCTTATCATTATACACATCATTGGAATCTTTTATCTGCTGAATATTTTTTCTTATTCTACATTGCCTTCCAATAACTCCATTTATTTATTATATTCAATATTACTGTTGGTATACTTTCTTAAGTAGATTTCTTTCTCTTTTGTATAACTTCACTTCAGAGTTCAATGATTTATTAGCCTTAAAGTCATTCACCTTTGTTATTCAATACCTCTTGTAATATAGTAGTTTTAATTAGCCTTCTATTATTCTATCTGTTTTTATACTGCAACTCTTCTTCAGCAAGTTCATTTTCTAATTAGTTTATTAAATTTCTCTTAGGCTTTTGTCATTAATATTGTGCTCCATTATTATTATCATATTACTATATATATTATTTAAGCTTGATTTAAATAGATGCGCTTATTTCTTTTAGAATTTTGGTGTCGTTACATAATTGCCCTCCTTCAAAAGTAATTATTTCTGAACATGATCTTTGGTATGGAAGAAATAATTTCTTATGTTATGTTTCATTTTTCATAATTTTTTTCCTAAAGTATGCTGTAAATTGTTCTTACATTTTTTTTTTTTTTTTTAGAATTTGGTGGTGTTTTTTGTTATCAAATTCGTTTTTTATATAATAGTCATCTCAAATAATTCATGTAAGTTGATCTTACTTAGTTTAGAATTTTCATGTTTTCTTCTTAATGGATTCAAAATAATTTCTTCTTTAACTCATGTAAGATGTTCTTACTTAATTTAGAATTTTGATGTTTCTTCATAATACTTTTTAAATGATGCTTGGTTATGAGTACCTTTAGTTTTTTTCGTAATAGGATCCGCTAATTCATATGTATTATTATGATTGTTTTTGGTTACCATATATGGTCCTACGTACAATAACAATAGTTTCTTAGTGATTCCCTCCAATGCTTTAGGTAGTTCTCTATTTCTTAGCATTACCTTATCCCCTACTTCATATTGTATTATCCTATCTTCATTTTTCTTATACTGGTTTTTACGTTTTTCAAGATTGTCTATTACTTTATTAAAAAACTTTATTCTATCGAATTCATATCTTTGTGATTCAGGAAAATTGATTAATTCTTGGATTTTTCGGGGCGGTCTTTTTTCATACATAGCGGTATATGGAGTACAGTTGATGGATGGATGATAAGCTAAGTTAATGAATTCTTCGGTAGCAGACAGGTATTCTTGCCATTTTCGTTGTTGGTCGTGGCAATATGTCCTTAGTATCCTACCAGCTTCTCTCAATACCCTTTCGGCTGGGTTGCTACTTGGGTGATATACCGAAGTTTTGTATGTCTTAATTCCTAGCTCCAATAACGTATTCTTCCACCTTTTCCCACGAAATTGTGTACCATGATCTGTAATAATAGTCTTAGGTACTCCTACTTCTTGAATGTATTTTGTAGACAAAATTTCAAGGATTTTTTGAGTGGTTGCCCGGTTAATCGGATATAGTTTAATAAATTTGGTGAAATGGTCCATAATAATGATAATGTAAGTATATTGGTATCTGCCTCCACTACGCGGGAACGGTCCACAAACGTCCAGAAATATCTTTTCTAATTTTTGTTTTGACGTTATTGGTACCTTCCTTTTTTTCATTGTTTGCTTTTACCAATTGGCAAATGTGGCATGGCTTTATATAGTTTATAACCTTCCGGTTAATATTCTTTATGTAGCAGTTCTCCTCTAACGTTTTGACAACTTTTCTTGGCCCCATATGGCCATATCTTAAGTGATAATCCATAATTAACTCTTTCTCGATAGGTTTAGGTATGATCACCTTCCAATCATCTTGGTTTAAAGTACTTTTTATAAACAATATTCCGTCGTACATACAATAAAATTTATTTACGCTGTCATTTGGTTCCTCCAATCGTTCCTTGATGTGCCTTAATTTTGGATCTGATTGTTTATGAATTCTGATATCTTGAAGTAACATTTCTAAATCAGACCTACTCTTGATAATGTTGTACACCTTAATTATGTTTTCGTGGTCTCCTTCAAAAGTCTGGGTATTTAAACTGATTCGTGATAGCACGTCCGCTATTACGTTTTTGGTTCCTGGAATATATTCATATTTGAGAGTATACTCTTGCAAAGCGATTGCCCATCTTGTAAGTCTACCATGACTCAACTTGCAATTTCTCAAAAATTAAATGGATTTATGGTCCGTTCTGAGGGTTACAGGATACCGTAAAATATATGTACGGAACTTGTTACATGCAAATACTACGGCTAACAGTTCCTTCTCGGTAACGCTATATTTTCTTTCACAGAGGTTCAATACCCTACTGGCGAAGATAATAACCAAATGGTTACCCTCTTTATCTTCTTGATATAATACTGTCCCGAGGCTGATGTCACTAGCGTCACAATTTAAGAAAAACGGTTGATTGAAATCTGGATGGTGTAATATTATAGTTTCTAAAAATTTGCCTTTTATTGACTGATAAATAATGTCTTGATCTGGACCCCATTTCCACTTATTCTTAGAAGATAACTGTTCTTGGAATTTCGCTGTCAGTTCTGAGTAATTGCTCTGAAACTTTCTGTAGTAATTACAGAGTCCTAAAAACGACTGTAATTGTTTTTTTGTTTTTAGGCGTCGGAAACCTTTGAATGGCTTCGACTTTTTCTTGCGATGGTGAAATTCCTTTGTTATTCAAGTTAAATCTTAGGAATTGTACTTCCTTTGCAATTAATTTTGATTTTTCTAATTTCAAAGTAATGTTATTATTACATAGTTTTTGTAACACGTTTTCCACCCGTTGACAGTGTTCCTCCCAATTTGATGACGTAATAAGGAGATCATCAACATACACAGTGGTGTACTGAAGCGATTCTTGTCCAAGGATCTTGTCCATACACTTGACAAAGATTGCTACCGAATTCACCAGTCCAAACGGCAACCTTTTAAATTGGTAATTACGGCCCTCAAAAATAAAAGCCATGTATTGCCGACTCTTCGGATGTAATTCCACTTGCCAGTAGCCACTCACAGTGTCCCAGCTACTGATGAACTTGGTACCATGGAATTTTTTTAAAATTTCTTCAATTTCACCAGGTGATGTCCGGTCATTTATTATGGTTTTATTAATTTCGCGTGCGTCCAAACACAATCTAACTTGTCCATTCTTTTTAGTAATTGCTATTATTGGGCTTGTAAAAGGTGACTGACTTTGTTCAATTATATCGTTATCCATCATCCTTTTGATTTCATTTCTAACCGACTCTTTCAATGAATATGCTATTGGGTATGATTTCTTGCAGAATTCCACCGGTTCCTTGAACTGAATTTCACATTGATAATTTTTAACCTTCCCCGGTTCTTCCGAAAACACATGTCGGTATTTCTCATATATTCTAATTAAAGTTTCTACCTGATCCCTGGTTAAATGATTACTTGTTTCTTCACTCTGAAATTCCCTTATCTCTTGTAATTTTTTCATCCATAAGTCATCATTGGAAATGCTATAAATCACCTTCTTATTGATTTTATCATCCTTCATATAATTTAATTTTCTCAGTTGTTGGTGGATACCACTGGGATATTCACTATCGCTACCTGTTAATTCGGCTATCCATACCATACCTGCTGCGTATAAAGATACTTTCTCCTTACTCATATCGATAATTGCTGCGTACTTTCTAAGTACGTCACATCCCATTAATAACTGGAATGGTAAACCAGTTGCTACTAAACATGTCATATTAATTATTACACCCTTGCTTGTTACATCTAATGACACCTGTTTTCTTACGGTCTTATTTTGTCTTCCAGTAGCACCTATGAGGGTTATGTTAGTAACAGGTAATGTTGATATTATTCTTTTTCTAATTCATTATCGTTAATTAGAGACACGTTAGCGCCCGTATCAATCATAATTTTGGTTGGAACTCCTTCCACTTCAGCGTTGACATATATTATATCATGGTTGTGGCTGATGATGTTATTAGCAGTCTCCTCTAACAATTCTTCTCGAATGTTTTTTAAATAATTATTGTATATAATTGTGAATTTTGATTTATCCGTCCCTACGTTCGGTCTTGGTTTATACCCAGTTGATTGGAGCAGCGAGGGGTCGCGAAGGTTTATCACTGCCTCCGGTCGTTTAAAGGAATGTTGTCCGTAACGTTATTTGAGAATGCTGGTAGATTTGACTGTAATTCTTGGTCTGTTCCTCGTTCTTCGTTGCGAGAATGATTCCATGGTTCATATGTCCCTGGTCTGCGGTTGTCCCCTTGACTTCGACTTCTATATCGGTTTTCATAATGGTTACCATCTTCGTTATTGACCCAACGATAGTCATTGTTACTAAAACTATTATTTCTACGACGCTGGTATCTTCTTGACTCATGTTCCTCTGCTCGAATATGGTTGATTCGGGGTTTGTATACGCGATTACCGTTATGATTATTATATTGATTATTCCTATTATTATTATTACTATTATTTGGATACATACTATTTCGGTTATGATTCACTTGATGGTGATTATTATTGTAGTTAAAAATATCAATAACTTTTTCATTTTGTCCCACCGTTTCATTTTGTGGCTCCCAGCATTTTGTGTCCGTAAGCATATTTGTAACCCAGGGCTCACACAAAATGCTGGTAGTTTTTCAGTCACAATATCGTGAAGAAGTGAAGGTGAAGTTTCTGGGGAAAATTCAGGGAGAGCCACGTCATAATGGATCGTATATTCTCTATGGTCGCCCGCTCCGTTCGTCATAGTGAATATTATCGCGTCCTTCATTAAAAAGTCAGTCCCCTCTCCATACCTTCGATTCGCTCATTTCTTAATTTCGATTCGCTCATTTGACGGCGAATTTCAGCTGGTTTAATGACTTTCGCATTCAAGAAACGAATCATACACCTGTTTTCACACGCGGCGGGCATGTCGATTTTCTTCAACATTATAAATATGTTCAATGAAGCTTACTCATGCACAGTTGTTTACAAATGGCGTTACTGACTCACCGAGCATACGCAATACCACGACAGTATTTAAAAACGGAACTTTGTAGCTATCCCTCGTAGAAGACCACGAACCAGGAAACAGTGACACTTTCCATCAAACAGTGACACCTTCCATCAAACAGTTTTTATTTTAACACGATTTCTTATGCCTTATAGAATAACTACAACTAAAAAAAAGAACAACAAACAGGAATTAAAACTACAAAGATACGTGCAACAAACTTAATAGTATACACATAATTATCCTAGAACACAACAGACAGAGAATTACCACAACAGACAAAACACAGAATTATCAGAACGAAAACAGTAAACAGTCAGATAAATTACAAAGATACACGAACGAATTTGAAAGAAAGCAACGAAACAGGGACGCCACCCTACAGATAGTTAAAAGTTATTTATTTTCCTCCGATCAGAGGCAAAATCAATTATTGTAGGCAATTATTGTAGCCGTATTAACCAACGTTTATTAACTGGGTCCAAATAGCCGGGGTTGAAATAAAATAACGGCCGTTAAAATTTATATCGCCAGTTAACAAACAGTCCGATAAACGTAATAACCAAAGTTGACAAATTGATTAAGATTGCTTAAGTTATACTGACAGATGAGTTTTATACGTGTCTAAAAACAATTCATTGACTGTTACTGTAAAGCTGGATCATATCCACGATGACTACTTGAAATAAATATTTATGAAAACTGAAAGTCGAGATAAGCTGCGTCTCGACTTTCGTCCAAAAGAAAGGTCGGCATCCAGTTTAAAAGAAAAGGACAGTCCCCACGAAATCAGGAACATGAAGCAATACAGTGTTTATAATAGTTATTTAAATGTTTGTGAAAAAAAACTAATGTTTTTCTCGGAGAGGTTACCCTCAGAAACGGGGTCTGCCTAACTTGGCTCACCTTACTGTGTGTACCGGAGGGTGAGCTCATAAAAAACTGAATATCCCTCTGTAAACTGCTGTTATATTATTTCGTAAATAGTAAAAATCTTTAAGGATGAAACTATTTCAACAGGCATAACTCAAAAGTGACGTTTTGTTAGAGAACAAAAGAAAATGGTGTAAAGAAAGAAATGTAGTCACATAAATGTCAGCGATAAAAGCGAGTTTTTACACATGAAATACAAAACGTTTATCGATTCACACACACACACACACACACACACCTTCCTGCGCGCATACGTACGAAACGGTCAACAGAATGGGAGGGAGTGAGAGAGAGAGAGAGAGAGAGAGAGAGAGAGAGAGAGAGAGAGAGAGAGAGAGAGAGAGAGACAGACAGACAGACAGACAGACAGATTATAAAAAAGTATAAAGTTAAGTTTGGTATGAAGGATGCAGGTAAGTGCAAACTAGAAAATATGAGGTCATAAATGTCTGGATAAAATCAAAAGCAAGAGACGGGGGTGTACTACAAAGATACAAAAGGGAGAGTACCAACCGAAGAATGCTGTTGTGCATTCAAAACACTGCACGCTGGGTTAAAAAGAAAAAAAAAGAAAAAGGGGTCGTGACTTACTCTACTATGCGGTGTTATTATTGTTTGATCGTTTCGGGTTGAGGAGATATTCTAAGAACGATCAGCACGCTGACTGGAATGTCCGTCCGGAGCGTACGCGTTGCGTTCCACCATATTTGTGTGGAGGCGTACCCCACCCCCTTTCCTTACTTGCCAAAAAAATGAGGTTAAACGAAATTGTCGTCGAATTAATAACAGTAATTATGCAAGCGTGTTCGGGGAAACGCCGAGTTAAGAATTATAGGCAGCGTACTGTACCCCGTCATTATATAGGCCTAATGCGTACTGACATGACACCACGTTTTATTATGACCATTTGTCTGAATATGCTGAAAGTGTAGAATACAGTTTGCTCAATATACATACGAATGTTCATATTTATCTAACGCTACAATATGGTAATCAGTACGCTTATGCGAGATAGTAATAAAACATTATTATCGATGTGAGGATTCTTTTCAATCATTCTCCATACACCTGCACCAAAACATTACATGAAAAAATTAACGTACCAACATGATTGTTTGAGTTGTCTACTTAGCCTACCTACTTACTGCAGATAATGTGATAATTTTTTTAAGTCACCATTTTCATTTCGAGAAACTGGGAACGACGTTATAATTTGTCGCGTGTTGTTAATACTTTTAATACAGAGTTGCTAAAGATAAAACAGTTCTTCTTCTGCGAAGATAGAAATTGTGATGAAAATATAGTGATGGATAGTGTTGTAAATACTATTTTATAAAACTAGTTCTTATTCTTTTCTATTCAACTCTGTATGCAGTTTTCTTGCTGAACTAATCTTCTCATTCCTTCTCCGATTTTCTTGTCTTCTCTGTCCACTACCCACATGTAGATTTTACATTTCCATTAAACTCGAACCCTCATCGTATTGTCATGTACCACACCCGTTTAGAATGTGTTGGTCACATGTGCTTAAACATACAGCAAGGATGATGATTGAACGGGCGGAGCGACTTCTCGCTTTCAACTCTACTATTTGGCATATCCATACTTTTATCGGTACGTTTCTACTGATTTGGGATTGATCCCACAAAATAAGGGGACGAGCTAAAATGTTAGGGGGCAAAATTTTGAAAAAAAAATTGCATAATAACAATGATAACGTATTGATGTTGTAGCTGTCAGAATGACTGGGGTGTTCATCCGGTTGCGACCGGGAAAGTGTAACAGGCAGAGTTTATACGTTAATCAACCCTACGCAGTAGTAGAATTTCTTGGGTACAAACGAAGGTTTCCCGCTACGGGTTAGGCCTATATCGAATCCGATTTTCTATAAATCTTGTGTTAGTTAATTCAGAGATTTTGTACTACGAATTGATTCTGTCTTTCGCCTTTCGCCTAGCACCGTTTCGTCCACGTGGTTGTTTGTCTGTCTTACGTAAGCATTTCCTATGATCCTCCACCCGTCCGCTTGCTAGCAAAACTAAGCAAAGCTTGACCCCTCCCCTGCCCCTTTGAATGTTTACATAATACTGTACTTGAACGGTTCGAAATGCCTAACAAATCTTTCAAAAACGTTTTCCAGTCTGTTGTTTTTCAAATATGTATGTATCAAATAACGTTTAATTAAAATGATACAAAATACTTTTACAAATTTGACATATATGAAATAGCTCTATACTCAGACAAGCGGAAAAGCTAAATGTGTAACGGACGGCCAAGCAACCTAGCGGCTGCTCTGCTTAAGTGTCCAGATTTACCAAAAGTTGCTGACGACACCTCATCAATAGTGTTGCCACGGACCAGAGTTTCAAAAAAAATATTGTACTTCCTAGTTTCTTCTTCGTCAGTAAGGGATTGATAAGTATATCACGAACACGTGCACACACTCATTTGAAGAATGTCAAATAAACGGTATTTACTTTTGCCTGGCAAAGGGTGCACAGACGGCCAGACGTTAAATCAAATAATAGCAATCAGTATCAAACACTGAAGTGCTATCTCAAGTAGAGTTAACTAATAATAATAACTTCCACTTGGAGTATGAGCAAACACTGGTATCTAAATATGAAATTTAAACGATATACTTCACTTAATCACTATAAGCGATGTAAATATTAAGTGAAGTCGAGAAGAGAATGTCGTAAACACGACGCATGCCTTTGGCTGTTTGTTTAAATCGAGTGTTACGAAATAACAGACTGGATGCTCGCGTATCTGTCGACAAACAGCGATAAACCAAACACTTCTGTCAATTTATCGACGCAACTCGGAAAGAAGCCTGTCATTTTATTTCGTCTGGCTGATACCGACTATCTAGCAGAATGTAAAACTCTATAGTTTTTTTTTAATTATATTAACACATCGATAGATATATCTTTCACCATTTTAATTTTTTTCTTTCAACAGTCTTAAAATTTACCACCGATTTCATAGAACATGTGAACACTCAAAGTCGTCGTCTTTCATTTACCCGTTTGTAGGAGTATTTGTTTCTTATTAAAGTCTGGATACGTTCTTATCCAAACTTCCTATCATGTGACTGTATTAAGCAGTCAGCGATGTATAGTTTAAAATGAGTCATCTTAGAATTACGAGATATGTGTGAAAGTGGTGCAATCGCTTGGATTTCAACTACAGTGGTTTACTACGACATTCCGTACTTAGTGCCTCCCCTATGGCAAAAATAGTCCAATCGAAATTATAATCTTGATAGAAATAGAGGGAAAAAAATAAGTGTTTTAACCGAAGATCATTCCAATTTCGAATGAGAAATGGTAATACAGATATCAGACGATGCGTCATTGTGCTAGCAGGTATGTAACGATTAAAAAAACTCCGTTTATATTTCATCAATTCAGAATAAGCTTCTATAGATTCGCATAAGGTAACTTGTTAAATATTTAATGCATATAGAATGAGCCTAAAAAAAGATTTGAAATGAAGTAAATGTACAACGTTCAGTAGGCCTATACGCTTGCACAATTGTAAGTTCGTTCAAAAATTATTAAATAAAATTCAATAATAGTGATAATAATTAAATTAAATAATTTGTAATCCAGATATTAAGGCTTGAAGTTCTTAAGGTGATGAGTCCTCCCTACACTTTTCTATGAGTAACTGTGCTTTGTATTTTTGAATTAGACTTTAACGAAATCCCAGTCGTATTCAAGCGGCCGAAATGAGACTTCTCGTGCAAGTGGCAAGGTTTATTCTACAAAATCGTAGAAAAAATGCAGATATACGGCATGAACTGAATATTATGAGTATACTGTAGAGGGATAATGACAGTTCTGACTCACTTTCACTTTCTATCAGCTGGACCACAGCATCCGCGACTTTTTCGCGTATCTGGACCACAGCATCCGCGTTTTTTTTTATATGCCGCCTTTCGCGAGCCTAGATCACTTTCACTTTCTACTGGACCACAGCATCCGCGACTTTTTCGCGGATCTGTGTCAAGATCCGCGACTTTTTCGCGTATCTGGACCACAGCATCCGCGTTTTTTTTTTTTTTATATGCCGCCTTTCGCGAGCCTAGATCACTTTCAATTTCTATCACTTGATGCATTATAGTGTATATATTAAATATATGATCAGGGTTACCAACCTTGCGTGAGTTCAAATTTGTTGTTGTGTGTTATAATGTATATTAAATCTATATGATCAGGTTTACCAACCTATGGTGGGAGGGTTCCGACTTGATGCATTATAGTGTATATATTAAATATATGATCAGGGTTACCAACCTTGCATGAGTTCAAATTTGTTGTGTGTTATAATGTATATTAAATCTATATGATCAAGTTTACCAACCTATGTATGGGTTCAAACTTGATGTGTGTGTTATAACGAAAAGAAATAGTGGGTGTTGTAATTGTAAAAGTGTTGTATTCTGTCGGGCGTTACCTCCGCTCACTTTTGTTACTTACTCTGTTGACTGGATCCTCTGCAGTGATGTAGTCCTGTAACACAACTTAATACTATGCTTTTTGTGGGCGCCACTTGGAAACGTTTGTTCCAAGAAAAAAAATAAATGATTGATAAAATTTTTAAATCTATGAAAAAATTTAAGCAAGTCAGTTTAGCTTGGAAAAATCAGTTAAGTTTAATGGTTCTTTAAAAACAAACAAATCGTCTGAAGGACCAACATTCATAGAAAAAAAAAACAAATTATAAAATTGCAGAGAAAAAATTTTACAAGTTATTATTATTGACAATTTTTTATATATATCCAATCAAGTATCGGCTAGTATATTTCAGATTCTGACTCAGTTGAAAAGCATGAGTTTAATATGTGAAAAAACTTTACTCTCAGGACGTGACTCCTTTGAACTACCAAGACATATCAATTAGATGCCTTACAAGAAAAAACTAAGTGATTTGAAGGTGTATGTGTGGCGTGTAAAGTACAACTGTGTGATAAATGTAACCAGGTAACAAATGACTTTAATTTTGGTAACTCACGTTCCAATGGTCGTTTATTCTCTCACTGGACACTTCCTTCGGGTAGTTTCTCAATCTCGCCTCTTCGGGAGTACACTGAATCTATTTAAAGTCAAATTTTGCGGTCATTACTTTTTCCGCACTTTATGTCAAAACGTTTGGCAGTAGAATCTCGTTCAAACGCCGCCACTACGAATCATCTGTTTAGCGTTGATTCAGAAATCTGCCACCGCAGCGCTGATTCCCATGCAGTGTTGAGGAAGGCTTAGTGTATTGTTTGTTTACGTTCGGGGGAATTATTTGTCACGTTAGTCAGTCAATGCGAACACAGCAGAATTCGTTCTCTATTTAAATGTTTGGTCCCTCCTGGGCCGTCGACGTTCTGGCTGCGTGCTTTCTATTAAAATTTGCCGTATCGCTGCTCTATTTCAGCGATACTTTTTGGCGTAGACTCTCGTTGAGGTTAAGTCAGTCGGTTATGTCTATGTACGGGAAAAGCCTTCCTGCCGTGTCTTGTCGATTTTTCGCCTCTTTGGTTTCGCCTTAGCTGCGTTGATCAGTGTTGTGTGAGATGCATCAGTTCTGGAGTTCAATCTTCAAGTGTTTTTGGGTCGAATTTGGTCTCGCTTTTATACTAAATCAGGTAGACTGTTTTCATCGACTTCCGGTATATTTGTGTAAAAATTCTTTCTAGATTGTTCGAGAATAAACGAAATGGAATGTCATAGAACAATTTTCACTTCCGTAGAAGCTTTTAGAACGAATTTCTTATTCTTCATACAAAGGATATTTCAAAATTTACACTGGTATTTATCAAACAGTTTCACATTAGTACTTACAATTTGTATGCCATTAATGCATTTAGATTCCTTGTTTTTAACTGAATCTAGCGATACTAAATATGATTGGTATCTAATTAACTTAAGTCTAATAAACAATACAATATACAACCCTCACCTTGAGTTTTTGTCATTGAAAACTCAATTTTTATAACAAAAATTGTTGTGGAGTTACAAAGTTCCTTCCACGAGCTGAACATCTACTACTACTACTTTCCTACAACAAAATAAACAAATTTTAACATCAATAAAACACAAATAAATACAATTTTATATGGCCTCTGCTCATGGCCTAGATTCTTGTCAGTTTTCTAATACAATGATTAGTCTTTTCCTTTAATATATGTATTATTTCACCACTATACACACAGAGTTTATTATTTTGTCTATCTTTTGTGATACCTGGTTACTCTGTACATATATTATATTTATCACAAGATGACATAGCATCATTGATTGGTCTTGAGATGTCATTTTTTATGGTGTGACAAATCTCACTCTAATTAGTTAAATTCTTTTAGAATTGACTTTACTTTCAACTGAGTTTACTTCTTATTAAGGTATACTGATGTATTGTACCTTTCTATCTTATTTTTGTTAGTATTATGTAAGTATTTAGCCAGATATGATTCTTTTTGTACTGGATAATTGGCTTCAGCCATACATGGTATAAGTAAATATTTTGCTGACTTGACTATTACAATGTTAAAGTTGGTCAGGTATATTAGCATAGTTGCTTCATATCATATTACAGCTTTCTAATGCAATTTGGTTGCATTTTGGCAACATTAAATTCATAAATTATACAATATTAGATGCCTATTACATGTTTTTAGTTAACACGGTTTTTGGCTATTTTGACTGCTTTTTATTCATTTGACAGCTTCCTTTATTTAAGATAAATTGTTCACTATTGTCTTCTTGACAATTACATATAGTTTTTATTTAAATCTGATAATAATTAATTTTTTCATGAAATCTTGGTGTATGGTCTCAAATCCAACACATTAATATTTTTTTGTCATTGCAAATATACAATTTTTATTTTAACTTAAACTCTTTCTAATAATGTATTTAAGTCATTTAATACATTTATTTTATTTACATCACATAATATAATAATGGATCATGTCCATTTATTCACAAAAATTAGTTTTTAATACCCTATTCATAGTTATAAAACTTAATAATTATTGACTTTATTCTGGTGGATTCTGACATTATTTCTCTCTCTTATAGTGTCTTATGGTTTTTTCACTCTTATTCACTTTAATAATATATATGGGGTTTTGTCTTAGTCATAGTTTGGTCGTTTTTTCAAGTTGATAGAAATAATTATTATACAAAATTACACAATTTTTTGGGACTACTTGGGTTCGATACTGTTCACTTCACTTTCCTCTTATGCTAACTTCCTATATAAATGATTTCTTTTTATGGAACGTTCTGTGACGTTACAGTGTGTGTATTATAGTGTATATTAAAATATATGATCAGGGTTACCAATCCTGCATTACTATGTATAGAACAGATCTGTCAACTTTTTTTTTCTTCGGTGGGAAATTCAAACTATATTAGCAGACGCATTATAGTGTATAGTAAATTATATGACTGTTGACGACTTCGATATCGGGTTCAAACTCGATATGTGTGTGTGTGTTATATAGTGTATATATTAAAATATATGATCAGAGTTACCAATCTTGCATTATTGTGTGTGTGTATAGAAAAGATCTGCCAACATTTTTCTGTGGTGGGAAATTCAAACTATATGATCATGATTGTTGTCGATATCAATTCTCTCTTGAATGTAAGTAACTCTCCCTCCCTCTTTCTCTCTGTCTCTCTAGACACATTTATCCATCACATTTGAATGTAAGTAAAACTATCTCTCTCCCTCCCTCTCTCTCTCTCTCTCTCTCGCACACGCCAAGTCTGTGTGTGTGTGTGTGTGTGTGTGTGTGTGTGTGTGTGTGTGTGTGTGTGTGTGTGTGTGTGTGTGTGTGTGTGTGTGTGTGTGTGTGTGTGTGTGTGTGTGTGTGTGTGTGTGTGGTAAAGTGTTACGCATAAAAAAAAAAAAAAAATCTCCTTGAAATAAGGTATTTTCAAAAGTTTTGTGCACACATACAAATCGCTATCGGAAGATGTACGTGCTGCTCACACACACATTGTGTGTGTATGTCTCTCTCTCGCTGCAAACGTTGACAAGAATTCCCTTATTCAAAGCGATTACGTTGCCACAGTACACGAACTTAAATATGGCTTACAGACCATTGTAATTTTAAAAATTCATTTTTGCATTAATTAAATATATATCGTAAACAATGAAATAATAATATTTCGTAATTGTAAGATTTTTAATAAAACAATTATCAGTTTAAATAATAATTTTCATGATTGTAAGATACAATCTACAAATTATTAAATTGTCTCTCTCTCTCACACACATTTCTGATTACTATACAAATAATTGCATGCATGTTCAGAGGTTTATAACGAAATAAATTAAAATAAACCATAATTTGTTTTAAATGATTAAATATATATTTACACTTTACGTTGATTAAATATATATATCACAAACAACATTGTTATATATATAAAATAAATACATTATTAATAATATTGTTTTAAATGATTAAATATATATATATTTAAAACACTGTACACAAACTTAAAATATAGTTTACAACCGCTATAATACAATTATTCAAAAAAATACATTTTACATTGATTAAATATATATATCACAAACAAACATTGTTATATATAAAATAAATACAATATTAATAATAATAATAATAATAATAATAATTTTGACATTGCAAGATTTTTTTTTAAATAATAATTTCACGGTTGTAGATACAGTTCATAAATACAATATTAATAATATTGTTTTAAATGATTAAATATATATTTACAACACTGTACACAAACTTAAAATATAGTTTACAAACCGCTATAATACAATTATTCAAAAAATACATTTTACGTTGATTAAATATATCACAAACAAACATTGTTATATATATAAAATAAATACAATATTAATAATAATAATTTTGACATTGTAAGATTTTTAAATAATAATTTCACGGCTGTAGATACAGTTCACAAGGACGTTTATCTGTAACATAACAATACAGTCGGTATTAGAATCACTGATACGATAAATATTCAATTATCACATGCACGCACACAGTCAGTGGAAAGAAAGAATCAAATGCGTTAAGTAAGTAAACTTTTTCAAGTATGTGTCATTTTTCATAAGTTAATGTACTTTCAAATTGCTAATCAAACCAAATATTATTCACTGGAACTTTGTAAATACTGCTTAGAATCAATGATACATTTATCGCATAAAGTTAATGTACTTTCAAATAATTTCTAATCGAACCAACTATTATTCAACGAAACATTGTAAAAAAAAAACTAAATAGAATCAATGATACATTTATCATGTACATACAAATTCAATTATTAAAGTGTTAAGTACAGTGAGTTGAAACTACACACACACACACACACACACCCATCAATAAATTGCTTGTTAACACGATTGCTACTTAACGACGTTAGGACACAATCTCTACTTGCGTTGTTTGATTTCTCATCCCTCGATACACTAAATGTAGTTCTTTAGCTTTGATATGTCTGAGCTCCTCATTCGTGAAGACACCTGCATACCTCTTGGGAAGATAGACACGATACTGGCAGTCACCATCCTCCAACGTAGCAAGCACAGAGTTCCCATACTTCGTGTCCACATTTGTTAAGACCATGATGGGATATTTTTTATTCACTGTCAATTCTGAACATCGCTTGTACTCGATAGCACTTACAGCATTAAACTTTACAAGAAACGACGACATTATTAGAAGAGAGAGAGAGAGAGAAAGACACTAGTGAACACGTCTGTATCAAACCAGAGAGAACCAAACAATGACAGAATATTCGTCACAAAAGGACAGTACAATGTGATAGTTTGGGTGGTGGTGGTAACGTCGATGAAATTAGAGACACCAAAAATATAACAAGGTCATAGGAAAGTCTACATTCATAACGAAATAGTCACCGCTTACAGCTATGCATGTATGTACATGTCCACACCAGAATTAGAGAGATATAAATGTCATCATTCGCGGTGACCTACTTTCTAAATTTGTTACATTAAAAATGTTTGTTTAAAGCAAAAATCATGAATCATCCATTCCCGAATAGCATCCACCTTATAGTTGGCACAACGGTCAGAAGAATTGAAATGTCTAAGACATTCTGTTCCATGAATTATATACGGTATGTTTTTAGGACAACCAAAGTCATCGAGATTGATGATATTATTGTGTATTATCTTTGATTGCAAAAAACGTTTTTTCTCAAAACCCTTCACAAACACATATTTATATATACGTGTATGTGATGTTAACAATGAAACAAGATTGTCGTACGGTGTCTCTCCTTCGCTCCATCTAAGTCTATGATAATTTGACGTTAACCAGTGGTTTGTCCTAACGTATTTTGGATTCGTAACGGATGTAGCAGGCGGAGTCAAAATCCAATGTCTACCAGCTAATCTCAGAACGTCCATGATTGACAGTTCCTTCACAATATATTTTCCGTTGTCGTCGAAAAAGCACTGGAAGTCAATTATAACTGCAGTGTTATCCATAATAATACTGTAAGACAAAGAAACCACACATTACAAACTCTATATATATATTATGTTTAAACATACAAATATCGTTCCGATATTAATATGCGAACTTACGTTTACAGACGTCTGAACTGAAGCACCGAGAGACGTCAACTGACGAAAGAAACAAGTGTTGAGGGGAGGGGTTACTACACATGAAGACAAATTTTTTTAGTAGGTGGGGAGGTGTCGTCGTCATCATTGTTCTCCATGTTGATGCTTCGTATCCGATAATGACCGTATGCAAGCGTATCATGACCATTGTCTAGTATATAGCGCTTATCATCATACGGTGACAACGCTTGCTTATTTACGCGCATCGTGTACAGCGTATGATGATCGCTACGTAAACAAAGTGCACTGGTAGAAAACTGACAATGATCAGTGAGACACTTGCGATACATATCGTGTCGCAGACTCCTCTTAATCGCAACTCGAGGCACACCTTTACATACACGTTTTTGACACTCTTTGGTAGGATCTTCGTGGGCCACAAGGAACGAATAACATTTCGCACGGAGACCCACGAATTCTCTAATAGGACGACCACACGTTTCATCCTTGAACAGTCCAACAACCTTTTTTGTTCTTAAGACTATAACAAGGATGAGACGTAGGGTAATCCGATGTGTCAAAAACGTGTAGGTCCTTCTTCATATCTGCATACAAGTCTAATGTTTGAATACAATACATCAGACTGTCTGTATCTGTCATTAACAATTTAACGTTGCGACCGTACTTGGCGACAGCATAACGATAATGAAAGTCGTACATTATCGTTTTGCTAACGTCAAGCACCGTGAAGCCGACATACACGGGACGGGAAAGAACGATGGATTTTTTACGGAGTGAGAGCCCCACCAGATCGTTCGCATAACGAATCATACGTTTTAGCCTAGGTGTGGAAACTAGTTTTTGAAGCCGTCGTTCATTCGAGACTAGTTGAAAGTCTATATGTTTCCGTACGTTCTCCAGCGACTTACCGTATACGGCGTTGTTCATCAGTTTGAAAAGGTCTTTTTCAAAGCTGTTGACGGCTGCTTGCCTCTTGCGGGTGTTGAAATCGATAAACGGTTTCAACCAAGCGCTTTGCCTGAAACACAACACCCTATGAGTCGCTTTCAGCTCTAAGCCAAGACTTAAATACAATTTCAAATTTCGATAATGGAGAACGTAATTTTGTTTGTCCTCCAAAGTTGTTAACAACTTCTCTACGGATGACCCTGATACGTTATACGATGATCTGTATATACTCTCGTGTAAACGTTTGGAAAAGGGAGAAAGGATATCGGGTGTTACGCGCTGGCGCACAGGTGCAAGCGGGTAGTCGGAATGCAGGTCGTGTAAGGTATTAGGATAGTGTAGGTCGACTTCGAGGATGTACCCGATGTCGGAATCATCACTCACATTACGTACGTCCAAGGACTCGATTTCGTTACGATCGAGCCATCGGAAGTCTGCGTAAGGGAGTGGTTGCGACATGGCTGCACCGTATAAATTATTACAGTCCGTATACAGAATGAAGGAGGTCGGTTTCGATACATCGTACTGATCTGGAATCAGAGGATTGTTAGCGACTGCGTGACGGTTGGATATCATCGCGCAGCCTCCGCGGATCCCAGACTCGAGGAACAGATGCAGATTTATTTCTGTCAACAGTTCTAATTCGACCCCTGTCATTTTTAGCATCGCGTTCCAAGCGAGTCCGGGAAGCGAGTAAAAATGACACGGGTCCAAGCAGTAATCGCGTAAGGCCATGTCTCGGAAACTTTCAAAGACATCGGCCAGCAGCATTACGTCTGTCAACAAATACAAATCATGGTAATCTCCAAACGTACGCAGATTGAATGCACTCCACACGTTTTGCGCGTGCTCGTAATCTGCGGTCGAAATAGATGATTCCATCAACCGGTTATCAAAGTGTTCACGAGCGGGTAGACTTGTTTCGTTGAACCGATCAATACTGTCAACGTACTCGTATGGGTATACCCCCTTGCGTACGAGCAGATTGGTCTGTTCATCGAAACCCCGTCTAAGCATTTCCTCTCTGAGCAAAGGAAATTGGCTCCCGGACGTGGACAGATTGGTAACGAGTGTGTCCAGAGAGCGATTAAGAAATTGAAAAGAGTCTACGAAACGCAAGGGACCCAGGGAGAACGAGACGTAACGCTCACCGGATGTTGAAATGCAGGATACGTGTTGGTCCTTATATTTTCCTAAACCCTGCATTAAATGGTGACAGTCGTAGCCACGAAGGTTGTGAAAGAAGACGGGGATATGACGAGGCATCTTGTAGCTTAGATTACAGCTATTGTGGGCTGCTCCCAAGAATTTCCCCGTAAGATGACAATGATTGCGTACCTTGTCATCGTCTGTCAAAGGGCGCTCACACAAATGACAACGGTGGCGTTAGTGAACGCAACATTGTCATCATCGGACATAATTATTTGTACGTTATGTCGTACTACCTTCATCATATCCTCGGCGTCTTTCATCAACCACGAGAAGAAAGTGTCTACGACGTTTTCACCTCGATAAACTTTAGCCTCTCTCCAGAGTCTGTGTGTATGATCAACGATAGCATAGGAGAAACCTGACGGAATATGCATCGCTTCGTATGATGTGGACGATACAGGAGGAGAAGTTATTTTCTGACGGGCACCGTTGCTATCAACTGAGTAGAATTCGCCTAACTCGTGCACTGTCGTCGGGACGTTATTACCAGGTGAACACGTTTGAAGCGGAGTGATGAGGGACTCGAAGTCGGCGTAGACGGTAAAGGGTACTTTAAGACAGTGCGCGTAATTTTTAAATGACATAAACTTCTCCTCCTCTGTAGGCATTTTGGTTTTCTGATCGCCGTGAGGTGTGTAGTAGGGGAGATGATCGGACAGACCATGTTCTGTGGAGAAACGATGCAGGCAGTAGTCGCAGTAAAATGATTGGCCGTCGTGTTTTGTAAAGGATGATAATAATCTACTCATGTTACTGATAAGACAGTAATGTTTTCGGCTATTTGTATCGGACAGAAGTAAAAGATTAACATGATGTAATCTGTCCTTATTGGGGGTAATTCTTAGCGGATAAACCTCATTTTTTGATTCGTTTCTGATATTATCATCTATATCATAGCTGAAAACGTTTATAGAAATGTCGGGATTCTGTGCTTCAAATTTAGAAAGGGAGTTTATAGAAACAGGGTACTCGATACCGGACATATTTAAGGTGTTTTTGAAGGGAGCGTATTTTGAAGCACGTTCTTTATTACGTTCTTGAGGGTGTATGTGAGCTAGCACGGACCATAGAAAACACATTTCATCTTGGGGGTTCTTGATGTTGACTACTGCCTTGGTGAGTGCAAGTTTTCGCGGGGTTGGAAGGTAGGAGGACGCTGCTAGAGGCCGGTACCGTCCAACAACCAGTTCCAGCTTCAGTACAGCATCCACCGACCATCCGTTCCCGTCGCGGGTAAAATTGGATATGCTATTCATGATTTTATCGTAGGATTCATCGAGTAGACAGTTCAACTCGTCGTTGTCGTCCGTGAGCAACGTACGACAACGTCCGTGGAAGACGGCGTCTTTGGTTACCTCTTTTTCTTCGCCGCTGTCACCATCTAACACAGTTTTAGTGAAACGTATCCTGCACGCAATATGCCATTTGATACTGCGTAAACGTGCTTGTTCTGCCAGAATATCCTTGCACAATAAAGGTCGTACCTCAGTCATTATCGGTACTATATCTTGATCTTCTTCTTCTGTGCCCGTGTACACGGGCAAGTAATTAAACGTTATGAGGGATCCTCTAATACTCGTGTTGCGCACGATATAAATTCGTGTCATATCTGAAACAATAGAAACACATGTATTAGCTAATAGGAATGATGAATAACACACACACACACACACACAAATTCATGTTTGAGGTAAATAGATAGTACACGTTAGTAATAGGCTAGTTTATTGCAAACTGTGAAGATGACAGCTACTCCTGATTTTAGCATTGAAAGTGAAAGAAGAAAATCGTTCAAGTATTGGGAAGTGACGTTTGTCAGCCCCGATGAGTTAGCGTTTGCCGGGTTTTACTACTATCCGCTAAATTATGATGTTTGTGGACATAGTATGTCATTCATAGACGATAGAGTTAAATGCTTTTGTTGTGGAATTGAATTAGTTCATTGGAGAGAAGGTGACATACCTGTGGTGGAACATGAAAAATTTTCTCCGTCATGTCAATTTCTAAACGATGTCAAGAGACAATACATTGGAGAGAAGGTGACAAACCTATGTCAGAACATAAAAAATTTTCTCCGCCATATCAATTTCTAAACAACGTCAAGAGACTATCTTATACATGTTAGACTGAGTTGAATCATATGTTAATTCATATCAAACAAATTTGGTTTGCTACATAATTATAGAGAGAGAGAGAGAGAGAGACAATTGGTAAATTTTTACCTTGTTGAGGATGTCCCTGTTCCTGCTGATGTTCTGCATTCTGTTGAAGGTCGGCCATGGTGATAATCAGACATGAGAGTGAATACTGAAAAACAAAGAAACTGTTATAGATATATAGTATTTTTAACGTCTGTATTATGTTAGTGTATCTTAAACCATGAACAACGCACGCAAGACTATAGCTCTAGAGCTACATAGAGCAGCAAGAAGGAATTTCGTTAGGCGTGCGGTTGAATTGAAGGGTCTACACGACTTGTACCAGGCGGATCTTGTAGAGATGATACCATACGCTCGAGTGAACAAAGGGTACAAGTACATGATGACAGTGATCAATGCGTTTAGCAAGTACGCGTACGCTGTACCATTGAAAACAAAGACAGGAAAAGAAGTAAAGCATGCACTAGAGCCTATACTAACTGCTAATCGAATGAAATATTTACAGACGGACAACGGGAAGGAGTATTACAACAGCACAGTACAAGCGTTGCTAAAAAAGTATAATGTGAAACATTACTCAACCTATAGTGAGAAAAAAGCTTCCATAGTGGAACGTTTTAATCGCACACTGAAGACACACATGTATCGAGCTTTCAGCGAACAAGGACACTACCGCTGGTTGGATCTACTACCTACATTACTGAAATCGTACAACAATACCACACACAGAACCATTGGTATGAAACCTAGTGAAGTGAATGACGCCAACGAACATATAGTGTTGGAACGAATAAGGAAGAACACAGCACCTAAAATCAGTCCAACGAAACCACCCAAATTTAAAGTTGGTGACCGTGTTCGTATAAGTAAGCACAAAATGACGTTCGCCAAAGGTTATACTCCAAATCGGACTAACGAAATATTCACTGTGGATAAAGTACAATCCACTACCATCCCTGTCACTTATCTGCTAAAAGATCATCTAAACAAAGTGTTGAAAGGTGGTTTTTACGAGCACGAGATTAGTAAGTCCAAAGTCGGCGACGTATACCTAGTGGAAAAGGTGTTACAACGCAAAGGTGACAGAGTGCGTGTTCGTTGGCTCGGTTTCGATGGTAAACACGATGCATGGATACATAAGAAAGATCTAATATAAATAAAAGGTGACAGCACGTGCTGAAAACAGTATGCTTTCAGTATTCACAAAGATGAAGATTGTACAGCAAGCAAACAAATTACCAATAAAGGATATGGACTTTTTGGCTGGTGACGAAGGTAATGCTAAACGTAAACATGGCCCGCTATTACCGAACAGTATTCGCTGTATCGTTACAGGCCCAAGTTCCTGTGGGAAATCCAATGTGCTATCCAACCTACTGTTTGATATCAACGGACTACGTTTCCGCAACGTATACGTGTTTTCAAAATCATTATTTCAACCAAAATACAGAATGCTAGAAACAGTGATGAAATCACTCGCTGACGAAGGTTTAGGTTATCATGCATACAGCGAGAACGAAGAAGTCCCACTACCGAGTGAAATCACTGGTCTCGACTCTGTTATCGTATTCGATGATGTATCGTGTGAAAGACAAAACAATATTCGAAAGTATTTTGCTATGGGGAGACATAGCGGTGTGGACACATTCTATCTATGTCAGACATATAGCCAGATACCGAAACAATTGGTACGTGACAACGCTAACTTGTTGATATTGTTCAAACAAGACGATCTAAATTTACGACATGCATATAATGATCACGTTAACATAGATATGAAATATGATGCTTTCAAAGACGTTTGCACGGAAGCGTGGAAGGATCGTTATGAATTTCTAGTCATAGACAAAGACTCACCAATAAATGAAGGTAGATATAGAATCGGCTTTGATCGTTTCATAATTGTTTCCGACGAAGTATAAAAGTGGTTGCACTGTAGTAATGTAATCAGTCCTCTTGCTAACACACACGATGGCGATGAATAAGGAGGAACGACTTGTGTATGATATAGATACGATAAGCGACAACATAAGAAAAAAATATCATGCATTACAACACGGTATCAGAGAAAGCGACGAGAAGTTTAGAAAAAATTACAGACCGATTCTGGAACCGTTAGAAGCTATTTCACGAAAGTTAAGTGGTGATATGATGGAGGAGGAGGAGGAGGAGGAGGAGGAGAAGCAGCAGATAAAACAAGAAGAGCCTAAACAACACGTAATAACAGAAAACGAAAGTGGTATGCAAAGTCATAACGCTTCTCATTTCAGTGACACGGACGTCTGGAACCCTAACGCTTCACATTTCAGCGACGATTCATTAGCAAACAAATATATGCGTTTGTGTGAATCGGCGGACTGTAAACGGATTATAGATCGCATGTATGGTGTTCGATACGAAGGTGGTAAATTTATGATAGGTGATTCAAATGTAAAAATCGATGATAACGACAACTTTCATGTCAAAGGAAAAATTTACGAGGGTACACCCGGTCTGTATGAACTTTTGTTTATGAAACTACCGAAAAAATACAATAAGGACGATATGAGGAAATATAAGTCCATACTACTAGCAACCAACGGACACAAACAAAAATATAAACACAATACGCGAATAAACAGTAACAGTGGCGTCAAGTACCGACTAGTAATATCTAAATTGTTTGCATCGAGTGCACGAAATCGTACAGGGAGTGGCTATATGGAGATGAAACCGAACACTGCAATCGATTACGTGCATTGGGATGATCCTAACGAGTTGGTTAATAGATTGAGACTGTTAATGGCGTCTCAAAATAGCGGCCATACTGGTCATAGGAATGAAATCGTTTCGATATTGGAAGAATTACGTGAAGTCGGCATTATCATATAAAAGCAGACGCACCGTTCTATAACCATCAGTTCTTCTTCATAAATATGAGTGTAGACAAGTTCGGTAGACACGACAGCGCTGTAAGAGTGCGAAAAGAAACTCATCGAAGTCTGCGTGAGGATATCGGTTTAGGAGTGACTAACGACGGTCACTTTGATGTGAAAAACAAAAAGATATGCAACTTGGGTGATCCTGAAGAGTTGCACGATGTTGTTTCTTTACAGTACGTAAAGGACACATGCTTACAGTACAAGAACGACAACGCTACCGTAGACGCAAAAGATCATCGAATAATAATGCTAAACGATCCGCTTAAATCAAGAGATGCAGCCACAAAACGATACGTAGACGAGAAGAGTTTGAAAAAAGATCGTGCAGGTAACGTAATCGTTAATGACTGTCGACTAACGCGTGTGCAAGCGCCTGTTGACTACAACAGACGCAGTGAATTTGGAATTTTTACACGCACACACAATCAGTTTGCAAAGCGATGCTTTCTACGCTGCCGGAAGAAAAATTACGAATATAGCGAACGGTGTCAATGACAAAGACGCGGTCACTGTACGACTAATGCATGAATTAAAATTACATATAAAGACCGAATTGTACAAGGTCACTCAGGTATTTCACGCTCATATAATCAATCTAATAAAGTTTGTCTATAAATATCAAGACAGCGCGACACAGCGTTCAGTCCTGTCTGAATATATTGAAGAGGTGGGGCGTTTAATAGACGTTCTCGATACGGAAACGGAAATCAAGGATTGGAGATCTGTTTACAAGAATGCACGTACTTCGTAAGAAAAGAATGGGGCGTGGTGTAATTGGAAAAATACTTAAAAACACTGTGCCTGCTATCGTTTCGTCAGTACCTACTTTGATTAATCGAGCGGTGGACGCATTACCAGTAGAATTACACCTACCCGGCTACCGATTCTGTGGACCTGGAACAAAACTCAAAGAGAGATTGGCGCGTAGCGAACGCGGAATCAACGAGCTGGACGAAGCCTGTCGCGAACACGATATCGCCTACGCAAGGTACAAAGACAACAGTCGAAGACGTATAGCTGATCGCGTTCTTGCCGACAAAGCGTGGGAACGAGTGAAAGATTGGAATTCCGGTGTTAGTGAAAGAGCGTATGCTGCGGCTGTAGTCGCCGCAATGAAAGCGAAATCGGCAGTGGGTGGAGGGAGCTCGCGTAGTGGTTGCAGAAAAAAGAAGAAGAAGAAGAAGGGTTCAGGAATTAAACGTCAATCCGCGAACAAACGCAAAACGACCTGCAAACGCAAAACAGTCTCAAGACATAAACGTAACAATAAAAAAATAGCGTCAGGTCTATACCTACGTCCTTACAGACAAAAAAACTAATTTACATACCAGTGCGTGCATTGTCTGACAGTGATTTTGTATGTGTACGCAAAACTTTTGAAAATACCTTATTTCAGAGGAGTTTTTATGCGTAATACTTTACCACACACACGACCATGGAAGAATGAGAGTGCAGTTGTTAATCTGGACAGTGCAGAAGGACCTGGTACGCACTGGGTTTGCTACAAGAAGCGAAACAAACAAGTTTACTACTATGATGCGTATGGTAATATGCGGCCACCTCTTGAGCTGACACAGTATTTTGGAACCGACACTGACATTTACTACAATTACGAGCGTGACCAGCCACCACACACGGTCATCTGCGGACATTTATGTTTGGACTTCTTAACGCGTGAGTGATCAGTAAGCGACAAGATGTCTTCGCTGTCGGTCACCTTAACAGGTACGAATGCTGCTGCTCTTGTATGTGACTTTTTCCCGCCTCTCGAACTAACAAACGGCGAATGGTATGAAGGTCTATTGGACTTTACTACATACAACAGTATACCGAACGTGATTGAGGGAAAAAACAACGTGTTTCCAGTACTACGGGACGGAACAACGTGGGACTTGATAACTTTACCTACAGGTGCTTATGAAATCTGTGACATAGAAGCCTTCCTCAAAAAGCAGTTAGGAGACTCAAAGATTAGTCTACGTCCTAACAACAATACACTGAAATGTGAACTGACTTGTGCATTGGATATTGACTTTCAACAAACAGTGTACGGTATCGGTGATATGCTGGGTTTCAAGGAAAAGCGTCTGCTTGAAGCGAATAAAACTCACACGTCTGACGCCACAGTTAACATTATAAAAGTGAACAGTATACTGATAAGGTGTAATATAGCGCAAGGATCATACAAGAACGGTAAAACCGAGCACACGCTGCACTCGTTCTATCCGTCAGTCGAACCAGGATTCAAAATAATTGAATCGCCTACAAACGTCATATACCTACCTGTGAATGTGAGTCGTTTGGACAACATAACATTATCTTTACACGATCAGGACGGTGACGTAATAGATTTTCGCGGGGAAGTCATCACTGTGCGTTTACATCTAAAACGACTATAGACATGGGCATGTACTTTGTTTCTTCGCCACCGCTGCTACCACAGCCGTCAGTAATAAAAAAAGAAGAAGAAGAAAGATCAGTTAGGAAACGCATGAGTACTCGTTCGAAACTGAAACGATTAACATCAGTTAACCGTCGTTTCCTGATTTCACTGGGTTTTGTTGTAAACAAGTAACATGGCGAGTGGGATATTATCTGTGGAGCAGCAACCGTTCTTTGAAGACAGTATCACACACTTTTCATTTCACTCACACGCACCGTACGCAACAACAAGATATGGAAACAATGATGAAATACGTGTGCCAATACAACAACAGGACGTCTTTACACTGCCGTCAGAAAGTTTCCTCTACATCGAAGGCAAGTTGGTTAAAAACCCTTGTGTGGCTGCAGATACTGCACTGAATGTGGAACTGGTGAACAATGCTATAGCATTTCTCTTTGAAGAGATTCGTTACGAGTTGGCCGGAGTGGTAGTGGACCATACCAGAAACGTCGGTGTTACGTCAACTATTAAAACTTTTCTATCACTCAACAACAACACACGTAACGCAATGGAAAACGCAGGTTGGGTGGCACCGACCACGAACATATTAAAAGTGAATGATGACGGCGAATTCAACTTTTGTATACCACTGAAAATGCTAATAGGATTCGCAGAAGACTATACACGCATCGTGCTGAACGTGAAACAAGAACTTATACTCCTACGCGCTTCTACCGACATAAACGCTATGGTTTTAGTAAGCGGACAAACGACTGCTAATTGTGTTCTTGAACTAGATAAAGTTTACTGGAAAATGCCTTATGTACATGTAGCTAATGAGTACAGATTACCGCTGTTACGACTCATAGAGAAAGACCACCCGATAACTATGCCTTTTAGGACCTGGGAGTTGCACGAGTATCCTGCCTTACCACAGACTAAAAGGCAGAATTGGATTGTCAAGACCTCGAGTCAGCTAGAAAAACCACGCTTTGTTGTGTTAGCGTTTCAGACAGCAAGAAAAAATGTACTGACAGCACACGCCGATGAATTTGATCACTGTAACGTGATCAATGCGAGACTGTTTCTAAACGACAAGTATTATCCTTACGATAATTTAAACTTGGATATTGGGAAAGACCGTTTTGCATTATTGTACAATATGTACGCCAGTTTTCAAAGTTCGTATTACCACCGTTTAGACGGCAGCCCAGTACTGACACCGGAATTATTAAAATCAAAAGCCCCGCTGTTTGTGTTCGATTGTAGCAGACAAGACGATGCACTTAAGTCTTCAGCAGTTGATGTACGTTTAGAATTTGAATCGTCAATGAATTTTCCTAGACAGACAACCGCCTACTGTATGATACTACATGATTCGCTTGTAGAATATACGCCATTGTCCAACACAGTACATAGACGTGTTTAAGTCTTATTTTATACATATTTTGTAAATACTAGTTTTAAATATATATATTTTCATATTTGTAACATTATAATATTGGAGCTGTGTGTGTGTGTGTGTGTGTGTGTGTGTGTGTGTGTGTTTTAATTGTACAACTAGTTTAGATATATTTTAATACTTAGATATATTTTCATACTTGTAACACTATAATCTTGGAGCTGTATATGAATTTTTAATTGTAAAACTGTTTAATATAATCTTGGAGCTGTGTGTATGTATTTTAATAAAATGTATATATTACAAACACACTTTATTATTATTTGTATAACCCACTCCATAATGTATACTTACTTACTTGCAGCAAACTAGCGAGCGTTGTCCACACACACACACACACACACGTACACTTAAATGACGGACGGGCGTTGTACGCTTAACATTCAGCTATACCTAAAATATATCTTCAATTAGAAGTGAGACATAATAATTTGATCATACACACACGCGTGCGCGCACACACACACACACACACACACATGTATTAACTTCAATAAATAATAATGCGCTTGATGATGTTTTAATGCAAATAATTTAGGAAAGTCTACATTCCACTTTCATAAGGAAATAGTCACCGCTTACAGCTATGCATGTCCACAACAGAATTAGAGAGATATAAATGTCATCATTCGTGGTGACCTGCTTTCTAAATTTGTTACATTACAAAATGTTTGTTTAAAGAAATATTTCAGAGAATTTGATCACACACACACACACACACACACACACACACACACACACACACACACACACACACACATGTATTAAATTCAATAAATAATGCGCTTGATAATGTTTTTACGTTTAAATAAATCTGTACACTCACCAACTAGTATGTGTGCGTGTTGTCTATACAGCCTTAATGATGAAAGTTGTGTAAAAAAAATGCCGTGATAGCTTTCACGATGTATATCAGCACACCTGCAGACGGTCAAATGAGAAATTTCCACTATAAAAATACGGTAAGAATATATTTCAGACAATTGTACCAGACATAATAATAATTTGATCATACACACACACACACACACACACACACACACACACACACGTACACACACACACACGTACACACATGTATTAAATTCAATAAATAATGTGCTTGATAAAGCAAATAATTTTTACGTTTAAATAAAATCTGTACATACAATAAAAATTAATGTGAATAATTTTTACGTTTTAATAAAATCGGTACATACAATAAAATTAATATAAAAATACATTAAGAATATATTTCAGAAAATTGTAGCAGACATAATAATAATTTGATCACACACACACATGTATTAAATTCAATAATTTTTACGTTTAAATAAAATCGTTACATACAATAAAATTAATATACAAAATACATTAAGAATAATTTGATCACACACACATGTATTAAATTCAATAAATAATGCACACGATAATTTTTACGTTTAAATAAAATCTGTACACTTACCAAAGAAGATGTGTATACTGAAGACACTAATACGTACAGTATCAGCACGCGCAGGCAGTCAAATGAGAAATTTTCGCTAATTTACCTTGCGTATATATTGTACATTGGCAGTGGGGAAAGCTGGTGTGTGTGTCCGTTTTTAGAGTAATTACTGTCAGCGCCGCTAATGACTGACAGGTGTCAAATTAGAAAGTAGAGCGCTTGATTTAGACGACGTACACAAGGTTAATTACCTCTGGTTTAAGTTAGCGAATAATAACTATATCTAATTCTGTATCTTTGTGTGTGTGTGTGTGTGTGTGTGTGTGTGTGCATACATAGTTAATTACCACACTGAATATAACTTTTTAATGACGAAATATTATTATTTCATTGTTTACGATATATATATATATTGAATTATTGTAAAAAAAAATTTTTTTAATTACAATGGTCTGTAACACATATTTAAATTCGTGTACACATACAATCGCTTTGAATAAGGGAATTCTTGTCAACGTTTGCAACGAAAGAGAGACATACACAATGTGTGTGTGTACACAAAACTTTTGCTTACAATCATGAAAATTATTATTTAAACTGATAATTGTTTTATTAAAAATCTTACAATTACGAAATATTATTATTATTTCATTGCTTACGATATATATTTAATTAATGCAAAAATGAATTTTTAAAATTACAATGGTCTGTAAGGTATATTTAAGTTCGTGTACTGTGACAACGTAATCGCTTTGAATAAGGGAATTCTTGTCAACGTTTGCAGCGAGAGAGAGACATACACACACAATGTGTGTGTGTGAGCAGCACGTACATCGTCCGATAGCGATTTGTATGTGTACACAAAACTTTTGAAAATACCTTATTTCAAGGAGATTTTTTTTTTATGCGTAACACTTTACCACACACACACACACACACACACACACACACACACACACACACACACACACACACACACACACACACACACACACACACACAGACTTGGCGTGTGCGAGAGAGAGAGAGAGTGAGGGAGGGAGAGAGATAGTTTTACTTACATTCAAATGTGATGGATAACTTTGAATTTCCCACCGAAGAAAAAAAATGTTGACAGATCTGTTCTATACATAGTAATGCAGGATTGGTAACCCTGATCATATATTTTAATATACACTATAATACACACACATCAAGTTTGAACCCATACATAGGTTGGTAAACCTGATCATATAGATTTAATATACATTATAACACACAACAAATTTGAACTCATGCAAGGTTGGTAACCCTGATCATATATTTAATATATACACTATAATGCATCAAGTCGGAACCCTCCCACCATAGGTTGGTAAACCTGATCATATAGATTTAATATACATTATAACACACAACAACAAATTTGAACTCACGCAAGGTTGGTAACCCTGATCATATATTTAATATATACACTATAATGCATCAAGTGATAGAAATTGAAAGTGATCTAGGCTCGCGAAAGGCGGCATATAAAAAAAAAAAAAACGCGGATGCTGTGGTCCAGATACGCGTAAAAGTCGCGGATCTTGACACAGATCCGCGAAAAAGTCGCGGATGCTGTGGTCCAGTAGAAAGTGAAAGTGATCTAGGCTCGCGAAAGGCGGCATATAAAACAAAACGCGGATGCGGTGGTCCAGATACGCGAAAAAGTCGCGGATGCTGTGGTCCAGCTGATAGAAAGTGAAAGTGAGTCAGAACGGTCATTATCCCTCTACTTATACTCTATAGGACTGCCCAATGTCGGCTAAAATGGTTGGAGCATCTTAACTCTGAATGGATGACTGCCTCATCCCCAAACAACTAGTGAAACATACGCGAAAGGACGGAGAGGTGTGGGACGTCCGAAGAAACGCTGAACATCACTTAGTCTATCTGCTTGGAACCGGAACGAACCTTTTTTGGTTTAATATTTGTAGAATATGATAATATTAGAGTTCAGAGGATATTTAATAAAAGCAATAACGATCGGTTGAAAGCTATCACTAACTGTAAGCATTCTAGACACCCTCTGATGTATGTCGGCAACCGGTAATTCAGTTGCGGGAACAGTGAATAGTTCTGTCCGACGCAACAGTCTTCACGTTCCGCACACCAGTCTTTCTTTTTTTTTTACCTTTACAAAGTGTTTTCCGACAGTTATGCCTTATATATGAACAGGGGGAATTGTGAACTTTATGGACTTATCGTGTATTTGGAATACTTGATACCTGAGCTCAGTATTCCCTTTAGATTTTAAACTAGTCTTGACTACATACGTGGACGTTCGAGTTTTCCTTCTGTACAAATAGTAAGGCTTACGTAAGAATATCTTAAGAGTTTTTACAGCAAGTTAGTACAGTTAACGTTGGCTTCTGTTTATACAGACAGCCCAGCACGCTGTAGGCATTATTATCTAATTGAAAGTAATACGCTTTAATGCGATTAGTTAACGTACAGCGTATGTTGATTGTTCGTAGTCTCTTTGCCATTTGCTTGGAATAAACTTTCCATCTAACGTCACATAAACGATCCTAGCCATTCGTCTAGAATCGTTATTCCTCCGATTGTGAATCATTTATAATGTGAATCAAACTCAGGCTAATATGTCGTCAACTACCTTTTGTTAGTAATTAAACTGAATGAAGAAAGCGTATGACTATAATCTTTAGAATTGAAGCGGCTGTGTAAGAGACTGGTGTTAAAAACCTTTGACAATATGAAATTAAGTACAGGTCTACCAAAAAAAAATTGTTAACTAAAGCTATGTGACGAGGGTCATTACTTAAGTACTTGAATACTCTACACAGTTCTAAAAAATAAAGACAAGACGCAGTTGTTGGAATGGGTCGCAGACAGAAACCTATTATTTAACCGATGATTGTGTTACTACTGCTACTACTACTAATACTACTACTACTACTACTACTACTACTACTACTACTGCTGCTGCTGCTGCTGCTGCTGTTGCTGCTGCTGTTACTACTACTACTACTACTACTATTACTACTACTACTACTACTAATGCTGCTGCTGCTGCTGCTGCTGCTGCTACTGCTGCTGTTACTGCTGCTGTTGCTGTTGCTGTTGCTGTTACTGCTGCTGTTGCTGCTGCTGCTGCTAGTCACCCAAACAGAAATCGGTTTTTGTCTCACCAACCAGCCACTTCCACTCTCGTCTGCCATAGGCACTGTCTACCATCTCTGCTACCATCTACGCTATACTCTTCTTCACCTGGTCACCCCTATCTATATTTGGGTCTTCTTCTAAGTCTGTTTGACGGTGATTTTCCCTTACAAATTTTCTTTATTTTTTCTCCGTCACTTATCGTGTCATCTTGCCTACACAGCTCAATCTCCCACTCCTACCTCCCCCCCTCACTATACCACTTTTTAATCTCTCAAACAACGAGTATTACGCACGATTTATTCATATATTATAGGCTACTTATTATTTAAGAACATGTGGGTTGTATGAACAGAAAATTCGTCTTCTTTCCATTTTAATCACGTAAATGTATTTATTAGCATGAGCACATGCTAATAATAGCATAAATATGTGTTATTAATAGCATGAACACATTGATATATTATAAGTAACGAGAATATTTAAAAAATCCCATACTTTACTTAACCTATATACGAAGTAAATCAAAACGATAAGAACAAGTTTTTAAAAGAAGTTTTGTGTCCATTATTAACTGCTGAAAATTTTTTGAACTTATTTTTCTAGCTTTTGCAGTTGGAAATCGATGAACTATTTCATTAAAATAAATGATTAGCAGAAAATCACTTTCAATGAATAAGCCTAAAAGTGCCAGGGATTTCATTTTTTCTTGGCCTAAGGTAGATCTTAAAACAATTTTTCACCCGGCTTGGGGCTGAAAACGATTCCTGAGATTCAATTTGTGACTACCATGATCAAGAAAATTCGCAGCAAGGCTACTTCAACAGTCGGGAATATTGATTCCACCCTACATGATTTTAAGAACTTCAAGAGTCTACGTGGTCATGTCTAAATGCTTCTTTTTTGCTTTTGCTTTGGTTTCTTAGTTTCAGTTTATTCTATTTCATAACATTTACTTTCTTCCAAAAATATTATTAAATAAAACGATTGATTCAAGTATGAAATTTACACTTTCAACAAGTTGGTAGCTTTTTCTTCTATATTGGAATTTTCATTTACTACAGAACCACATTTGGGTATGTGGGTATGGGTACCCACAGATATGTGGGTATTTGGATTTACTTTTGAATTTTGGAATCGTCTACATTTTTTAATATTGGCAACAGGAGTTTTGTTGTTGTTTTGTTCTCTTAAATTTTTGCGTCCTCCGAAAGCTTGGAACCTAGGCTACTCCAGGCTACTCAGCCTAATGGTAAAGCAGTTCCTGTCTATACTTTTCCTTCATTCACCGGTACAAACATTTTTTCTTAATATCTTTGCCGGTGACTATAAACAATGAAAAAAACAAAATATCCTGAAAACGAAAAAGCAGAATTGTAAAGCTGTTGACTCTTACAAATATCTCACTGCTACTTTCACTAAACTTTATTCTCGGAAAATTGAAACTACAATTAGGAAAAGGTAAACCAAAGAAAGGGCAACCTAGTTAAATTCTATAGTATGGCGTACACATATTAAAAACAAAACTAAAGCCAAGCTGTAAACTAATGTTAGGGGTCTGGGAGACGAAGTACGAAATGAGGAACGGTTTGATATATTGTTCCCGGTTTGTATTGCTCTTCATACCATTAAACAGACTTAACTTTCTCCACTTGCAATGCAGATATTCATAAAGTAAAGAAAGAAAACATACTTGTAAAACAAATGCAGAGACTATTTACAATTTTCACTACTAGTGGAATAATGTTACGATCATAAAAGCACATACGTCGCTAGCCAAAGAACTGGTTTCTGCCGCAAAATAAGAAGAGGTAAACAGGTCCAGTTGGAAGACGGAAAGATTGGATAGTTTAAAATGCTCTATTACGGAATAAACGTTCAAAATGAAGATTCATAGAAGCAGTGGCTCTAGCAACTCGAATGTTGTGTAACAGCCGCAGGAACGTATGAAATTATACGGCTACTATACTATATAAATGGGTTTATCTTAACTTCAGACATTACTAGTTATTAGCTTATAATCATACAAAATTAAGACAAAACAACAATTAAATTAACATGGAATTTCAAAGTTCTAACTCTAATGACATACCCCTAATGTTATTTTTAGAGCACTCGGTCGCAGTTACAGTGGTCCCAGCATTTTCTCGCTCTATTATACGGCATGAAAATATGAGTTCTACATAAGCTAGTAATTATTACCGTAGATTAAAACAGTAGCGTTATCAAAGAACGTTGAGAATGAAAGCTAGCTAACGAAACTTTGCACAGACCAAATCATAAAGAATTTGAGAAATGTTAACGCGAATTCTACCAACTTAAGGCTGAAATAATACGCGATATTGCAGCTGATTAAGTGCAGAAATAAACAGAAATTGATGACGATGAAGAAGATATAAGTATTGGGTAAAATAAATGTGGGAATAGTACGGGTACTAGAAGTGTTCATAGCTGTGCTGAAAAATACATTTGCAGCCAGTATGATCTGCAGCTTTCGGTAAATCACAACGGTACCTAGAGAAGAACGATACAGAACAACTTCGATGTCAGTAGACTGAATATTTATCATAAATTTATAACTATTAAACAATTCCTTTTTAATGAGAAGTATTCGTATAACTAATACGATTTTTTCTCATTTATAACAAAGCCGAGTGTTTTTACCCATTCACGTTCCGTTCTTCTGGTTGCATTACGTATATGCGCAGCGTCTAGAAAATGGTGCATGTGAAGTGACAGTGCATACTTTCATCGTGACCAACAGTAAAACGTCTACTTGAATATAAGTTAAAAGCAAAATAAGTGTGATTAAAAATCATAGATGATTAAGAATTAGACCTAACGAAGGACTGCTGGTCCCACATGCGTAGGTCACAACGTCGGGCGTCGGACCACTGTGTGTTTCCATCATTTGGACTCGGGACGCAATTTACGCGCGGATGTGTGTATTGTGTCCGTACATACTATTTGCGGACGTCCATGACTACTTAAGATGCTTGTCTCACTTTGTGGTATCCAATCCCAACTTCGTGCCAGGTGCGCAACTACTGTACCAAGTACAAATACCATAAAAACATTCCACATCATAAGGTGGCATAAGTTCAACCTTATAGGTTGCAGCATCACATACCAAGATGATAAGGAGATTGAAAGCAAAATTAGTCTCTTCCAGTCGCTTTGTGACTGTGTCATTAAACACTTAAAGAAGAAATCAAGGAAAGAGACACAATTGAAATATTATAAAGTAATAGCCATACCTCAACTACTGTGTGGTAGTGAGACTTAGATTACAAAGGCCAATGATATATCTAGAATACAAGGAGCAGAAATGAGTTTCTTCAGGGCTGTAAAGGGTTGTACCAGAAGAGATCTTATCAGAAATGATCAAATTAGAATGGAGCTAGGCATAGCTGAAAGCTTAAATTAGAAAATCTCCCGTTACAAAACGGAGTGTCGGTTACAGGTAGAGAGAATGGATCCAACTAGATTTTTAAGAAGAACCCTTTACTATCATCCAAGAGGGAAGAGAAGTGTGGGAAGACCCCGTTGCGATGATTCGATGACTTCCATTGAAACTGGAACAGGTTACTAACATAAGCTGTAAAGGATGACGACGACGAAGTTCAACCTTATGTGCGGGACCATCAGGCGAACTCTTAAGTCAGCAAGTAAAAAAACACGCCTAAACTTCTACAAGGTGATAACCCTTCCCACACTTCTTTATGGGTCTGAGAATTGGACTTTAACGAAAGACCAGGCCAGTCGTATCCAAGCGGCTGAAATGAGATTTCACAGGCACGTGGCAGGGTACACTCTCCATGATCACAGAAGAAACACAGATATACGGCAGGAACTGAATATTATGAGTATATGCGACAGGATTGTCCAGTATAGTCTGAATTGGTGGGAACATCTTTCCCGAATGGATGACTGCCGCATCCCCAAACAACTATGGAGCTATAAGCCGAAGGGACGGAGAGGTGTAGGACGTCCGAGGAAGCGCTGGAATGACCAGATCTAGACCAGATTGAGACCGGAACAAACCATCCTTGGTATAATCCTTGCAGATGATGATGATGAAGATTTTTATAATGATGATGATGAAATAGTAGTAGAGATACTATACGGTGGCATCATAGACTTTGGCTGCTTGAGACCGGAACAAACCATCCTTCGTTTAATCTTTGCAGATGATGATGATGATGATGATATTCCACATCCCCGGTTGTTGTGGAATCTTTGTTTAACGAATGCTTTTAAAATTTCTGACCATTAATAACGAACTGACAAGCTAAAATTTATTCCACGTTCCGTGACCTACACGAAGACAGATTTCCACTGCTCTCTACGAAGTCTTTCCATGTTATCTTGCAATTTTCATCTTCCTTAAATAATGAAGAAGTATCCTTACACTATCGTGAGCTTGCCACGCTACAGAGTTCTACAGCTTTCAATCTAATGGTTGTCCTTTTAAAACCACCATGATCATTTTGCCATTTCGCATACACCGCAGCCCGCCGTCCTCTACTGCATTCCCTACATCCAAATGCACATACTTTTTCGTCAGTTCCCTGCCGTCTTTTTCTCCAGACGTGTCCGAGTATCTTCCTCTGTCTCCTGAGTTCACATCATATATTCATCAGCATTTAAATAAGACAACATTTTGTATTATGGAAGCGTTAATAAATACGACAATCCAAAATTTTAATATGTAAAAATACGCATATAGAGTTTGAGTTTGCATGTCGGGATGTGTGAATCTATATTGCAGAATAAAGTGAAATAGATCAGTTGACAGATATTCATAAATAAAGTAGGCTACATCCTGTATTTTAGTTGTACACTTCTTGCGTTATGTTATCGATTAATCTCAACTTAATTATAATTCAGCACACCTTCAGACGTCGTGTTTTTGTTGTTTTACTGTCTGTCCGTTTTGTTCTTTTTTCCTTATTATTTTGCCTGTTATTTTCCTCGTACGAGTGACTCCCCTTCCTTATGTTTGTGAACACGTGCGTACTGTCCAAACGTGACCACACAAAACATTCACTGACACCCATACAAGGATATACGCTCAGGCAGCGAACGTTGGTTGACCATGTAAGCCATCTTATGCTGGAAATATTAACGTTACTTTTGTCTACTATAAACATCAGGAAACATCCATGTACAAGTTAACAATCACTGTTTGTAAGCGGTTTGCAGTAAACTACGCCTATAAATCAATTGTCTTATCATGTAGTTAGAAAGTACAGCGCCTTATAATTATTATTAGATGAGGACTGAAATTTTTTGCTTGCTTTTAATTCTCAACGATAATTTCGCTCTTATGATAATGGACTGTACTTCGAATCAGCTCATCAATATCCACATGTTCCTATTATTTCTGGTAAACGAGGGTAGGGTGTAAAGTCCCGGGCCTGAATAGGAAAATAACACTTTTCTGGATTAATTTGCATTTATTTCTCAAGATAGTCTCTATTTAGCTTTATACACTTTTTCCAACGATGTTCTAAAGCGGTTATGCCAGACTGATAAGCCGATTTGTCGAGGTACACAAAGTAGCCATTTGCAGCATCGCTGACTTGATTGTCGTCAGTAAATCTTTTCCCACCTAGTCATTTTTTAGAATAGGAAAGAGGTAGAAGTCACTTGGGGCTAAACAGAGCGAGTATGGTGGCTGAGGAACCAAATCGAACTTAAATTATTTGATTTTAGCTATCGCAACAATTGGTTGAAATCTCCTTTCGACAGCTTTGTCATACACAGGTTCGTGTAAGATATTGCGCACAGGATCCGTTGATATTCCAGCAGTCTCAGCTGTTTCATTCAGTTTCATTCTACGGTCTACCAAACGATTTTAAGGATTTTTTTCTATTTTGCTGGCATTAATTGGACGTCCGAAACCTGGGTGGTCAGTTGTGCTTGTCCGACCCATTTAAATACAGCAACCCAGCGCTGAACCGTTGTGTTCGATGGATAAGACTCCCCCAACTTTGAATACAGCTCCTTTTTTACATCGGTTCCAGTTAAATCTACGAAAACAAAATTTAATCACAGCACGAATTTCCAGTCTACCCAATGATGCCCGAGGCGCTTACAGCGGTGGACTGTGCCACTAATATTAAAAACTAATGACTTGAATCATCGAAACTAGACCTGCAAAGGATGAAATCATACAACACTGTCAAAGTAATGAGGATAGTAGCGCTAGTCTGTGTCAGGCCCGGAACTTTTCACTCTGCCTGTTTTCACCCGTAACTTTTCGTACTACTGTAACAGTACTTTATATTCGTCGATAAGGAGATCTGACTAGTGTTAAGCTTCAAGCTAAAATGTTACTACTTTGGAACAAAAATCCTTACCTTTAGGCCAAAGACATTTTTTTTAATTCTTTTTCCTTTTGTTCACTAAAGCTATCATTATTTTCATAACTAATTCAACCTTTGTAACCTAAGACCTAACACCGTCTCTGCTTCTGAGAGATTTAGATCCATATTATGTCGCTTAATTCATCTTGCGTAAACAAAATGTGCTTTACAGTCTGGTAATATTGTTGCCTATAAAGGATTCACACGTGGTGAATTCGAAAATACATTGTCTTTAGCTGATGGCCACAAAATTGCCTAAGCGTTGAGTTAAAGATAAGTGCTGTGTCCGTCTTAAGTTTGCTGGCGCTGTTCTGTATGAACGACAAACAAATCACCTATTCGTCTGTTTGCTAGTACAAAATATTGGGCAGTGCGGTCAAATCGTTAAAGTGTATAGATGTGTGTTTTCAGATACACGTTTGCTCTTTAGGACTAAATGTGATATTTACACTTTTAAGTAACTGTGTACAAATACTTTTATATTTTAAATAATTCTATAAAATAATCTATTATGACGAATATAATGAAAAACAATCGCCAGTAAATCAATTTGTTAATTTGATTTTGTTAAATTTTATGTTATTATCGTTTATAAGTGTTATTTATTTATTGGCAATTTGTATCCGAGATTTTTGATCTGCCACATACCTTGGTCTTTCTTATTCGAGTCGATTTTTAAATCTAACATTCTAGATCATGAGTGGTGCTAACGAATGCGTGGATTGACTATTACAGATGAAGGTTATGAACGTTACATGGAACACAACTTTACACACATCACAATTTACAGACTATGAACTCTGACTATGATCTTTGTCATTACGTACGACAGGTCTTTCGAATGTATGATATTCAGTCTGTGCAACAGAAAATGTTTAACACTTACAAGATTAAAGTTCACATCGACAAAACAGACGCAATCAAAGCACCATCGTTACGAATTGTCTCTAACGAAGCCCTGACAAAGAGTATTCGCTGAGAATTTGTGAAATTTATAGTTTAATACAGCTTGAGAACCGGTGTCTGCATCCACCATTGTGTCAAGCCCTCTTTTGTGCGCGGCCAAGTTCAACGCACTCCTTCTTTTGATAATAAATAACAAGTGCAGTCTACTCCACTGTTACGGACACCAACAAGTATAACGAGTACGCAATGACGTGTTGCGCGCGAGCGCGCTTGTGCGTATGCGTGTACGTGATAAAACCCGCATGTAGTACGATGACAAGAACGCCATTTCCTGCTTTTGTCGCGTGATAAGCTTGATCTTCACTTCCTCTGATATAATTTGTTTTGTATTTTAATTTTTGTTTAATTAAATAAACTTTCCCCCGACTGATAGTTGGTATAAACATTCGTAACTAAACTAGTTTTTCCTTCTGGTTCTCTAGTGATACGGTATTTTTGTTGGCGTTGTCAACTTTGACAACTCGCGAGATAGAAATGCGAGGCATTATTTTTTCAGCATACAAACAGTCAATATTTAGGAAACAAAATTGTTTTGAAAAAATGCTTTAAAATCCTGGAATAGTAGAGGAGCCGATAAAATTATCCACTTTAATTTCTAAGGTTCCAGATAGCATTTTAAAAGAAACAACTTTGAAAATATGAAAAACTGGAATGTTCCTTTTCACGATACAATGGACGCAACCATTTCAGACATCTAACGTGATTTGAAATTAAATTCCTGAAAACAACATTTCTGCAACAGCAACCAGACCTTAACAGCGAGAGACTCAAGACATTTAGCTTTCATTACACGTAGTTAACAATAATAATTGATGACTACAGAAAACTTTAAGCCATAAATAAATCTTTAATTATGGTTGCTATCCGCTAGGGTTTTCACATGACATATCCTCTTTTTCGTTTTAGAGGTGATCACCGGGGGGGAGGGGGGGAGCTTTTGCCCAAGTCAGGGATCAATCGTTAAAAGAAAGTTTATAACGCTAATTTTAAGAAGCACGATTAGACAACGATTACACACTTTCAGTTGGCAAGTGTTTATCGCGTGATTTTTCCGTTAAATTGAAAGTGGTGTCATTTAAAACTGAAAACCGACAAAGACAATAAAAGTATAGACTATCACTTAAACTAAATAAAAGCGATTGTATACTCTCATGTTTTCGTTATTGTATTAATACTAACAACATTGCCAATACTATTACCAATTTAGTAATATTTAAACATTACTTACAGATGATGAGTACTCCGGCTGTAAGGCCCGTGGTCCATGGTTGTTTTGTGCAAACGTTTCGGCCGTGCCTTCGACGACTATCTTCAGTGCTGTCAAGATGGACCACGGCCTTACAGCCGGAGTACTCATATCATTGAAGCCGGCCGTGAAAGCCTCAGACATTATTTATAAATGTATCATGTTTAATTAAAATATAGTTTCCACTAAGAAAGTGATACCATTTTATAATAAATAACAGAACATATTGTACATCTGTGTATATTTTATAAACGTTAAATCTATTTTACCAAATAAAAATTGTATTTTTTTCAAACAAGAAGTCGTTATAAAAATCATTTTTATTTTATCAACAGCATAGTAATTTCATAATCCACGACGCATCAAATCTGTCGAATTTTTAATTTAAATGTAGAGGTTTCATAATTGGAACTGTTCTGGTTTTTGAACCAGACTGTCCGAGTTCATTTTAGTTGATGACAACTGTACTTTAATGCACTGTTTGGATGATGTTAAAGATTTCATACCAGCGGTAGGCCTACATGTGAATGGCTACAACTTCTTCTTAAATTATCCTGATGAATCTAAAAATTTAATACTGACGTTAATTTTTACTGAAACTTATTTATACCTCACTTACCCTTGATAGTGTAATGTATTGTCTGAAGGCATTATAGTACATAAGGGGAGCCTATAGGGCGACTCCTCTGCTACCCACGATTTCTCTATACCAGAAATCTTCCTACCTCCCCAGTGCAGTACAATTACAGCCTACCTACCGGCGTTTCTCGATCTCATCTTCTACTTCTGCTTATGTCTCCAGTCTTTTTCTTCTCCATCGCTTTCTTTGCTCTTTCTCACCACGAATGTTTCTATCGTCCTCTGTTTTCCTTTTTGTAGTTGGCTGGTTGCCTATTCTATATTGTTACGACGATCGCACGGATCGTGATCTTGAAACAATAGAATTATTGAACGTCAGAGATATTGGTAGGCCTACTCGCTATACAGTTATCCAGTACCGACTTTACACAAACACTGATAAAAGTCACAAAGTTAAATAATTGCAAACATTCTTGACACAAATAAATAATTAAACACTTCATGTTTACTTATCCCAGTGTATACAGACACGTCTTAATAGTCTGAGGAACACTTATATCAACTCTTCGCAGACCTCACCTGGCTGAATAGCCGCGGCATACCTTTATGTACAGTAAGCATGCAAGGTTATATAGCCTATGTATGTTACTCGCATGCGCCGAATTTGCCCATTGTCCGAATTTTTAAGAGCAACGCGATGTGGGTAGGCTAAAATTGTTATTACGCTTTCTAGGTATTTATTTCGGCCACTGGGCATAGAAAAATACTGTTACGACATTACAGGACAGTCTACGTCTTTGTCGAATGTTCCAGAAGAATCTCACTCTAATGTGTGTGGCATACGTGATTCTCTACGCATTCGCGAGACTTTTCTGGAAGCCGAAAACGAGTTGATATCATTGTTCCTCAGACTATTAAGACGTGTCTGTATACACTGGGATAAGTAAACAGTGTGTCTGTATACACTCTGTGATTAGTAAACATGAAGTGTTTAATTATTTATTTGAGTCGAGACTTTTCTGGAAACCTGGTGATTAGTGACTTAATTGGTGTCTTGCATTTTGTTTCCACTGTACCTACGACGATCAAGTAGACCATCGTAACAATACCAACAACGTGTTGTGGGTATTTCAGTTTACTAAACTAACGACAAAAATTATTTTTCGCTTTGTGGGCACTCGAAATACCCACAATGCGCTGTGAGTATTACGGTTTTATCCACTACACGTTCTGAGTATTTTGTTTGTACCCCAACACATGGTGTTACGATTTATTTTTGTTTTTTATATTTTTTATAAACGTACTTTATTTTATAAAACATTGTTTTTATTGTAACAACACATTTTCTTCTGCAAAAACTAGAAGATACAATTTTCCGTTTCACTACAGAAGTACAGAATTAAAAAATAATAATAAACAGTACTAAACAAAAACTTTCAATATTTTTCATTCGAACATGCTATCTTATTGTGCTATTTAGAATTACATTCATATTCTTCTTTTTGCCACAAGATCAAGATTTGTTATAACATCATTTAGAACAAACACGTCTCACAAAACCTTGCTTTGAGCCTGATGTAATAATAGCTTCCTGTTCCTCACTCACTTTTACATCGGGAACATTAACTTCCCAGGAATTTATGAGGTGCTAACTGAAATTTATTTCTTGAGTATAACTTCTCGAGCTTGCCATGTTTCGATTCAATTGAAAATAAATATAGCTCAACTTGGGAGTCAGTCGTCCACGATCCGTATCTGGATTATTTAGCAAAATATTATCACGAGCATGGCACTGTGGAAACTTCTTCTGAGATGTCTGAATCATTTTCTGCGATTGTTTTTGTAATCCACGTTTGCAGTGTTTGCGATAATTCTCGGTAGCCGGTTTCTTTGCACAAAGATGACGTAAATGAATTTCGGACTCTGGTACGGAGGTGCATGTCGAACTAAAGTATTCAGCAAACACGAAGACGAAGCAGGATGTTTCTTCGTTATATTTCTCACTGCACACGTGGCAAAACCTATAACCTTCCTCAGTGTCCGTAAGTGATCAAATGTTTTGGTTATTAATATCAGTTATGTTTACGTCACCTACATTTTCGACATTAGTTTTGCCAAATTCTGGTTAACATTAGACAGATGTTCTTCAAGCTCTTCTTCAGTCTTAATCTTTCGAGCTATATTAACTGGCAAGCAGAAATCAAGCAAACCGTTCTTCTGTGTAACGACGAGCAAAGCTTCATAAGGAATGCTCTTTATGCCAGCGTGGTAACTGTAATATTTTGACCTTTGAACAAATCAAAGACCAGAAGCCCAACTTGATGATTTGTTGTCTTATATCTAAGCTACTAAACTGTCTCGGACCTCTTGATTGGAGCGTTCGACGGACACTTGGCTTAGGGAGTGGCGCAGTTTTCCGTTAGAGGCAGGACGATGTAAATTGAACATCAGGGTCTCGATGCGCAGTAGACAGAGACCTCGTTGCGAGGCTAAAAAAATTTTCAGCCGTTTCGCACATGCGCACAACTGTCTTGTGCAGTGTTTCATAGTGAGAACTTCGGCTACAACAAGACTGGCGAGAACGATGGAAGCATGTGTGTGACAGAGACAGAGGTAGTACATGAGTGAGACGGTGTACTGTTATCGCGTTGTCTCTCCTCTCCCCTCTCTCGACAACTTAGCTATACTTGTTAGTGGAGGTAAATCATGCATTGGGTCGCGCAGATGACTGTTCAGGAAATATTGTCGTGTCTATAACAATCTTGATTCCATTCTATTTAGCAGCTAGAGCTTCTATTACTTTAACCATTAAAAAATGTAAAAATGTTTTCGTTTTACATTTAATATACTGGGCACCATTTCTTGAGAAGAGTAAATAAACACAAATATTTAGATTCCATTTTATCCGGTAAAAGTGTGAAACGTTACTGTGAACCTATGTATTAATTTAATATGTATATATACACATAAAATAATAAATGAACTATTAATGGTAACTATAACAATATATAATAATATAAAGCATTGTAATGTACATAGATGTAAGTAAAGTAAAAATGAAAAAATGAATCAAAAGAGGCTCGACTATGCGACAGTCAGGCGCCGACAAAATAAGTTAAAATAGACCCAAAACACCCTTACATGTCATAAAAGCATAACATGTTTTGTAGAGTAAATACAGTAAAAAAACGTCCATGTACCTTTAGGTCAACGATACTGTGTCCTTCAACAGACAATAGATGACACGCCAATAAGTATGACCATTTTAGAAACTAGCGTCACTTTTTAGGAGTCTAACGAACGTCCGCGTAAGTTTATCGCCCGCTCTCTGGCATCCAAACACGGATAGCGTCGGTAGTGAGCGCGAAAAAGATACAGCACCGGAATGGGTACGTTCGAATTTACCGGCAAATATTTAAAAGTCAAGCCAATGGGAGTATGATCAACAAGAGCTGTAGTGAGGGAAGGACTCGGAAAACTATAAAAAAACAAGTGAAGCAAACAAAAAGAAGAAGTCTAAGTTTAATTTTCACGCAAAACACGGGAAACCTGGGTCACTCGATGTGAGCATTTTAATACTATAATTCTAGGTTCATATCAATAGATTATCTCGGTTAAATAGTTGAGAAAAAATTACAGTCATCAAGAAGTTTATTTTATATGTGTGCGCGATAGTACGTACGGACCAGAAGATGTTTAACTTGTGCGCGTAGATTGCAGCAATAAGTATACTTATTTATACGTGCGCGACGTCCAGTACTAACGCGAGCGAGTGAAGTAAATAAAGAAGGTTTAATCAAGCGTGATTAGTGCAAAGTGTAGTGCGACGTTCAACACAGGATTACAGTTCCTCATTCTTTTACTTGGAATCCAGCAACAAGTAACAGTATATCATTTATGATTCACAACTCAATAAATTAACATAATTTTAGCATCTCAAAAATAACTCATCTCATTCTCAAAAGACCCACGAGTTCAGATACTAAATATTACAATTTATGCTATATGACATGTTTGGAGAGTTATGGTATAGTAAAGTAAGAAAACAAGTTATAATAATTACAGAAATGGTAACGAAGTTGAATAATTGAATCTATGGAAGATTATAGAAGTTCATAGTAGTTAAGAATTTATGATACATGTATATGTTTTGATTAATATTGAAGATTTAAATGTGTTAAGGGAGTAAATTTGAATCTACTGATTGCTCATTTGAATAATACTTGATTAATATGATTTTGAAGAATCCGTAAACTAGAGATATTAATAATTTTTTTTGTTATTAATTATAAAGAATATTAATGAGTATAGATTGGAAAGATGATATTAATGATTAATCCTCAGATGTATTAAGTAATAAGAAGATAACAATATAAATCTTAGTATCTGAACGAAGTTTTATTATTTCATAACAATCCTGAGATACTCTGCTCTGGCTCCCAAGCAAATTAATCAATGATACAAAAATGAGTGGAAGTATTCAGTAATAAATATATCTAAATATAATTTGTAACACAATAAATCAATGTAATTACCGAGTATATGCAATACTGTCTTGAATAAATTATTTAGTCAACATTCGAAAATTACGCGCGCTTCATGAGTAGTTATATTTAGCGCACCAATACGTTGAGCTAGTCTCTAAGAGTCTTTATAAGTGCAAACAGAGTTGCCTATTTTCGTGTCATGAGGTGGGGTCCCGAGGTCAACCCTCACACTGTATAACTGGGCGAACGGTTTTGGACAACTTTTAAATTTCCCGTCGAAAAGAAAACATTCGCCGTCGTTCTCACTAGATAGTTAGCGTGTTATCCAGTGAACACAAGAAGACTTGTGCCTAATTCATCCGTATAATCAATTTGAAGAAAACTTGAGTTATTAACTAGAAGCAGAATTTCTTCTGAGAAAACGAGCGTCGAACTGTCGTGCAGGTTCTGTTCTGTTCCCAGTTTTTTTTGCCTTTTTCCTACACAGTCGAATTTGTCACGTTGTTATATTTCAGCGTTTTTGCAACTAAGTCGTATCCTTTTGAATAAATTTCCGAAAATTCTTCCGTAAAAACTGCACACTGGGACGGAGATATTTCCCTAGGCCCTTTTTTACAATTCTCTAACTTTTATAATTTCTATTTCAGCTACGTTTGGAATGCATTGTGATCTGTTGTAATATTTCTTAGAATTATGACACTTGGTCAGTAACACTTGCGATTTGGCACATACAGAGTGTAAACTTATCTACTCTAAGTATTACACACACGCGCGCGCGCGCGCACATACACACACACAAACAAGACCACACACACTTATATAATATATTATTTTATAATATTCAAGATGTACCAGAGTATAGATGGAGTGGATTAGAATGATTCGATAAAGAAGGATTTATTCATAATATTTCATATAATATAAAACCTCTTGTTTCTTCTTGCCTTGTGACGGAGCAACTATATTTGTGCTAATCTTTGTTTCCTATACCAATCAGGCCTTATCTGCTTTTTCCAAGAACTGTCCGCCTCAGCCACGTTCGCCACGGCCACGGCGCCGCTTTACCAAGGTTCTACAAAGAGATATTGCATCTCGGTTCTAGAATATTGCATCACCCTGCTGATTATTCAATAGGCCTACTTGACGAGTTACTTATTTTACCGCGTTGCAAATATTGTTTGAGACCATCTTTCTTCCGATATCCCTTTCACGTATCCATAACGTGTAAATTCAATGCTATAAATCCTTGTAAACCTCTAAACTACCTCTAATTCTTATTTCTCGATTTATCCGGTCTTACAAGGAATGAAGGATTTTTATGTCCTTTTCCATTTCCTTAGTTTTAAGGTCACTCGAGTTTTTGACTGGACGGTCCTACACTGCTGACCAGCATATAGCGAAACTTTCCATTTGATCTTAAAAAGACAAATTTTTCCTGTTTTTATTTCGACTCTAAAAAATTAGAGTAGACGGCAAATGGATACTTTACTTCTTATAATCATGTGGCATTTTGATAACTAGGCTATCCTCCTTTATCCCTTAGTCAACTCTCGAGTTCTCAGGCACATATAATATAACTCTGGTTTGTTCGATTTTCCATTTAAAGGCTATTTTTTGTGACCTTCTACAAGTGTACCCTTTTTTCAATATTAATTTTTAGCTTCCATTTAAGATATTATTCCTGGAGAGTTTAAAGTATACAGTAGATACTGTCTTAGGTCAAAGAACCCAAACAAGAATATCAGGTATCAGAAATCTTATCTTTTCAAGCAGATGGTTCACAATCCCAATTAAACTCGTAAAAATTAACACTCTTATAAAATTGTTACGAAACAGTTACTAATGATACTTTCACGTCAATCGACTTATCGATGAAGGCCTAATAGCACTACAGTAACAGAACTTTTAATTAAATTTTTGAAACATTTTTTTTAATTTCCGAATTTGTCTTACAAGACGCAGTAGTAGGCCTACACTTCAGTTATCACTTTCGATTCTTTATCTTATAGACTAAACCGACAATCATATTGGTATGGCATTATTTTTTTCTTAACACTGTAGTAGGCCTATAATTCCAGAATCCAGTAATTTAGGCGATCGGTTTAGTTCTAAAGGGAAACGTTTATTAGAATTTTAAGAAACTGAGACCGATATAGCAGTAGATTTTGTATCCAAGAAAATGGTTAGCATATCTCAATACTACACAATAACACATCAGTAACAACACTAAGATGGATGAACAACTTTGACTGACTTTGTGAGGTAAAATATTTTTAATACAGGCCTAATACTTAAAATAACTTGATAAAAGATGATTTTGCGAGATAATATATTAATATATGTCTTATCAATTAAAGTATTACAGCTTACAAAAATCTAAATAAAGAACATAATTATTAAGATATAATTTTGTAGATACGTAAAAGAGACGTGGCTGTACTGATCTCACTGGCAATCTTTTTTTTATAATTATTGATATTATCGACAAAAAATATAAGGAATATGTTTAAACTCAATGATTATATATTTATATTTTCAAATAACCCCCACCGACAACCTCAATCCCAGACACCCCGACTTGTTGCACTACGATTTTCATTGAACGTGCACCGACAACATCCTTAGTCTAAAATGCGAAGAGTTAATAAAATATATCTTCTGCATTGAAAGGGTTTATCAATATATCTTCAGAAAGACTCATTCTTACAGATTTATTGAAAACACAAATTTAGATTTAAAGTGATTCTTAATAACATGAGATTTATTGCCTTAAATTTGAATAACACTTATTCAAGACAGAATATTTTGAACACAGACTTTTGCAACCCTTATACCCTTATATCTTGCCAACTCTTATACATCACGTTGGTTTACATAAAACCTTGAAAGGCAAAGAATTTGTAAAATGTATTTACGAAATTATATGGGAAGAATCTTGAATTTCACATTTGTACTGAGGAAAATAGTGGGACTCCAACCATCAAGCAAGTCTCATCTCCCCTCAGAAGTTAATCTCATCCCCCGCAAGGAGCAGTTTCTAGTTAAGCCACTGGAACCACAAATGCAAAACCGTTCTCTCCTTGTGTCCTAAACGTGAACTAAATATATAAAATCGTTTGAAATCGCAGGAAAATATACACAAACGTTTTCTGTTGTACGTGTGTGTTATTGTCTTTTTATGATACTTTAAGCCAGTTTTGAGAAATAAGCAATTTTGCTAATTTTTTCTGGAAACAATACTTACTTTTATTGACTTTTGTGACTGAAAATAATGTTGGTTAGAAATCAATAATTACATCAAGCATTCATCGTTACACCTACACTATTATTGTTTTTATTCTATTACATTCATAGTCTGTGAATAATTTGAATGTAATTGCTAAGTTAATAAACTCAATTTCTTTGTATTACTTTCCTCTCAGAACTCTTGCTGACCTCTGTTCTGTGGTTATGGAAGAGGTTCCATGTACCGTAATTTGTACGAAATATCGTTCGTAATCATCTCGGAGCATGTCGCCTTCATTACAGTTCGATATTATAAACTCCCACAGATCTCTAACGCAGTTTAGTCTTATCGAATAAGGTTATATTAAAACATTGATACCAGTAAAAATTGAAAATTATAAAACATTTTTTACAATATTTCAAAGGTTGGAGTTACGTTAGGTTACAATGACCTAATCTTATTACACTGCCATGTGTAGCATATGCATATACCATGTTTACTTTGCTTATGTATAACAGCACACGTGACGTTATGCAATAGAGAAATAGAGAGGAATTTGGGGAGGGGGGGAATGTAACTAAAAGTTATGACATGAGCTTGTTTATATATTAAATATAGAATCGTAAAAGCGTATTTGTTTTATAAGTATAGGAAGATGAAAATGTTTGTTTTCAAAACTTTGAAATGCGGCTTACAAAATTTGAAATTTTTTTTGAAGAATTTGAAATAAAGTTTTGTACAAATTTAAGAGGTGACGTCAAAATTTTAAAAATAAAACTAAACTTGCCAGAGAAGGAGAGAAATGTTATTCAACCTTGTTGAAAAGCAGATTTTTAATTTTTAGAGGCTTTCGATTATTCTTTCCTCCATATATTCATCCTTGTGTTATATCGTTGTCACTTGTCTTCTACTGATCCCAGTAAACAAAGTACGGTTACTCCTATACCTGTTAGGTCAAATCTGTCAAGTGGGTTTAGCACAAGTGGTTTGTGTTCAGTTAACACAAGGTAACCCCTATTACATGAAGTTTAACACTGTCAATACATTAACAGAACGCGGATTGTGCAAGGCGAAAGTTACGCAGCACAAAAAAAGTTACGTTCTCAATACTGATGCAACAGTTTTGTTAATAAAATCAGGGAAACAGGGAAAAATGAATAAGGAAAACTGTTACATAGAACGGTTATTGATAACCGACTGAAGATGTCAGTAATGACGAAAAGCTTAGTCGAACAATAAAAAATTATAGCAGTTAGCAAATTTATAAAAGAAATAGGTTATTGATAAGTTATCGATTATCAGAATTTACAGAACAAGCAAATATTTTCGAAATCACGGTGTACAATTTTTAGGTTTGTGGTGGTTATTTGTACGGTAAGCAGTGCTTCTCGTGAAGCTGGGTAGAGACTTATTCGAAACCGTGTGTGTGTGTGTGTTATCGTTCCAGGTGGTTGGCCTTAGCGCGATTACCACGGGGGTATTGACTCGTACAATATTTACACGCTATGGGATAGGCTCCCGAAAATCTTGTCCTCTGCTGTCGCTTAACAGAGTAAACTACGGCAGCGCGCGCGCGTGCACAGATTATCTGAAACCCTAAATCAATTTTCCTTTTGGCGTTCGCAAATTGCGCCACTACTGAAACAGTGGGACAGACATTTTCTTGCACTGATGCTGTTTGTTAAAGCAGAATCGAAACCGTTAGAGTAAAGCAAGGAAAACTACAGAGCGCCCAACAGATTCACTCAGTGAGTCTTGTGCTCCCACGTGTAATAACCATCACGGTTTATAGTAACCTTGATGAAATCGTTGAGTCACACATCATCATCACCTGCTCTGTCTGTCCTTAACGAAACTGTTCGTCAGAGTTAACAAGCATTGTGTAATGGGTTAATGATACTTATCCCATTTTGGTGAAATGTGGCTTCTTTTGTGATACTGGTAGAATGTAGTATTTCATACAAGTTATTCCTTTATCGTTTAAGTATATTATAAGTATATTAACCTGCATCAAATTATCATCGTCGTCATCATCAGCTTCAAGGATTAAGCCAAACAGCTGTTTCAGGTTCATGAAAACCGATCTGACAGCCGGCCGCTTGCGAGGTATGTTTAGGCCTATATGTAGGCTTCTTTAGGAATTCAGTTTCATCCACCCGGTCAAAATGTTGGTACCACTGGCATTTACATTCGGAGAACTTTTCATTTAAATTTAAGAAATTTAATTCCTTGTGAATTCGTAGTTCCTTTTCCATTTTAAGATGTGCCCGCCAACCCAGTGAATAAATTTCATTAGCATTACGGTCAATCATTCAGAACTATAGGGTAAACTACTTCTTTTCAATTTCCTTAGAACTAGGTAAAATAGTAATAAAATGATATCTTTCTTGTAGGTAGCGTTACACTACCTACTATTGTTTGTAGAGTGTTCCTTACACTTGATATTAACACACTCAGACACTCACAGCATGGAAGTTTTTTTTAAATAATTAATTTTTTCACCCGAGTGGATGTACTGTCATTTGCGTCCTGCACGCTAGTTTTCTGTGGCTCCATTCTCCTCGTTCAACTGCTTAAATTAATGATTTTTTAAAATAGTTAATTATCTATTCATTTTTAATTTATTTAATTCTATTTATTAATTTAAAAAATTATATTTATTTAATTACTTAGCAATTTGTATATTGGCTAGTGTTATTTTTTAAACGTTAATTAAACAGTAATTAAGATAGCCCTAACTCCGATGACGACTATCGAAAATGGAAACTTACGGTACCATGGAATGGGGCACTAAAAATTTTTGTTCGTTATCGCTAACATTTAAATAGTAATTGAGATCACCGTATACAGTGGCGCGGCCAGGATTTACCAGTCGAGGGGGCCATCGACCAAACTTTTTCCATGGAGCGTTATAGACCGATGATGGTAGTAGGTGACTGATGATGACAAAACGGGGTAGAGGCATTGACAGTAGCTGGAAATTCGCCTGGTATAACCTACCGTTTAAGTTGCATCACGGCAGCTGGCGAGTTGGTGCTGCCTACCTACGGATTTTACCTATTAAACTCCATTGGCGACCTACCTAATGGGCATAAGGTTATAACCCTCTCCTTCAGTAACTCACTTGGCTACGCCATTAAAGTATACAAAACGAATTTAATAACGCCAGTCATATTAATTTAACAACGACTACTTCATGATCGTTGGGCTCACACAACTGGCGCTTCATAGAATTTGACTCCCATAAATAACCGGTAAGATTAGAAAAGAAAATTCAATTAAAAACATTTACGTTGAACACGCTATCAGCATGTGAAAAATTGTTTGCTGACAAAGCTGGCTTTTAAAACTGCCTGAACGTTGAAAACTTTCAAACAGTAGTTAACGTAATGACAATTTTGGAAGCTCTTTAAACTATTCTAAAACTAATTTCCAAGTAACGTTGAATCGTCAAGCTGATTCACATTTGAGAGATAAAAACGTATTTGCCAGTTTTCTCCGTGTGACGCACGTTACTGTCGCAAGGAGTGTCTCTCTGTCTTAACGGTTTCTATTGGAGCTCACAGAACTGACTTGATTCAGAATTGAAGACGGATCGCGCATTGTAATCAGCACGCCTCGTTCGTACCTCTTCCTTTTCTTTACCTTCTCACGATCCAAATCAACTGTGACTCGGTATCCACCAAGACACACCTTGGAAAAAAACGCGCGTAAACTTGTATGAGTGTACAACCCCCGTAGGCTATTCTGCGCTAATTGCACGCGTCGAGCAGAAAATGTTTATTAGCCATAAGAGCTAATACACATATGCAAAAACAGAACAACATACCGAATACTAAGTATGCACCTATATGTGATTTAAAAAAAAAAATTAAAATAAACGTATAAATGAATAAATGAAACGTTTTTAAAAATCAATTGCGTATTGTAGAACAGAATCATAGAATCATCTTCTACCGAGTACAACGAGGTGAAATAGGCCTATAATTTTTTTTCCCAGATTTGAAAGAAAAATGCCAAATTATACGGAGCACGTGTGCAGTCCTCGTAAGAAGGTTAGCATTTTCACTATAATTTCAATCTTGCACAAATTCATTCTTTTCCAGTCTCTTCACGTTATGCTACCCCTTTTATTTTTAAGATTTTTGCAGTTACAATTACTTGATTTCAGGTATACGAGGTTGTAGGTTCCATCTTTTTTTATTCTTTTCTTCTTTAGCTTCCCAGATTTCCAGTCTGGTTTTGTCTCTCCTATACGCTTCAAATATCCACACCAGCACAACTGCCTTCGTTTGTAAACTGTACTTTAGGTTGTACCTCTTGAAGTTTATTCTAATATTCACATTTCTCATCCCGTCCTTCGTAACTCCTGTGGCTGTTTTCAGGTACTCTATGGCTTATAATTTCCTTTTTTGTCTTTCAGTAAAACATCTATGGTAAGTAAATTGTTGTTACACGTATTATGTTATAAATATTGTGTACAACAGTAGTTATAGGCTATATATATTGTCTTAAATGCCTTCAGATTTTTCTTCTCTCATACCTTCTTGCTTATTCTTGAAACTTTTATAAATTGTGTAGTATGCCCTTCAATTTTACATTTTTTAATTTTTCTTTGATTTTCACTTCTTGTGGTCATTCTTCATCTTCATCACCTCCCCCCCGCCGTCGTAATGTTTAACTCTCACTTACGCTAACACTGGCTCCTCAGTGTCTACATTCGTATCTTCCCTTGTATCATCAATTACCATCACTTTCGTTTTACTCTTATTAATTCTCTTTAGTTTATTTTTTAACAGTCTGTTTATTATTTCCAAATTCTCTTATAATTGTCTTTCATTTCCGGCTATCAGCACAACATCATGTGCAAAATCCTTTGCTGGTGATTTATTCTTTTCATATTTAGATGAACTAATTTTTTACTGTTTGCCGAACATATTATAATAATATCATGCATACATATTATGACTAATGATGGACCCATTGTTATACCAGCATAATCAAATAATTTATATTTTATTTGAGACAAAACCAATAATTGTATGAAACGTTTGGGAATGTCTCGACCACTATGAAGAAAAGAAGAATGAATGACTTTTCTATGGGCATCTTAGAGAAACGGAACCAGATAGGATAGCAAACAAGATCCTTGCCTTCCAGGAGAATCGAAAGACACAAGTACCATGGGCAAAAGAAGTGCACCGGGATCTAGAAAAGAGTGGAGACAGGATAGGAAATATATAAAACAGAGAAGTGTTCGGCAAAAAAGTTGCGGAAGTGAAAGATTTGTCCGAAGAAACCCCAAAGAGAACAAACAGGGTGTTATTGGAAGAAAAACAAGCGACAGTGAGACAGAGAATAGAGGGATGTTAGAAAGGAGAAAAGAACTTCAAAAACTGAAAGAAGTTATACAGTCCCAGCCTGTAGGTGGCGGAAATGAAGAGTAAAGAAGACAAGAAGGAAAACAATATAATGTACAGGAAAGTAGAGTGAAAAAATAAAATAAAAAGACATAAAAATTAAACACAGACACTGGCATAGATACATAAACAGAACCAACCTGTACGTTTTTATTGATGCATTCACAGTGTAGAAATGAGTTCTGTATGTGTAAATAAATAAAGAAAATTAAAAAGTAATAAAATCATACGAAACAAACAGAAAATAAAAGTAACGTAGTCAGGGAACGTATTAAACATAATAAGGCAGTAGAACACGAGAACAAGGAACAACATTTCTGGATTCGTCCAGTTTTTATTTTGTTACCTTGTTGCTGAAGAGGTATATGGATACTACGCTTAGTACGGTGGGATAGGAAGTGGAGGAGAAAGAGTTATGAACAAATTGCGATTAAAGGAAAAGATTAGAGGAGAAAATATACTTGTGTTGGAGTTAAGTGGAGTTATTATAATAAAATATAAAATAATGTGCCCACGGTTTTCCAAAGAAGATCGGTACGTACAACCTAAGTGAACAGTTGTAGAGCCTATAAAAAAAGGCAGAAATTCTGTTAGATACAGATTGTTTTCTAATCTAGTTATGTCCTTGACTTACGCTTGGCTTACTTAGTGTTAAGGAGGCCACTATACATTTATTGTGCAATATAATATTAACGTAAATTCAGTATAATTTAGACATTATCATCATCATCATCTTAAATAGTAGAAATATTTCTAATTTGTTCTGTCTTCACAGTAGCCGAACGTTCCATTGTTTCCTGACAGTCTCACACATCGCCTGCACAACTAGGCTTATAATTTTTCTTAACAGTATAATTTACGAGCTAGTAAGTTCTTCATACGATAAGCGTAAACCTTCCCAGTGATTTATGTATTCTCTATGGCCTCTATGCGATCTGATTAAATATACGTTGTTTCTCCCCCATGAACTCATTATCTTTTCAGCTAAGACATATATCCTGCTACTGTCCTAAAGAAATCTCATTCCCACATTTTCTAGTTTCTCTCACCCATAAAGGAGTGCTGAGACTGACATAACTTGGTAACATTTCAGCTGTATGTCCCTCCTGATATTTCTAAAACACATCCTCACAGTACTGCATAAAAAACTGAAACGTTTCGAATTTACGATTAACATTATATCTTGATTGTTAAGTGGATTCAAATTCCAAGTACGTAAACTTACAAGTTGTTCGACTATTGCGTCATTGCATCATTAAGTATGTTTAGCAATTTTTGCTTCTAAATGCCATTACCTTTGCTTTTGATTGAGATGGACTTAAATTATTATTAGAGCACTTAAATATAATCATAGTCTTTCCTTGTTGATAAACATAATCGATAATATAAGCTGATAATATAAGTCGGCTTCTTTGGGTCGACTCAGACTACTGGACTCTACACATTTCAGTACTCTACACATCCAGATAAATTCATCTTGATGCTGTCAACAGCGATTTCAAAGTCTCAAAACTGTGTCGGCCCATTAAGCTCTGTGAATGTCTTACACTTTAACGAGAAAATAACCTTAACCATCATGTCGTAGTAACGATATTAACACGAAATTGCGTTTGTGAATTTCAGGTACAATACGTGTTCTGTCATACACTGTCTAAAAAGATTGCAGACCAAGTAACCGCATCAAGTATTGTAGTTTATAACTGCTCAGATTGTGTGTGTGTGTGTGTGCGCGCGCGCGCGCGTGTGTGTGTGTGTGAAGGGGGAAGAGTCTAAGTCGTAAATTACGGAATGACACAAAACAGGGGATGAGGTGAGGGTTTTGAATCCTCCTCCAGTACTACACATTACAATTGCTTGAGCCAGGCCATAAAGCTGCAATCAATGATTTACGAAGGTCGTAACAAGTGTTGCTCTTGGTCCCTAGTTCAGGTGTCGCAGGAATGTAGAAATGCGGAATGATGGACCGCACAGAGAGAGAGAGAGAGAGAGAGAGAGAGAGAGAGAGAGAGAGAGAGAGAGAGAGAGAGAGAGAGAGAGAGAGTATAACAGCAACGGACGGAGACAAGCTGTCTATGCTCTCTAGTGTGAAATTTCGATCAGTCACTGCTTCGCTACCGCCGCTCTTCACACCCCCTTATCTTCTCTTTCTCTCTCATTCTCTTTCTCTTTTCTCAGCCTCTTCGCTTCATGGACTGTAAGCATATACGGTCGTTAACCGTGACCAACTTTAGTATTGCGTTCTTTAAAACAGTTGAAGGTTAGTTGATCTTTATTGTTGTGAGAATCTGAACTCCACAGTCAATTCTAAATTTTATTTTCATGGTTAGGAATAAAAACGGTTGTAGACGTTGAGCCATAAAATTTGAACATTAAAGAATGCAAACAGAAGTCCTTTAATTTTGTATATTTTGTTTAATAGCGAACTGTTTGTGTGAACTAATTTAAACACTTTATATACTATATTCAATTGGCTGACGTTAATATTTCACTCTCCCCTCTTTCCTCGTATTTTATTATAACTAAGCACGCTTGTGGCAGCAAAAACCGACACTACTTAGAACGGTCAAACCTTCGAAGAGCACGGTCTGTCGCTGGTTACGATTCCGCCGACATGTGCGTCAGGAGGTTATCGCTTACCCTCTTGACATTCTCCAAACCTTTGGACAGGCATTTGCTTCGCGTTTCGACCAGACGTACCTCTCACCTTCCTCTGATGTGAGGTAGTGCTAGGTACTCTTAACTGAGGAATTCCATTCACAATAACCATCTCCGACACAGCTATAATAACTTCTTCTTCTTTACTGCTCTTTACTTTATACGTACATGTGTACTAAGCAATTCCACTATTGATGCAATACATCGATTGTAGCGGGGAAAATCCTCTACCCTTCTAATGCTGTCGACTGCGCTTATGGTCTGTTAAACTGCGTCAACTGCGCCGACGGTCAATTCTCCGCATACCTGCACGGCTGCGTACATAAGCGCCAACACCACACGCGCCGGGTTTGTTGACAGATTGACTGTATTATTTGTATACACTTTTGTTTAAGTTACAACGTACTCTATAGCCAATGTTTGTGGGTGCATGTTCAAAAATACAAAATTTCGCTTACAGTTTTTTGCGTAACTTCTGAACAAATATGAAATATCTTTGCAACACACAGAATAAGTATCATAAAATTCGAAAGAAACGAGACGTTATCGCAAAAGTCTTGTGCGTTGCCTTATGAATTTAATGCTAGAGTTCCGTATCCTGGGTGGGGCTATGCTATACTCAACAGTAAAAGGTCCCTGGTAGAACTTAACGACTCCCGCTAAATTATCAATGTCCACCTCGCGCCGTGGACCCGCCTACTATTCTTACCCAAGTGGGTTTACAACCTTCACTAAGTCCCTTATAAAAATAGGATGAGTTAACAGTCTTGAGTTGTTTAACACTAAAAACATCTTTTTATTTATATTTTTTTGTTTTGTTAGTTTTTGTTTCTGTTCATTTTGAATTGGTTTTTATTTAATTTTATTGTTTCTTCTACTCCTTTCTCCTGCAGGAAATAAGTGTTCGTCTTAGATTGTCGATTGTAAGCACACCATTTCATTCCTTTAAATCGTCTTCCGCTTTTCTCTTTATAATGTTAGAAATAATTCTTCGGCATAGATAGATATTTACTCGGATCACGGTAGCGGATACTTAGTCCACGAGGATCATTCCATCGGAGTCTCAAGATATACATTTGTCGTACAGGTCTTCTTGGTCTCCATTTCCAGCCTCATGATATTTTTGTCACCGTTATAAACGTGAAATGTTTATAGCATTTAAGAATATTGGCTCGTTCGCTGAAAACTCACTCTATGTTGCTACATTCACTTAAGAAAGCGAATGAATATCTGATCAAGAGAGACAGATATAGAGAGAGACAGACAGAGAGTGAGTGAGAGTGAGAGTGAGAGAGTGAAGACAGAGTGGAGAGAGGGGGGAGTGCGCGCGCGAATATATATGTGTGGAAACTGACCACAAAAGTTACGTCGAGCGCAGTCGAAAGGGTTGTGTGCAGTGAAGTGGAAAACATTTTGATTAGAGTTTAAACCGCGTGCAATCTATGGGTGCGGTCACTATTTTATTAGGTTTACAGTTTCGTTCATGGACGTCCGATTCTTCTGCTTTTTGGACGATTACCTAGATCCTTTCCGACTAGCCTAACCTGATCCATCATATCGACATGGACGTTCACATCTTTATCCAGTCCACTCTGTCTGTCAGTTAGCACGTGTCTCGAATGTTCACGTTCTTTACTCTGTCTCGTCGTGTTTTCTTAACACTCTGCTTAAAGTCCCCGTCTAATCACTCGTGCTTATCTTATAGTTGTTGCTGGGTCTAGTCTTGCCTCTGCTCCGTACGTCACCGCACTTATATAAATGTAAATTCTTGTTTTACTTTCTAAGCTCATAATTCTCTGTCCCCGATAACATCGTTCATGCAGCCTGACAATCCGTTTGCTTTTGTTTAATATGACAGTTAACTTCTTTCCGACCCAACCATAGGCTATTAACATTACTGCTAAATACCGACTCCCATTACCTACTCACACAATTTAGTTACTTACTTTTAACTTACAGCTTACTGGGGTTGCAATTGTAAACACAGCTCTTGTTTTATCTGTAGAGACCGCCAGATTATAGACATAGCTCATGTTTTATCTGTAGAGACCGCCAGATTATAGACATAGCTCATGTTTTAGCTGTAGACACCGCCAGATTATAGACACAGCTCATGTTTTAGCTGTAGAGACCGCCAGATTATAGACACAGCTCATGTTTTAGCTGTAGAGACCGCCAGATTATAGACATGGCTCATGTTTTAGCTATAGAGACAGCCAGATTATAGACACAGCTCATGTTAAAGCTGTAGAGACCGCCAGATTATAGACATAGCTCATGTTTTATCTGTAGAGATCGCCAGATTATAGACACAACTCATGTTTTAGCTGTAGAGACCGCCAGATTATAGACATGGCTCATGTTTTAGCTGTAGAGACAGCCAGATTATAGACATAGCTCATGTTTTAGCTGTAGAGACCCCCAGATTATATCGTTGTACGTAGACGTTCGTTGTACTGTATCTGAAAAGCTGACCCACGTTCACTCCCTCCTCCGTTTTTCTAATCGATCCACACGTTTCCAAAACCGAGAAATTGTTATGTATTTCAAAACCTGAGATCTTTAATCTTTGTTTTGTAGAGAGTGAGAAAGAAACTATTTTCGATTGCAAAGTATGATGGTTAAGTTGAATTTCACTGCGACTGGAGACCAAATATAATGAATATGATGGTTAGTTATAGAACGTAAGAATTACATCAAGAAAATAGGTTTCTTAAACAAAAGACTCGACACATTATAACAGGCTACTTTAACCTTGCTTTCTGAACTAATAACAGGAAATAAGGCAATTAAAATAAGCTAACATTTCCTGAAACAGGCTATGCCAAACCCGAGAAAAAGATACGAGGAAAGTCTATTTGTTTCCTCCTTCCTGCTGAACATGTCGGTGCAAAACGTTCCGTGAGACGTTATTTTTACAGCTTTCAAGGAAATAATTACGAAGTAAACAAGTAGCCTACTATTAATTTCTTAAATAAGAATTACTATTTATTTGAATTATCAAAGGGACTCACTAATTAAAAATAATTATTATTATCATGATCATAATAAGCGTATTACCTTATTGTAACTGAAATGGATTACCCAAGATGGAATTGAAGTATGTAAATTGGGAAGTCCTAGCAATGAAACAAGTAAGGAAAATGAGGAGATGGGGTCGAACGTAGTTGAGGAGATCGAAAGAAAACAAGTATGAAACAAGAAAGGCGAGGGAACTGGGAAGACCTAGATGGATTTGAAATGGCAGTGTGGTTGAGGCTACGGAGAAAGCTAATTGAAGAAGCCATGAGCTCTAATAAAAATAATAAGGTCGAGAGACAGCAGATGACGTATAATACGTAAATATAATAACAATAAAACTTTACGTAATGCAGTGTTTACGTAAAGGCAATTCTGCAACAAATCGCTTGGCCTTCTTGAACATTTGGTTGGCCTGTTGCAACGAAACACATAACACCATTATTCTGGTGGGCCATGCAACTTGTATCGGAAGAGAGTACGTTGTGAGTAACACCAATGAGATGGTCATTACTTAAAATAATTGCCAACGTCATCGTCATCATCATCTTCATCATCTCTAATCTCATAAATTAAAAAGGTATGCGACCGTTTCGATGTTCTATAGATTTCTTGGCCTTTTGGGTGTTAGGTCGTTAATTGCTCCAAAATTCTAAATTCTTCAATTCGTTGCATTTAGCATTTCTTGATATCGAGAGGAAGAATTCTTGATACAGGCCTACCCATAAACATAGAGCTAAGACAGGAATATAAATGGTCATTTACACTGTTCTGTGTCGATGTGTGTGTGTGTGTGTGTGTGTGTGTGTGTGTGTGTGTGTGTGTGTGTGTGTGTGTGTGTGTGTGTGTGTGTGTGTGTGTGTGTGTGTGTGTGTGTGTGTGTGTGTGTGTGTGTGTGTGTGTGTGTGTGTGTGTGTGTGTGTGTGTGAACTATTTTATAATTGTACATAATGTAATGTAAGTAAGATTATAATGTAAGTATAATGTTATGGCGTTGTTATAATTATGCATATATTGACATACACAATAAAATTAATATATTAGTCCTATAAGTATACTAAACTGGGATAAAAACACGTAAAATTAGATAGAATTTCAAGGCTGTAGAATTACAATTTTTTCGATTTTTAAAGACTACACTAAAACAGATCGCATTATAAATGTATATATTCGCAATGATTTGAACATTCAATTGCAATCAAATGAATATTAAATACTTATCAATATTTATAATTTACTGATGTGATACTGTGTAAAAAGTCTTTCTAAAATAGTTAAAAGTCAATTGTTTTTAGCAGTTCTTAAGCTTAGTTAGGTTACAGTGAAAAATGATCGTTCTTCCCTATAAAGATTTCAATCGTAACGGTGAGACTACTTCAATATTTGCGAAAACGGAGGAAAACGTTTTGAACAATAAAATTGAAATAGGCTACAAAGAAAAACTGCAGCGAGCACAGATTCCCAGAGACGAAACTAAATTAGACGTACGATACTCCCTCCATCCTGCCATTTGTCTGTCCCCTTGCAGATATGTGCGAACCCTCGACAAACGTACGGAAAGAATAGTTTGTGAAAAAAATTCCAACACAAAGGCAGAGCATTGTGCGAGTTAATTTCAGTTTCCTGGAGTTTGAACAGGTAAAGCGAGCAAGGTGCAAGTATCTGTGTTTACGCCGGAAACTGCGACACAACAAGGTGGTATTGTTGAATTCAGTGCAACAGGCGACTATGATGTCACAGGAAGTGTGCTTAGCACGAAGGAAGTTGTACGAGGTGAAATATTGTTCTTCTTACCCTCCCCCGATCAACCGGAAGTTTGATGCGAAATACACTTCTACACTCAACACAATCAAAACGCTTCTCATTGTTGTATTGCAGAATTCAACGTACCGTGAACTAGGTAGCCTGTTTCGTGTGAATCGAACCGGAGGGATTTAAAATTTTGAAAGTTTTAATTTCGCTTGCTTTTTTAACACTATTGATTGTGAATATATTTTTATTTAATCGTAGTTCGATTCTTAATGATTGTTTATAATATTCTGAGAAAGACCTAACATTTTGGCTGAATTGTAGTTACTACAGAAAAGAAGCTAATTCTCACCTTGAATTATCCGTTAAAAAGGCACTTGAGAAAAAGTTTTAACGTCAGTGTTCTAGTAGTCTATATTATACCAACGATGATCCAAAATAATGCCCGAGTTTTTCAAGAAGAGGTCTTCAAAGATAGGTTAAGGTTAAACCTCAATTAAATTGTAGGATACATAATAATTTTAATATTATCTTAATATTCCGTGCACCTTAATATTTTCGTGCTTTGACGTCCTGTAGGAGTACGTTATGCGTACGAGCGGCCTAACATTTGTGTATTTGAGATGAAGATTTTTCTTACAGGCTGCAACCTTAACGTCACTCACGTTACAGTTAGATTGGTTGACTTGTTGAAGCGACCAGCTAGCTTCCTTTATCTTCTAATCTTGTCATTTGTATAAACTTTCCGCAACCCACATCTAAAGCATCTATTTCCGTGTACCTACTTAAATCTTTATTTTTGGGTGAAGTTTATCCTCTCCAATGCCTTAACCCACCTCATGAATTAATCCTTTCTGTCTCAGATCATGCTCTCAAAGTCTTTCTCTCATCTTAGAGTTGTTATTTCATAAAGATAAAGAGTTTTGTCTGACTTAACAGACTTTTTTACTTCTCATGAAGGTTTGAATCAGGCGGATAAAATAATAGCCTTTATACGGTCACTCTCCTCTTGCAATGCGATGGCAAACCAGCTAATGTTATCCCTACCTAGTGATGCTCTTTACGTATCCGATGGGAGCCGACGTTAACTGTAAGTCCTTTTATCCTGTAAGAGGTTCTACAGTAGAAAGATACAAACCAGCATTGGGACTAATTTGTATAAAAAAGTGTGTGTGTGTGTGTGTGTGTGTGTGTGTGTGTGTGTGTGTGTGTAGGCGCGCTATAGGGACCTCTAAAAAACAGCAAGATAGAAGTAAATTGTTGTAGTTGGTAAGTTGTTTATCTTGGTTAACTGCAGCAAAAACAAATGTGAACCGGTCTTGAACAAACTGAATCTAATCAGGCGTCTTCACTCTTGGCTGCACTAAGCCAGTGCGTGCATACAGAGATAGATTAAATGCCAATTGAAAATTATTAGAAAGAAATGTTTCAAGTGTTTGTCCAACAGCTTAATGGTCTGAAGGGTTTACTTAGTAGTAACGGAGTTGAGAGTACAGTATATTTAAATAATACGCACTTGAGACTGAGACACATTTAAGTTATCTGGTGTGACAGCCGACATCGTCTGCCTGGTACTTGGACTTGTGACGCAAGCTGACTGCGTCTATCGCGCGTAACGATACGGCGTAAGATGACGAAACAATTCAATACTTACAAACGTCATGCTTTTTGCTCCCTCACGCCCTCTCTCATCACTCTCCCTCTCTCTGCGGTGTTGACAATCTCCCAAACGCGAGAGAAAGACCCACGCTACAACACACACACACACACACACACACAGATTAGATTCGATTTTTTGTTTACACACAACTCACCTTGTACACAGCCTGAGAATATTATTTCTTCATTCACTCCACCAGTGAACGCAAAACTTATGACATGTGATATACACATACACCTTTATCTGTTTACACACACACACACACACACACACACACACACACACACACACACACACACACACACACACATGTACACAAGTGAGTAGTGTACACATTGTACAATTTGGCACCCCGCCAGCGATGATTTCCGATTTTCGCGCCGATGTACGGTCCTTAAACCATTTCCTCTGTTGAAAATCAAATTTCTTCTGAATCAAACCGCCTTGACTTTAACAAGTTTACTGAGAACTCCCGCTTGTGTATTCTTGTGTTAATTTTCATTCGTGAATTCTACATTTTCACTACCTTCCTGGAAAGTGTACAACGCGTTTCAACCCGTCCTGCTGTTCAGTCCTTATCAAACGTTTCCATGAGTGTTTGGTAATTTAAAGCTTTACCAAGCTTTCAGTCTCACTGTGTTCCGAACTCAGAGTTCAGTTGGAGATTTACGTAGTACGGAATAGCGGACAAGTTTTTTACTGTTGTTTTTCTTTATGGTAATATTCTTCTTCTTCTTCCACTCTGAAGTAAACATAAACATCTTTACCGATTTCAGAAGCCTTACATGCTTGTGAATTTAAATTGTTATTATTTCTTAATATTTTAAGTTGAATTAAAAATCAGACCATGATTTTCTGGACCTTACTACATTATGCATAAAATCCCCTTACCCTGTGGGCCCTGGACCCTACCCTGTGGAGTATAAAAATATGCGGCCTTTGGTATAGAGTCCTTTTCCATGCGAAGAACTTGTTCCCTCTATCTATTCCCTTTGATCATTCTTTAAAAACCTCATTTCTGCCGCGGGGGTATTATTTACATCTGCTTTTCGCAGAGACTAAGACACTTCACCATACAGCAGAGTAGTACAGAGAGTAATTTCCATAAACTTATAAAATTTAATTTTGTTTTCAAGTCTAAAATTATTTTTTAATGTTCTTTGAATCATTCCACAGATGGATGTAAATTTACTCAACTTGTGTTCTCCACATCTCTGTCTAAACCCCTCGAATGATTAGATCCCAGTTACTGGAAATCCCGTACCTGATCCAACCAGACGTCGTCTACCACTACTTTCGTCCGCGCTGGATAACAGCCACGGATTGCCATCATTTGGTTATCGACAAGGAAATACACATAAAATAATCTGTATAATATTTACCTTATTTCTTCCGTCGTGTGACTTCGTGTTGCGTTCGATTTGATTAACGCGTTTCGAAACATGTGTTTCGTCTTCAGAAATAAATAAAAATTCACTCTTAGCGAGGTCGTTACATATTAAAATTGCAAATATTGGAAAACGATTCCACACATATCCGCGTTACATGAGTGCGCACTCGAGTCGGACCGATCGGATATATTTCTGAAGACGAAACATATGTTTCGAAACGCGTCAATCAAATCGAACGCAACACGAAGTCACACGACGGAAGAAATAAGGTAAATATTATACAGATTTTGTCAATAAGTGACTTGGATACCAATTCAAACATGTCTTTCATAAAATAATGCTGGTGATAGACTGCAACCCTGACGAACTCCTTGATTCGTAAGCAGGCCTACTTTTTCTGGCTGTCCGAATTCCATGCCAATCGAAGGCCCTGTTCCAGCATAAAGACTTTTGATGGCATTTATTAGATGTTTTGGGTAACTTTGTTCCACTTCACTTTCCTTTCAACTTTTCTTGATTAACTTTATAAAATGCTTTGTAGACAGTTTCCTATCGAGAATACAGTGACACGCCATGTTTTGTTCTACTAGTAACTAGAGTTGATGACTAGCGTCACAGGAAAGCAAATGTCTATTCTTAAAACGTCCTTCGTACACTTATAGAACGCAGAAACACCACATATAATAAGATATTATCGCTTGACATGTGTCAACAGCAAGTTAGAGGAGTGTCACTCAATACACTGCCAGTGTCTGTAAATGATAGATAAGTCTGCGACTGACATGTTTCAATGCACTCTACGAATGTCACCTGCGACACACACATTGCTCGTGTGTAAGCACACGAGCGTTTGATACTATTCCTTATGTTGGATGCACACAAATGTACCTCCTGTAACGTCTTCGTCTTCTTCAAATTGTTAAGATCAAAAGGATCAAATAATTCATAAACTTCTTAATAAACATGTCAGAGACAAATTACGCGTGTTCCCAGTAAACGAAAGGATAAAGCAACACGGATAAAATTAGAAAGCATACTATAGCGATATTCGATTACAAAGTGCAATAGGCCGTAGAGAGGAATGCACCCTTTCTATTTCTCTCAGCGACTTGTAGTAAAACATGAACCTTCCAAAAATGACGGTAAATTATATAGTCTACTGTAAAGAAAAAAGAGACATGGGATACTGCTAAAACGAAGAAACTGAAGCTAGATCTGGTCAAAATGCGCAATTGTTGAAAGGCGGTACAAGACGACAATTTACATTAAATAAAAGTAATTAAATATATATATTTAATAAATCCAACTAAATTCGGTCGATCCCTGTTTCCAACAACTAGTTTGGGTTGATGTATAAAACTCAAATTCAAAGGATTCTAAAAATAAAACACGCTCTTTTTATAAAACTTTTACGACGGTGTGACGGCTGGATAATTCTTATATAAATAATAATCTACACGTATTTGTACCAAAATAGAATGTTAATACATTTGGAATGAGGTAAACTCCTTTAGGTGCAGGAGAAGACTGGCTTTTCTTGAAGGACGTTGCTTCAAGAAAAAGTTGCTTTCGGAAGTTTTTGAATAAGAAGTTGATAGTAGAAAAAAAATGTATACGTATATTGTAACATCACGAGATGGTACAAACCAGAAAACTCAATTTAATTATCAAAAATATAGGGAAACTACTCAAATAGATAAATACTATCTAACTGAATGAGGAGTGCAATAGAGAATGAGTGGTCAAATGAGAACACCAAAAATAATTATATAAAGGAAGAATTATAATAACTAAACCAATAAACCATGAATAATAAATAAAGAATACGTGTTACAGATGCATGAATAAATTAAAAACAGGAATTAGCCTTGCAAACAAACATAATAAATAACTTGACAAAACAGACATAAAAAAGGGCTAGACTGGACGGTGTCTTTGACACAATAATTACCCAACAGATTAGGGAAGTGATTTTACATGTCTTGTTATAATATTGTTAATAGTAATGTTTTAGTATGTAAGTGAGAAATGTATTTAGGGTTAAGAAAAATCATTTGTATAACCAGCCTAAAAGTCAACAAGGTCTTAAACCTAAGACTGTATTTGTAATTAGTTCATAGATAGTGTCATGGTAAAAACAAGATAATTATTTTTATAATTACAGTATGTTTATTCAAATAGAAAAGGTATAAATAGGCCTAATGATAATGAAACAGTGCAAATGACACAGTGTAAACAATGATAAAAATATAAAGTGTTGTGAACCAAGTATACAATGTGTAATTATGCTATAATTATGCTAATCTATGCAAATCCAATTAATCAATTATCCAATTAGGTTAAATGTGTCAAAATTGCTTTATTTACGTGAATATATTAATTACTCTGATATAATTAACTGTTTTCATTAATGATTAGCATAACCACTGAGACTCTTTAGTGTTGTTTAAACGATATTAGAAAATTTATTACAAATAATTTAATTAACGATAGTGTTTCGTTACTGAGGTAGTGACAATAATGAACGCATGAATACTTAACAAATAAATACTTATTTATTAAACATCATTCAAATGAACTTTTGAGACATAAATATAAATTATGACCTGTAAATACAGTTAAGAAAACATACATGAATATAAATCACAATATATATCCGTTTCGTTGCTTGCTGTAAAGCAAAACATACAATACAATAGACATACATAAACATAGACATCAAATATTAATTTATCCTACACTAATGCGTTCATTTTGCCTCAGATGACTAGCTTTTATGTTTAATATTACCATAGTAATTGATCTAAATTCTCAAATTGTGGTTTCTTTGAAAAGAGGCAGAGCAGTAGTTTTTATTATAATATTAATAACATGAGGATTTTACTTGAGACAGTGAATATCCATAATTCCATCGGTGAGAATCCCTGTTCACTGATGATCCTTGTAAGTAGAAATTCCGTAGATTTTGTGTTGTCATCACTTTGCACTCGCGGGTAAGGTTCACTCCCGTTAGTGTTATTGTTAATAATGAAAGTTTATAGAGTCTTGTGTTGCATATGTGTATTCATTATTAGTAGTTGTATACAGATAATTGTCTGTCGTTGAACTGCTTCGTGTTTTATATATGTTTAATTTAGTTGTATCATGAATGTGTGCAATATTAAGCACGAGTGTTATGATCGTTAAGTCACTTATTGTTTCTGAGTTCGCACGACCGAGATAGCGACACCTTAATCATAGTGTGTTCCGATATCGACCACTGTGTTCGTAATTGTCGCGCCAAAGTTCTAATATCGAGTCGTTCGCTCACTTATTAACGTTTAATTTGCATGTCGGAATGCTTTTAAAGTATCAAATCTGATTCTAGCGATACTTATATCACTTCACACTTCGCGTTACTGCGGTAGACTCCCGTAACTTAGTGAAATACGATTAACTGATTGAAAAACCGCATGACTGACTGAGAATTATTGAGTAACCAAGAAAACTGCGTAACTGACTGACTTTTGAATAACTGAGTAATTCTTAACAACTGAGAAACTGAGCAACTGATAGACTGAAAACTTGATAGACTGAGCAACTGCGAAAAAACTGAGAGCACACGTACCTCGTAAACACTTTTATTAAGCGTCATCTACCAGAATGCAATTTTCTGTCGATCACACCTCTGGTCGTCCTCGATAGGTCTAATATTTCCTTCCACTCTGGACATCTGTGTTTCTCGGCACCCTGATTCGTTGTTCTGGTTGTCACCTTGACGACAATCCTCTCCACCTGCTTCTTTGGAAGATGCTAGACTCTGGTTGGTTATCGAACCTCCCCTAACGTACGCGGCGAAAGGGCTTCACACTACTTCTTAGAATGTAGGGCAATTGCTCGCCTGTCCGTCAAACCTTTGTTCTTGTGACTCTCCCAAGGTCTGCTGTTGTTCCTTTACTAACAATACGTATCGCCTGGTTCATTGTTTGACTTCCCTTCGATTTTTTTTCTGTCAATTAACAGCTTCTTGTTCGACGTCACCCCAAGATGCCTCCACGGTCCGTCGTCATAAATATCGGTTGTCATCCTAACGTTGCCTCATGCTGTGTGACACTCTTGACTGTATTCTTTTGGTGTACGTTGTTTTGTCTTCATACTGGGTAAAACCTTTCTAATTCCTTTGTGAGTGAGTATCCTTTTCTTAAAGCTCGCACGCTCCGAATTTAACCCTATAGCATGCACTCGCTTCAATTTCCATGTATCCGTGCCACTAGGCTCTGCTTTTGTTCAGTGTGTTGTGGTGTTGTAAATCTGAGCTGAGCTTGGTCTGTCACAGTCGATCCTATTTCCCTTTTGTTGTGTTACGTTAGGCGTTCTCTTATTGTCTTGTAGCTGGCGTCGGGTTGACGTGTTGTTAAATTGTTCTTATTTATTGCTCTGGCTTGGGTTGGTGACTTGACCTGTGCTAACGTACTTCTCGATCATAAAATTATGAAATTAAAAATTTTTTGATTGCTATAAGTATGACTATAAGGTGGGAATGGCATGTATTTTATATGAAGTGAACAATTAACAATAAAATCAACTTCATTAGTGGAAATGACAATATAAAATTAAGTGAAATAAAAGCATAAATGGGATTATGTAAAATAATCAGGAAAAGTAAGGTTATATTAAAAACTTATGTTTACTGGAGGCAGATAAAACAGTCCTGAGACCGAAAAATACACCAACAAACCAAGGCCTCTTATAGATGAATCTAAAATTGATTGTTACAACGAAGAAAGCTTTGTCTATTGTTGGCGTCACATGAAGAAGGAACAAATGGAAATAGTTGCCAATCCAAACAAGATTAAATAAGAAGAGTGTAGTAAAAAAAGCCAAGTAAAGTTATAGAAATTATCAGTAAACTATCGTACAAGTTGTGTTCAACCCACCTGAAGAAGAAAAATTGAAATTACTATCCTAACTGGTGTAATACATCTTGATTTCGGTGAGATCATTCCAAACTTATAACCATATTGACAAAGTATTAACGTTTTACACAACACTTCAATATAAACTAAAAAATGAACATATTTAGTGTGACTACATTTCTAAACATAATATATGATATCAAAAGTGAGTGACACAAACTGATTTTGAACCAACAAAAGTGTAGAGCTCATATAAATTTGATTAAACGTTCAATATTGTGCATACCACAAAAAGCAAGACGGCGTCTGTCATTTTCTTAACGGTGAAGAAGGGGTACAGCAGCGCGCCATGTTGAGAAATAATGAACTATGAGATGTATTATAAACAATTAAATTTTTCTTTTCTTTTCTTTTGTCAATTGTATTCCTAATGACTGATAATTAATTATTTTCATTGTTTTATTAATGTTATATTTGTAATGGGTAATATTAAGTTGTAAAATTATCTTATTGATTTCTCTCGTATAATCACAAGAACTCTCACAAACAACCATCATACACAACAACAATTATTTACTACATGTTCAAATTTTTTATTCATGTATGTTATTAGTATAATACTTGTTAGGTGAGTTTATAATATTACTGAAAACGATTTGTTTGTGTTGTTAAAACCCTGAGATATAAACTTTTTTTTCATGCATCCGAGAGCTAGATGGAGCTGAAACCTTAAAAAACGGAAAATGATTTGTTAATTAATAGAAAATAAAAAAGGGGAACTTATTATAATAAGAAAAGCAGGAATAAATATCTAATAATTCAGAGCCGCAAAAGAAGTGTGTTCTCATTTGTAGTATAATTAGATGAATATCCATTTAAAGAAAATTAATTACAGAGTATCAAAGGTTGAAGGTATATACCAAAACACCTAATAGATATCTTAAAAAATGTGTGTAAAGGTAGATAGATAGATTCATAGATAGATAGATAGATAGATAGATAGATAGATAGATAGATAGATAGACAGACAGACAGACAGACAGACAGACAGACAGACAGACAGACAGACAGACAGACAGACAGACAGACAGACAGACAGACAGACAGACAGATAGATAGATAGATAGATATATAGATAGATAGATAGATAGACAGACGGACAGACGGAGAGAAAGTCAGACGTCAGACATATAGATAGATAGATAGATAAGGTTATGAAAATCGTGGTAAGAACTGAATATGTTGTCGCCCTTAAGGAAGTGATAAATAGGGGAGTTAGACAAGGCTGTAGCTTATGAACTGTGCTTTTTAATACAAATTTAGACAATGCTAAAATAGAGTGGAAGCGGAGGCTGGAAACGTTGAATTTTAATAGAAATATCAGATATAATAATTTTGTTAAAACCTTGCTTTTTGCGCACGACCAGGTCATCATAGCACACAATGAAGACAGCCAGCATAGATCTCTCTATGAATTATAACAGATAATTCAAACGTATGGTTTGGAAATCTCTTATGTCAAGACCACGTTTATGGCTTTACGAGGCTGCTTTTCAGTCAGATGTAAACTGGTTGTGAATGATCGACTCGCTGACCAGGTGCACTCATTTAGATTCCTTGAATTTGACTTGTCTTACCTTAGAGAAGATGTCGATAGAAAATGGAGGAGTTTAACAACATGTGTGGGACTACCAGAAGAACATTACAGGGAGACGAATACTATTTTTAAAAATTTATAAAGTAATGGCAATGCCATGCGGCCGTTATAGTAGACAGAATACAGGCTGGTGAGATTAGGTTTTTAAGATCTGTACTTGGATTATCTTGGAAAGACCGGCTAAGGAATAATGACATAAGGAACGGTAATGACTGTAAGTCCTTACGGTAGGATCAAGCCGTACAGACAGAGTTGGACAGACCATGTGCAAAGGATGCATAAGGACAGACTACCAAAGCAACTGACGTTCTATCTTCCCAGGGGAAACCGCAATATAGAAAGACAGAGTAACAGTGGTCAGATCAATGAGTGCACAACAGACTGTAAAGTACAAGGCCTCAGTAAGAAGAAAATGTGTCATAGAGGCCGTAAAAACGTAAGTAATAGAAACTTTCAGGTATACAAATATTTTGTTTGCGTAGAAGTGAACGGGCGAGCGGAAGTCTGTAAGATTCTTGCGGTGGAATAAACAATTTGCGGTACCACGAATCACATTTAAAATCATGATTACGACTGTAAGTACTCTTGTTGAAGTTAGGCTTTCTACAATCCCCTACGTCCACCGCTATTTCTTACCCATAACTTCCTCTCCACAATTCGTATATCTCTTCAGCAGTGATCAAGTTACATTGCTACATTGCAGACTTAGTAATGTTTTTAGTTTTCCAAACCTTTTTGCCCATTAGTTATTTGATAGGCTTACCGTTATATTTCAACACCAAGCCATACGCACAACGACTGTGACTCCGTTAGTTGTCCCATCACTGATTTCATTTTGTATAGCTTTTCAGTAAACTCTTTTTATTAATCGTCATATCTTCCGCTTTCACTTCTTATTCTTACAGTCTCTAAAGCACCGTAACGTAGGCAACTCATCCAACTGTATATACAGCTTTATATATTTCGAGCCCATAGTACCCTGTAAAAGAGTCTTTAAAGTCAGCATGTTGTGAGTAGTGGGTGAGACTACAACATATAACCTCACACTACACCAGAACAGTGGATCAGCATATTCCCTGCAACAAGGTCAGAGCATTTTCTAACCTCAAGCACTTAAAACAACTTACTTGGGATTATCGCAGGTACATCGATGTTAATGTTAAAAATTAAAAGAAAACCACCGAAACGATTAGTGGCAGAAGAGGCCTTGTTTTGACAGATGTTTGCCAACCAAACAAGGTTGCGTTATCTCGGCCTATCCTATGTTGATATTTTACGTCCGCGCCTTCCTAAATAATGGCTAACAAAGCTTTGTTCTCACGATAAGATAACACGAGAAAAAATGAAGAAGAAAGAGTTAAAAAGGTGCCGTCTTTATCGTATTTAATTCTCTGTACACAGGTGTTATTAGAAAGAAGAGTAAAAGCAGTTGGAAATAAGAAAAACTGTCCGGAGGCCAATGACACACGTACAATCTACAACGTAAATTATAATTTATTTTCTGTCTTTATACCGCAGGTATCTGATCCGCTTAAACAAATTCACACAGGCAGTATACAGAAACCTGAAGCGATAAGCTATTCTCCGCGCCACAAACACGTCTGTTGACAGCCAACCAAAACTACCTGCGTATCCTGAGCACAAGATTATCAGTGAGTTATATTTATTTATATATATACATCCCTTGTGGCTACTGTATTATCAGAGAGACCACGATAAAGAATGAATGCACAGAACACTAAACAACACAGTTTATCACGTCCAGGGGTATGCGAAAAGAAGACGAGTAGTAGAGATAACAATGCTGGTTAAAGTAACGAAATACTTCTGAATCTTCATGATATTTTTTAGGGCGATTCTGTTTTTAAATTGGTCAAAGAGGTAGAGATTCTACTACGGTAGAATTAACGTCATCATCTCAATCCTCCGGCTTTAAATGAAGTCGCATTACTCATAATTTCTACCATCAACTGAATTTATATTCTACGTTTCTTCGTTTAAAGTCTTCCATATTTATATTTTACAACAGTTCGTATATTAAACAAATTCCTGTAAAAACAAAATTCTTCTATTTCCTGATATTTTGGTTTTCCTTTATTTTAAATATACTTGGCCGCCTGTGGTTCAAGACTAAGCTACTGACTCAAATTAAAATTAATAAACAGCTACAGGACGAAAGGGCATGGAAGCGACTGCTAGATAAAATATCAATTGCTGCAGAAACTTAAGACTCACAAACCAAAGCTAATATGGTAGGCAAAGTCTATTAGGTATAAGTTTGTAGGATGTTAAGTACATACTTGCAGAAAGAATACCAAGGACGCATAATGTAAAGCAGGAATGCCAAACATAAACGACTGTATAGAGAAAGCAGCTATCAACTCACAATTTGGAATGATAAAATAGAAGAAGCCGTTAAATAGAATCAAAAGGCGTATAATGATTACCTTCAACAGCCAACAAAAGCAACTAGGAAATTATACAAACCGAAAAAAATCTAGTAAAATCGGTCACGTGAAGTTGTAAAATCACTCAAACGAATCGTGGAATAATTTTCTTAATGAAATAACATAAATTTAAAATAAGATACATGAGAGATAGACTATAACATACAAGAATGGACCATGAATGATGTACATGAAATGACATATGATGAAAAATGTTCCAATTTTTCAATTGACTGAAGAAGAGGAGATGAAAGAATACCATAAAAAACGCCATGGGTTAGGTGATAGTAGACAAAGGGTATTCACAAGATCCCCTCATAAGATGACTACAAGGAAATAGAAGCACTTCCTAAGGCAAGGAACAGGAAAGCTTCCGGATATGAAAGAATAAACGCTAGGCTCATGAAACGTGGAGGAATATTTTCGAAATTACGTCATTTGCATTTTTATAAACTGCTCTGGAAGAAAAGACAAATTTCAAATATGTAGCAGTCATCTATGAAAATTTTTGTTAACATTTGTTTTAGGACAAATAGGAGAAAGTAGGACGAGTTTAATAATTAAGGGTATTATAGAGAATCCTCGCCACCAGATACAATATATGCCAAAATAATTACATATAGACTTAAGGTCATAAATGAAAATCTGATCAGCTAAGTGCTATGTGAGTTTGGTTGAGGCAGACTATTTTCTTATAATGCGACTTCCTGAAGGAAAAGTAAAATGCAGAAATAAGCTATTTCTACGTAGACCTTTAGAAACCGTCTGACCGAATACTGAGGCCTTTGATATGCAGACTATTAGACAAGAAAGGCTACGCAGGTCAAGTTGTTATATTACAAAAGTTAGGTAAAAAATACAAGGATTTTTTTGTAAAATAAAAAAAGAGTAGGCCCAAATTTATCCAGCGAGATTGACATAAACAAGGGGTCCCACCGGTCGCGGTGTATAGAATTTTACCTACATAGAGACGTACAGGATTAAAGTGTTAACGGCGGGCGGCGCTTAGTAGACGATGCAGTATACACGCAGTTTGTTACCGTACAGCGACGCGTAAATATCCAAACACTTCCAATGATATCATGAATCGATATGTAGGTTACATTATGCTCTAGATCAGTAGTTCCCAGTTTAAAAGTGCCTGAGGGTCTCAATTAAACTGAGAAACCTACCTGCGGGCCGCGTCGTAAGCGATCAATTTTCGATAAGTAACGTAATTGGAAGTATTTAACTGTAAATAAATAAAAAGAGGTTATTTTCCCATTTAACCTATCTTATTACATATCTTTAACGGTATAATCTTTATTATGTTACTTTAGTAGTGAAGATTTAAAGTCTCCAATACTGGTCATGGTCAACCAGTGCTGGAGACAAATAATTATACCATCAGCCTAGAAAAAAGCTTTGATAGTTCCTATTTTCAAATAAAGGTTCACGAACACAGTGGGAGAACTACAGGGGCATTAGCTTACTCAATACAGCATATAAAATATATGCCAAAATTGTTAACAACAGATTAGGGCCTATTATAGACACCATCTTGCTCGAAGAGCAGTCAGGGTTTAGGAAAGAAAGATCGTGCTATAATAACATCTTTATATTAAAGCTGTTGACAGAAAAGAGAATAGAGTGTAACCTTGAGACACATATGGTTTCTGTCGACTTCATCAAGGTCTTTGATAATGTGAGGCGGAATAAGCTGTGGAATATCATGGACAGAAGAGTCAAGCTAAAGCACCTAACAGATGTCATTAGGAGCATGTACAAGAACACAGAGATCATTGTAAAAACTCAATCTGGTGACCTCCTTAATTTTATATTGGGACGATGCTGTTAGAGTGGAAGCAGAGGCTAGAAATGCTGAAGTTCAGTGACAGTTTCAGGGAACGTAATTTCGTCAAAACTCTGATGTTTTCTAACAATCAGGTCATAATAGCAGATAATGAATATAGCATGCAGAGGGCCCTCTATGAACTGCAGCAGATAATCAGGATGTATGGTCTGGAAATTTCTGTTATCAAGACTAAGTCCATGGCTTTTAAGGGTTGCTTCCCTGTAAGGTCTAAACTAGTACTGAACGATCAACTACTTGAGCAAGTGCATTCTCAGGTTCCTTGGATGTGATTTGTCTCTTATGTTGGTGCCATAGATGTGGATGAAAAAATAGAGAAGTTTAGTCACATGTGTGGAGCGATTAGAAGATCACTGAATGGAAAGGTCAGAAGAGATACTCTTTTGGAATTTTATAAAGTGATGGCAGTGTCATGCGGCCTTTATGGCAGTGAGACTTGGACACTGAACGCAAAGACCCAAAGCCGGATCCAAGCTAGTGAAATGAGATTTTACGATCTGTACTAGGAGTATCACGGAGGGACCGGATAAGAAATGATAATATAAGGAACATACTTTGAATATACAACCTAAACGAAAAGATAAAGCAATACAGAGAGAATTGGACAGACAGGATTGGCACAGACGATGTTGAAACGTAAGAACATAAGACCAGGATGCCAACACAAATTTTGGTTCATAATCCGAAAGGACGGTGGAATATTGGAAGACCAAAGAAAAGATAGTCGGACCAAAGAGTGCGCAACGGATCGTAAGGTCCACAGCCGAAAGAGAAGAAGAAGATTTAAAAAATTATTAAACATATTTTACATAAAATTTTAAATATGAAAACACATCGCTGCCAACTAAAGCAGGAATATCCAAATGGAACTGAAAACAGTTAAACATAACTTTCAGTAGTAACACACGCGACTGATTACGAATCAAAGACGAAACATAACAAACGCCTCTGCTTTGTGTTGCCGAGGATGGATCTTGTAATGTGATGAAAATAGAAAAGGACTCGCAGTCCATTAAACAAATAAAATGAAATCTACAGTACGTTTATTGGTGAATAAATGAAACAAATTTTCATATGTTTACCCTGCAAGATCGTTCTCAGTTAATACTAATTTATTATTTTTACTTCTTAATGTAGAGTGATTATTAAACTTGTCTTTCAAGAAAAGGTCGCGGGCCGCCAGTTGGAAACCACTGCTCTAGTGAATTGTATTGTATTCTAAAATTTAAAGTCAGCTGCAGTTGCAGTTCAGTTGGTCAGTTAACGGCGATTGCTGCGCTACTCAGTCAGTTACGACGTGTTTGCACTGAACGATTACAGTGAGTAGTTAGTGCGGACAGTTATCAAGTGATTTCAAGTATTTCCAAGTGAGGTTTAGTAAATATGAGGCAGTATAGACACTGTATTATAGTGCGCAATGAACAAATATACGTCGTAGGAGATTTATTGCAAAAGGAAGGTTAACAGTCATTAGGATGTTTATAAGAGTCTTAATAAAATACGTTGAGTGTGTATTTCTCTGAAGTTTAATCATTTATTCTACTCTTTTACGATCACGATGCATACTCCAGCCGTAACAATCTTGCGTATCAATATCTTCTGTTTTTAAGGGACCCGATTAATTTATAATTCAAGACGAAGAGGAATTACAGTTACTTTTACATGTCTATATAAATTATCAGGCATGTATATTGAGGCAATATCGATCAGTGAAACAAAACTTACGTTTAGGATCAAAACGTATTCAATGATGGCGATTACGGTCAAACCTATAGAGCAAATTCTTCTTCTCCTTCTTCTGCCCTTCCGGGGTTAGGCAATTTGTCTTTAATAACCCGCTTTATATCATGAAACAATCCGATATCTCGTTTGTACCTTTCAGTTTCTTTTATGTCTCCGTTATAAAAGCTATATTAATTTTATATTCTTTGAGGATATTTTAGAGTTCCTCCTCATTTGTTCCAAGGTTCTGAACATTTCATGTAGTAACTCCCATCATATCAATTATTCCCGTATTCTTAACCTTGATCTCGCCTGGTCGTAATACTTTGAAAGCAGTCCTGTTTTGAGTAGGTATCTAGCCTTCTGCAAAACCCCTAACTAGAGGACTAGTTTTTTACATCAGATTATCTTCTCCTAGATGGATTGCTTTCTCTGCAGCTTAGGAGCTCCATCTACTCCTTCCTTAAGAAAAATTCCCATAAGCAGGATTTCCACCTCCGCCAGTTCAGCCGTACTGAAGAACGTCTTCTCGGCCCTCACTGTCGTTGTGGTCTTCGTCCGTAACCCTGTACAAAGGTGAAGCGTTGTGCCCCGCAATACTGGGAACGGTTATACCTCAGCAAAACTTAGCTACCGTTTCATGACTCGGGCCCGTATGCTGAGATTTACTTTTGTGGTTTCAGAGAACTGGTCTCTCCGCCCCCCCCCTTAGACCCTTCCGGCCCTTTAGGCCGGGTTAATGCTCGTGTATGAATCCACAAGATAAGACACAGAGAAAAATTAATTGTCCTAATTGTAATGGAAGTGATACCTATTGATTACGCTTGTTACACAGATATCAATATTAAAATGAGTGAATTTCAGATGTTATGTCGTACTGTGCGCAGAGAACTAAAAAACGAAGTTATGTGGGACTCGTCACTGAAATTTTACATGACCATGGAGAAATTGGTTTTGCTGCATATGGCGTGAGTTCGACGCTGATCAGCAAGCAAAAAAGAAGAATTGAAGGAACAGAAATGACATTCCCGAACATATTCGAGAGAAACTGGGAATCACTAACATTATGTATGTAGAGCATCGATTATCCGAACATCCATTAACCGAACGATCTATTATCCGAACTCAAAAAAAGTACAATTATGTACTGTACTGTACAGTAATGTATTGGACACGTGTAGGCGTATTGGATATTTATTAAACATAAAAACTTGTATACTACAAATTATTACAATAATAAATAAACACTGTAGTTATACAGCCCTACACCCAATGAAGACGGCGAGAATGCTATTAACACAAAACCACGACGGCATCAAGAGATTTGACGCACTTGAGACTGTTCTAAAGTGGGCCGAAACAGAAGATGAGATAGACTGTATTCAGCTTATAAATCTTAAACGACTTCAGTCTTTAGCAGCGAGAAAACGAGGTACCGCTTTAAAGTAGTGATAGACAATTCTTCAAAAAAGTGTAAATCCATGGTACTGTATGTTTTGTTTTGTTTTTAATTTTTAATTAATTTTATAGTACACTGTTTGTCATTAAACTCTAATTTTGTTGAAATTAACTTTTTGTTTTTATTAACTACACTCAGTTTTTAATCAATGATTTTTAGCCTTAATAATACATTACAGTACAGTATACAGGTTGCTGTAATTATATAACAGTATGTTAGAAATGATTTTGTAATAAAAACCTTTGTTTTTGTGAAGGGAAATAATGTTTTAAATTTATGATCTATTATCCGAAATATCGATTATCCGAACGGGCCCTGGTCCCGAAAGGTTCGGATAATCGATGCTCTACTGTACTGTCATGGTTAAAAAGAATTCACGGGAAGAACGCTAAGAGAGGTTTTCCACAGCGGCCCTGGCATACAAGTCTGTGGAAAAACGATGTACTGGAAGACCAGGAAGAGCTAGAAACAAGCCTTTGAATCGATAGTGTCAAACGAAGTGTTTAAAAACCTGGAAGTGTAACAGAAGAAGTTCAGTTTTCCTTTGACCGGAAATTCTAATTGTTAACGGTGCCATCTAGCCTACTATAGCAATTTTTGATAAACATTATTTAATCCTTAATTTAATAGTTTCAAAGTACTGTTACATTTCGAAAGGAAAAATTATTTAAATTTATTTCGGACAGAGAAAACTTAGTTTTTCGTTAACTAGGGTTCCGGTGTCTCCCTGGGTGCCAATGCAGATTAACTGATAACATGTGCTGACAGGGAACAGTGATCTAACGACGTAAGAAACACGTTAAATTCGATACTTCACGTAAATTGCTTTACAACATTTCCGTGGCTATATTATTTTTGTTCTTCACCCGGATTAGGATGACATTAGAAAAAAAAACTCGAGGCATTTGTGTGAATGAGTGTGTGGGTGCGCCCGCCCCCGTGTGAATAACAAATGATTGGGTGACACGCAATTGTGAACTAAAATCAGTCGACAATAGCTGCGACAGCTTGGACAAGTGGAGACGTGGAGTCCTTGATTTTTTTAATTCAGGCGATGAAGAAAAATTGTAAAACGTACATCAGCTGTCAAACGAGGGAGCTCTTTTTCACTGGGTGTCATTTAAAACCACTTTAAATGAGACGAAATGACAGCCGTCGGGTGACTGACATAAGGGTAGATTAATAAGGACAGTGCATGTGAGAGACAGAAAGGGCGATTCAACACAATCAAAGCATTCGTCCTGTGATTATTTATTGAATTAGTCTATCTAAACACACCAGACCCTATCGCGAGCTTAACATCACACTGTACAGTTCCCGTTGTCTTTTTAAACTGACTCAGCAAGTAGTACTGTAACCTACTACACTGTCGTCCTACACGTCTGTACATACTGCTTACGTGTGTACGTGTGTGTTGGCGGAAAGAATTACTGTTTAATTAAGTATTTTAGTTTTATTAACACGTCCATTCCTCTGGCTTTCGGCTAGACTTTCTCTACGCTATTCAGCAAACCATCCGTAATGTCTGATTTTAGTTTCTTTACTTGACGTATTCAAATTTTACCTTCAGCGATCACAGATGTTTCCTCTAGCATATTTTCTGGGATCAAAGTGTCACTTCACTTCACTTTTAACAAACATCTGAATGCAAGGGATTTGAAAATAACACTTGTACCACTTACAGGCGTTGTCGAAAGACTAACTTTACCCTTTATGAAAATGAATACATTTTAAAATTAATCATAAACAACAGACGATCGTGCGCATACGTACACACAAATATATAAAACTCTTTGATGTTATAAACAACAACAATCCATTCACATTTTCCCAAAAACGATTATTTTTTAAACTAAGGTAGCACAACTCTTATGCGATCTTGTGTCTTTCATTTCATTGATTTCTGTCAAAACAACCACAAAAATATTGTTACGACGGTCTACTTGATCGACGTAGGTACAGTGGAAACAAAATAAGTACAAGACACCAATTAACTCACTAATCACCAGCTTTAATTTTCACAGTTAAACAGTTCGTAATTAATAACATAGTCTCTTATAACAAATCAAATAAAAATTGTTCACACGGAATAAACAATGTCTACTAATAGAGTCTTGCACAATTATAAAACACATAATACAATAATTCTTCACTTTGACAAGCACTCAATCCACACTAGCGGAAGTCGCCCACGTAACTAACTGACAACCCGGCAGCTATGGCTTTATATACGCTGTGCTGAGACCGAGTACAGCTTTCCCTCCTTAACTTCACGCCGGCTGCTTAATGCGTAGTTCCTGGAACTCACCAGAATCATCTACTTGAATGACGCACAGCTGCCACACTTGACGGGGGGAGTGGAGAAAGTTCTGGATTGTTCGGTACGCTTCTCGCAACACTGCTCCCTCCTTAAGCCTGTTCGTCCCGAACTGGCAAACCGTCTCTGAACTAATACTTGGCCAGGCGACCTAGGTGGACGTCCTTGTGTAACCCCTCTTTAACTTAGGCAGTTAAAAAAAAAGATTTTTTTTTTGGAAATTTTTATTTGAACATTTTTTTTTTTAAAGAGGGGCCACAAGTTAATTAGAACTAGACTAAAGCCTAGAGAAGCCAAAAATGCGCTGGATCCAGTGAGACGGGACTTGCAATGAAAACTCATAAATTAAACAACTAATAAATCCCTTTTATTATTCTATCTCGCTTGGTAAACAAATTAATAACAAAATCAATAAACCTAACAGTCAGAAATTTATTATCCCCTTACATGGTTAATTAAAATAATTTATACACCTTCAACAATGTCACCTGAAAATAATTATTAACACCTATAAAATATTTTCACTATCTCTTTTGAAAATGAATTAAAATTTAAAATCATTACCATTCTTGAAATAAAATTTCCTGTAAAATATTAATAATATAAAATTTATTATTTATATTCTCTTTAAAATGATCCATTGAACTTAATGGAGATAAATTGTATAGACTCCTTGATAATATTAATTATAATAATAAATTCTCAAACAAATTAATTAAAAATTAAATGGTGACAATTCATATACTTGTTATTAAAGTTAATTAAAATAAATTATTTTCTTAAAGAAATAATCAGCAGAGAATAATTGAGATAGAATAAACACTTGTTATAAAAAATTAAAAGGATATATATATATATATATATAATCCTATGTTTCCACTTTCTTTTATAAAAACCCTATATCTAAACTCCCCACCGAAAATACACCTAAATGTACAATACCTATAACCCCCCAAAATACACACACAAATATACAAAACATCACATGTTCCACAATACAATACAATTATACAAAGATCTCTTGCCACGCCCTTTTCTTACCCCATGAGGTATATTAATAATTCTTTTATAGACATCCCTGTTAGGATTACAATATTTACTTGGTTCATTAGACATCAGGTGTATTAGATTATGCTTAAGCAACTTCAGTAGTCCCCAGGACATAATAAATTCCAAAATTTGGCTAAGTGCCTAATACAGTTATAAAATTCTGCCCACTGGGCTCTTATACGGTGAGAAATAAAAATTTAGAAAACAATGCACACCCCCCCCCCCAGTTATCATAATTAATTAAAAGAATTTATATATATATATATAGAGAGAGACATTGCTAAGTAGTGAAAATAGAAATATGGCATAAATATTATAACCCTATGAAAAATACATTTGGCCCAGAGACCGACATGTTAGTTTGCCAGTTGATGCATAATTTAACTTGTCTCAACAACACGTTCAACATTGTATGGACATGTATCCATTCAGGATTAAACTTGTGAAAATGCACCTAACTACCCCAGAAATTTCTATACAATAAGAACCAAACTGAATTTAAAATTTAGAATATATATATATATATAGACTACTAAATTGAACCCGATAAATTACCAATTAAATGAATGACTTAAAAGCTGTAAAGAAACACATATACTGAAATAAGAGGGAATTATACGTTTGAATGTTGAACTGTCTAAGAACATGCCAGTCTCTGAGCTGACAATTTTACAAGAAATTTAATAAAATTTACAAATAATTTTACACCTAGTTCACACACTAAACTGTCCCGTTAATTGAAAATCAATTAAATGTTTAAAAACTTGAAGGTGTGGTGGTTGATAGATAGAACTGGTTCACTGGGTATTATTGAGTGCTGACTCTACGTGTACATAATATATTGGTTTTGTATCACCTGATTTTTGTCCATGGGGTTGAGGTGGCAATCTCGTGGCCTACATTACAGGTGTTGGTGTGGCTTCCTGGCTATTGCTCCGGTCGATGAAGTGAGAACTTTATGGTGTTACTGGTTCAGGTCATGTTGGGCTTTTTCTCGACTTGTTCGGTAGACCCTAAAACTAGAACGGAACAGGGTTGCTCAGCTTGGGCATCACTGGGTTGGGAAAACATGCGGGACAAGGCATCTGAAACCACATTTTGAGATCCCCTAATGTGTTGCACGGTGAACTTAAATGATGAGATTTTCACCACCCATCTACCAATTTTACCCAGTTGCCGGGGATGAGCCAGAAGCCATGAGAGAGCCTGATTGTCGGTCTCGAGCAGGAACTCAGCATGTCCAGGAAACGCCTGAACTTGTCTAGAGCGTACACTACATCTAAACACTCTAGCTCATAAACAGATGATTTACGTTCTTGCTGGGTCAACGTCCGGGAAATAAAAGCCACAGGCTGCCTAGCGTCGTCTACAACTTGGGAGAGAACCGCCCCGAGCGCAACCGAACTCGCGTCCGTCTGCAGTATGAACGGCTTCGAAAATTCGGGCATCCGTAACACCGGTGGAGAAATGATGGCTTCCTTCAATGTAGCGAAAGCTTTTTGTTGGTTTTCTCCCCATGTAAATTTGGCGCCCTTCTTCCTCAGTTCGTTCAAGGGTGCGGCAATTTCGGCGATGTTCGGTATGAAACGTCAGTAAAAATTTACCATACCGACGAATCTCGCTATGCCTTTCGCATCCCTAGGGGGAGGAAAGTCACGGATGCCCTGTGTCCTCTCGGGGTCTACCATAACGCCCCGGTGTGAAACTAAATGGCCCAAGAAAGAAATACTCTCTTGGGCAAAACGAACCTTTTCGGGATTGACAGTGAGACCAGCCTCTCTTAACCGACCCAACACCTCTCTTAGATGACCCAGATGATCATCGAAGGTCTCGCTGTATACTAGTAAATCATCGAGATAGTTGAACACGAAGCGGAATTTCACATCGTGAAAAACCGTATCGAGAAGGCGAGTAAGTGTCTGGGCCCCCACAGCCAAACCCATGGGAACCCTTGTGTACTGGTACAAATTCCAGGGTACACAAAAGGCCGTATATGGTCTACTTTCTTTGGCCAGAGGAATTTGATGATAGGCCGCGTTAAGATCGATAATAGTGAAATATCTGGCCCCACTGAACCAATCAAAGGCCGAATGTAAATCTGGGAGGGGAACAGAATCCACCTCTATATTGGAATTCAACTTCCGATAATCAATTACCATTCTTTGCTTGCCCCCAGGCTTTGGTACTAAAAATGCTGGACTGGCATAGCTCGAATGAGAAGGTTCAATTACCCCTTGTTCCAACAATTCTTGAACCTTCTCTCGCAGAATGGTCATCTTTGGAGGAGCAAATTTGTAAGGGTGTGACCTTACTATTTTAGAATCTGTGAGCCGTATCTTATATTCCAGCAGGTGTGTGAGTCCCAAAGTAGGAGTTAACACCTCGGGAAATTCCTCACACAAATGGTCTAAGGCCTTCTGCTGGGATGGAGTGAGATGATCTCGTGCAGAATCGGGAAAGCTACTTCTTGGATACCCGGCTTGGCGCCCTGGTACTCAAGGAACGGAATTAGAACTTCCCGATTAAATTTAAAGAAACATTGGTGCGCTTGGATGTCCAGCACGAGACCACTTTTTGCGATGAAGTCGGCACCAATTATGCAATCCACTCCCAGAGCAGGAGAAACCAGAAAAGGCCACACCCAAGAAAACCCATCGATTTTAAATTTAAAGGTGGTAACCCGGGAGATAGGCAAGATTTCCCGGGATGCAGTCCAGCATACTGCAGATGACAAGTTCGACTCCTTAATCAAGCCCTGCTTTTCAAGGTCCGCATATACCCGAGATGAGATGATGGATCGGGCCGAACCGGAGTCAACTAAGGCTCTGAGCTGACCCCCTTTTACCTCGAGCGACAGAAAGGGGTATACAGAAAGTTGTTGCGAGGTAGTGGACCGGACCTTGATGTTGGAAGATTTGGATTCTAACAATTGCCTGGAGGTCTTCGGAAGTTGAACAGAATTAGAGCGGGGGGAAGACATCCTCCGAAATATCTTCCCCTGTCTATCTAGTTTTTTGGTGCTGGTCTAGACAAAGGTGGTGTTGGGCGCGCGCGCCCTCGCGTGCAATTTCTCGCCACGTGTCCCGGGCGGTTACAATTATAGCAAACCACGGCTTTCGTTTGCTCGCGATTTCGAGCTGGCTGGGCCTGTCGGGGGAAGAAAGGCTCTCTGGGTCCTTCCGATCTCTGCGGTCTTGGTTCTTCTCCTCTACCGTCTCCCCTCGCGTGGTCGCTCATCTGGATGGCCTTGGTCATGACGCCTCTTTAACTTAGGCAGTTAAAAAAAAAGATTATTTTTTTTTGAAAATTTTTTTTTTAAATTTTTTTTTGAAAAGAGGGGCCACAAGTTAATTAGAACTAGACTAAAGCCTAGAGAAGCCAAAAATGCGCTGGATCCAGTGAGACGGGACTTGCAATGAAAACTCATAAATTAAACAATTAATAAATCCCTTTTATTATTCTATCTCGCTTGGTAAACAAATTAATAACAAAATCAATAAACCTAACAGTCAGAAATTTATTATCCCCTTACATGGTTAATTAAAATAATTTATACACCTTCAACAATGTCACCTGAAAATAATTATTATTTATATTCTCTTTAAAATGATCCATTGAACTTAATGGAGATAAATTGTATAGACTCCTTGATAATATAAATTATAATAATAAATTCTCAAACAAATTAATTAAAAATTAAATGGTGACAATTCATATACTTGTTATTAAAGTTAATTAAAATAAATTATTTTCTTAAAGAAATAATCAGCAGAGAATAATTGAGATAGAATAAACACTTGTTATAAAAAATTAAAAGGATATATATATATATATATAATCCTATGTTTCCACTTTCTTTTATAAAAACCCTATATCCAAACTCCCCACCAAAAATACACATAAATGTACAATACCTATAACCCCCCAAAATACACACACAAATATACAAAACATCACATGTTCCACAATACAATACAATTATACAAAGATCTCTTGCCACGCCCTTTTCTTACCCCATGAGGTATATTAATAATTCTTTTATAGACATCCCTGTTAGGATTACAATATTTACTTGGTTCATTAGACATCAGGTGTATTAGATTATGCTTAAGCAACTTCAGTAGTCCCCAGGACATAATAAATTCCAAAATTTGGCTAAGTGCCTAATACAGTTATAAAATTCTGCCCACTGGGCTCTTATACGGTGAGAAATAAAAATTTAGAAAACAATGCACCCCCCCCAGTTATCATAATTAATTAAAAGAATTTATATATATATATATATAGAGAGAGACATTGCTAAGTAGTGAAAATAGAAATATGGCATAAATATTATAACCCTATGAAAAATACATTTGGCCCAGAGACCGACATGTTAGTTTGCCAGTTGATGCATAATTTAACTTGTCTCAACAACACGTTCAACATTGTATGGACATGTATCCATTCAGGATTAAACTTGTGAAAATGCACCTAACTACCCCAGAAATTTCTATACAATAAGAACCAAACTGAATTTAAAATTTAGAATATATATATATATAGACTACTAAATTGAACCCGATAAATTACCAATTAAATGAATGACTTAAAAGCTGTAAAGAAACACATATACTGAAATAAGAGGGAATTATACGTTTGAATGTTGAACTGTCTAAGAACATGCCAGTCTCTGAGCTGACAATTTTACAAGAAATTTAATAAAATTTACAAATAATTTTACACCTAGTTCACACACTAAACTGTCCCGTTAATTGAAAATCAATTAAATGTTTAAAAACTTGAAGGTGTGGTGGTTGATAGATAGAACTGGTTCACTGGGTATTATTGAGTGCTGACTCTACGTGTACATAATATATTGGTTTTGTATCACCTGATTTTTGTCCATGGGGTTGAGGTGGCAATCTCGTGGCCTACATTACAGGTGTTGGTGTGGCTTCCTGGCTATTGCTCCGGTCGATGAAGTGAGAACTTTATGGTGTTACTGGTTCAGGTCATGTTGGGCTTTTTCTCGACTTGTTCGGTAGACCCTAAAACTAGAACGGAACAGGGTTGCTCAGCTTGGGCATCACTGGGTTGGGAAAACATGCGGGACAAGGCATCTGAAACCACATTTTGAGATCCCCTAATGTGTTGCACGGTGAACTTAAATGATGAGATTTTCACCACCCATCTACCAATTTTACCCAGTTGCCGGGGATGAGCCAGAAGCCATGAGAGAGCCTGATTGTCGGTCTCGAGCAGGAACTCAGCATGTCCAGGAAACGCCTGAACTTGTCTAGAGCGTACACTACATCTAAACACTCTAGCTCATAAACAGATGATTTACGTTCTTGCTGGGTCAACGTCCGGGAAATAAAAGCCACAGGCTGCCTAGCGTCGTCTACAACTTGGGAGAGAACCGCCCCGAGCGCAACCGAACTCGCGTCCGTCTGCAGTATGAACGGCTTCGAAAATTCGGGCATCCGTAACACCGGTGGAGAAATGATGGCTTCCTTCAATGTAGCGAAAGCTTTTTGTTGGTTTTCTCCCCATGTAAATTTGGCGCCCTTCTTCCTCAGTTCGTTCAAGGGTGCGGCAATTTCGGCGATGTTCGGTATGAAACGTCAGTAAAAATTTACCATACCGACGAATCTCGCTATGCCTTTCGCATCCCTAGGGGGAGGAAAGTCACGGATGCCCTGTGTCCTCTCGGGGTCTACCATAACGCCCCGGTGTGAAACTAAATGGCCCAAGAAAGAAATACTCTCTTGGGCAAAACGAACCTTTTCGGGATTGACAGTGAGACCAGCCTCTCTTAACCGACCCAACACCTCTCTTAGATGACCCAGATGATCATCGAAGGTCTCGCTGTATACTAGTAAATCATCGAGATAGTTGAACACGAAGCGGAATTTCACATCGTGAAAAACCGTATCGAGAAGGCGAGTAAGTGTCTGGGCCCCCACAGCCAAACCCATGGGAACCCTTGTGTACTGGTACAAATTCCAGGGTACACAAAAGGCCGTATATGGTCTACTTTCTTTGGCCAGAGGAATTTGATGATAGGCCGCGTTAAGATCGATAATAGTGAAATATCTGGCCCCACTGAACCAATCAAAGGCCGAATGTAAATCTGGGAGGGGAACAGAATCCACCTCTATATTGGAATTCAACTTCCGATAATCAATTACCATTCTTTGCTTGCCCCCAGGCTTTGGTACTAAAAATGCTGGACTGGCATAGCTCGAATGAGAAGGTTCAATTACCCCTTGTTCCAACAATTCTTGAACCTTCTCTCGCAGAATGGTCATCTTTGGAGGAGCAAATTTGTAAGGGTGTGACCTTACTATTTTAGAATCTGTGAGCCGTATCTTATATTCCAGCAGGTGTGTGAGTCCCAAAGTAGGAGTTAACACCTCGGGAAATTCCTCACACAAATGGTCTAAGGCCTTCTGCTGGGATGGAGTGAGATGATCTCGTGCAGAATCGGGAAAGCTACTTCTTGGATACCCGGCTTGGCGCCCTGGTACTCAAGGAACGGAATTAGAACTTCCCGATTAAATTTAAAGAAACATTGGTGCGCTTGGATGTCCAGCACGAGACCACTTTTTGCGATGAAGTCGGCACCAATTATGCAATCCACTCCCAGAGCAGGAGAAACCAGAAAAGGCCACACCCAAGAAAACCCATCGATTTTAAATTTAAAGGTGGTAACCCGGGAGATAGGCAAGATTTCCCGGGATGCAGTCCAGCATACTGCAGATGACAAGTTCGACTCCTTAATCAAGCCCTGCTTTTCAAGGTCCGCATATACCCGAGATGAGATGATGGATCGGGCCGAACCGGAGTCAACTAAGGCTCTGAGCTGACCCCCTTTTACCTCGAGCGACAGAAAGGGGTATACAGAAAGTTGTTGCGAGGTAGTGGACCGGACCTTGATGTTGGAAGATTTGGATTCTAACAATTGCCTGGAGGTCTTCGGAAGTTGAACAGAATTAGAGCGGGGGGAAGACATCCTCCGAAATATCTTCCCCTGTCTATCTAGTTTTTTGGTGCTGGTCTAGACAAAGGTGGTGTTGGGCGCGCGCGCCCTCGCGTGCAATTTCTCGCCACGTGTCCCGGGCGGTTACAATTATAGCAAACCACGGCTTTCGTTTGCTCGCGATTTCGAGCTGGCTGGGCCTGTCGGGGGAAGAAAGGCTCTCTGGGTCCTTCCGATCTCTGCGGTCTTGGTTCTTCTCCTCTACCGTCTCCCCTCGCGTGGTCGCTCATCTGGATGGCCTTGGTCATGACGCCTCTTTAACTTAGGCAGTTAAAAAAAAAGATTATTTTTTTTTGAAAATTTTTTTTTTTAAATTTTTTTTTGAAAAGAGGGGCCACAAGTTAATTAGAACTAGACTAAAGCCTAGAGAAGCCAAAAATGCGCTGGATCCAGTGAGACGGGACTTGCAATGAAAACTCATAAATTAAACAATTAATAAATCCCTTTTATTATTCTATCTCGCTTGGTAAACAAATTAATAACAAAATCAATAAACCTAACAGTCAGAAATTTATTATCCCCTTACATGGTTAATTAAAATAATTTATACACCTTCAACAATGTCACCTGAAAATAATTATTATTTATATTCTCTTTAAAATGATCCATTGAACTTAATGGAGATAAATTGTATAGACTCCTTGATAATATTAATTATAATAATAAATTCTCAAACAAATTAATTAAAAATTAAATGGTGACAATTCATATACTTGTTATTAAAGTTAATTAAAATAAATTATTTTCTTAAAGAAATAATCAGCAGAGAATAATTGAGATAGAATAAACACTTGTTATAAAAAATTAAAAGGATATATATATATAATCCTATGTTTCCACTTTCTTTTATAAAAACCCTATATCCAAACTCCCCACCAAAAATACACATAAATGTACAATACCTATAACCCCCCAAAATACACACACAAATATACAAAACATCACATGTTCCACAATACAATACAATTATACAAAGATCTCTTGCCACGCCCTTTTCTTACCCCATGAGGTATATTAATAATTCTTTTATAGACATCCCTGTTAGGATTACAATATTTACTTGGTTCATTAGACATCAGGTGTATTAGATTATGCTTAAGCAACTTCAGTAGTCCCCAGGACATAATAAATTCCAAAATTTGGCTAAGTGCCTAATACAGTTATAAAATTCTGCCCACTGGGCTCTTATACGGTGAAAAATAAAAATTTAGAAAACAATGCACCCCCCCCAGTTATCATAATTAATTAAAAGAATTTATATATATATATATATATATATATATATATATATATATAGAGAGAGAGAGAGAGAGAGAGAGAGAGAGAGAGACATTGCTAAGTAGTGAAAATAGAAATATGGCATAAATATTATAACCCTATGAAAAATACATTTGGCCCAGAGACCGACATGTTAGTTTGCCAGTTGATGCATAATTTAACTTGTCTCAACAACACGTTCAACATTGTATGGACATGTATCCATTCAGGATTAAACTTGTGAAAATGCACCTAACTACCCCAGAAATTTCTATACAATAAGAACCAAAGTGAATTAAAATTTAGAATATATATATATATATATATATAGACTACTAAATTGAACCCGATAAATTACCAATTAAATGAATGACTTAAAAGCTGTAAAGAAACACATATACTGAAATAAGAGGGAATTATACGTTTGAATGTTGAACTGTCTAAGAACATGCCAGTCTCTGAGCTGACAATTTTACAAGAAATTTAATAAAATTTACAAATAATTTTACACCCAGTTCACACACTAAACTGTCCCGTTAATTTAAAATCAATTAAATGTTTAAAAACTTGAAGGTGTGGTGGTTGATAGATAGAACTGGTTCACTGGGTATTATTGAGTGCTGACTCCACGTGTACATAATATATTGGTTTTGTATCACCTGATTTTTGTCCATGGGGTTGAGGTGGCAATCTCGTGGCCTACATTACAGGTGTTGGTGTGGCTTCCTGGCTATTGCTCCGGTCGATGAAGTGAGAGCTTTATGGTGTTACTGGTTCAGGTCATGTTGGGCTTTTTCTCGACTTGTTCGGTAGACCCTAATTACACAACATTATATATATCAACCAGAGTACAAAACACACTGCCCCGAGAAGTTCGCACACCCCCCCCCCCAAAATCCATATATAAAGTTAACATAGCTTTAGAGCTACCTAAATATAAAACTTGACAAGGTTATATGGCCACCAGGCCCTATTTGAAAATATTTAGTACAGTAAATCTTTATAATAATAATTTCACCCATGCGGGTTACCATGTTTGAAATTTTGATAGTTAATTATGGTTTGTTACAATTTCATAAACTTTATACATAGTCTGTATATATATATATATATATATATATATATATATATATAGGTACCACGTGGTCAAGAAGTAATCTGATTACATCGTCTTTACTATATTAATTAATACGATTTGGTTATTATATGACTTTCAAATGGGTGCCTCAGTAAGTTTCCTGATATGAATAAAGTTTTACTATCACTACTAGTAAAACTTGTATGCCATTTAAACCGAACTACGCATTGTGCAATAACCAAGGTACCTAATAGGAATCTGCTTCCATCGATGTTTGCATTATTTAAACTAATACTTTTGTATTTATATTTACTTGACTTTTTAGTGCCGTAGTTCTGACACGTGAATTTAATATAATTTTGCTGTGTTTAAAAAAATTCTACCTTGAATTGCTCATTGCACAATGCCACGCCCTTTTCAAAAGTTATCAGAAATCCACTTATTTAGGCTTATTAAAAACAGTTTTCTTTAGTGAAATATTAAATACCATTAATATGAGAGTATAGGCGAGACTTACCGCAGTCGTGTATATCTTAGCCTATCATAGGTGGTATGATGGTTGACGAAAATATTTCTTCATCTTCCGGAGTAGCAAGAAAATGCGGCCATCTGCCACGAGCTTTTACGAGAGACGAAGTTAAATAGAATCACTTCCTCCGTTCTCGTTTGCCTACGGCATCTGTCACCAGATGCCAGCACGTGTCAGGCACTTAATCAGCTGAAAATAGTGCCTTATCTTCGCTAATAGAGTGCAGCAGCGATTAAAGCGCTACAAATTAGTACTGCGTTTAACTACAGGCCGTTATCTACTGGTTTTGCGCCGTCTCTCCACTAGAGTTCGGCACACTTGTGAAAAATAATTCTCCCGTCCTTCGAATTCGGTCTCGTGTGATCCGAACATCAAGTTCCCAGGAATACGAGTCTTCCGCTCAACCGCTAGTTTTGCTGGAATCACTCCCGTTGCGCCATGTACTGATGACCTAAACACCACTGGCTGATCCAAGTCTGATTGGATCTCGTCAACAACCTCTTGCGTAACTTCATCTTCAGCAACTTTTCATCTGGGCGCTTCCATTGACTCAGGAACAATCAAGGGGTTTTCTTTGACACCCATAGTTGGCTTTCCAGTCACTTCTTTTGCTGTTTCACGTATGTGTAGCCTACTTCCTCTGCTAGTTCTTCTTCCATTTCCGCCTGGAATAGGAAAGGTTCCTCTTGAGCAGACTTGTTGACTTCTCCTTCCGCCAATGCCACTTGCTTAATCGAATGGTTGGCAGACCCTGTCATTTTAGCCACGCAAAGCTTTATCTTCTCTTGGCAAATTTTCAGGATGTTCTCTCTTAAGTCCACAACGAATCCGTAGGCATTCATAATGTCCGTGCCAAGAATCACTTCATCAACAATGTCTGCAACAAGCATTTGGTGGCTAATCTCGAGAAGACCCAGGCGTACACGTACGTCTATCTTTCCTAACACATTGACGGGGCTTCCAGTCACAGTCTGTATTGTACAAGAGCTAATTTGAGGCCGTCGGTTGCTGATTAAGTCAGAGCGTACAATAGACACTGTAGCACCCGTGTCAACTGTAAATGATGTTCGTTTACCTTCCGCAAATCCATTAACGATCAGGTTTTCACTAGTCTTATGTAGCGTGGAAACTGTGTGCTGTTCTGGGGCATTATTTCTCCAATTGGTGCGATCACTCCCTTCTCTCGGTATTTTCTTCTCCCAACAGTCTACCTGTAGATGACCACGTTTCCCACAGTTGTAACACTTTGGTCTTCTGTCTTTATCCTTTGGTTCGAAAGATCGTTGTGGCGCTGCTGACTTCTTAAACTGTTGTTTTTGAATCGTCTCTTTATCCCGTTCGCTATGACGATACTGTGGTATTGGATCCGTTTGGCTACAACATGATGACGTACTTTGATTAATGTAGGTCGCTGACTTGGCAGCTTCAAAACGGAGACCATGAACAAGAGCGTCTGATTTATTATCGTGCCGTGCCATTCTTAACACTTGTTGTAACTGACTATCTCTGATACCGTCAATAAACATAATGAGAGAAATCCACTTCCAGAAGTCCTCCGATTCTTCGGGATAAGCCAATCTCGTCAGTCGGTCGATATTCGCTTCAAACTCTTGAAGGCTGTCCCCTGAATGCTGTCGCCTTACTTTAAGTTGCTCACGGTACACTTCGCACAAATGCTGGCCACCGTACCGTAATTCCAGAGTTTAGTTAATTCGGCATACACGTTCTTACTGTCAGATGGCACATTTTGTATTAGTTCTGCGGCAGGCCCTTTTAAAGCAAGAATTAGTGAAAGTCCTTTCTCTTCTTCCGTCCATTTATTTAAGCGAGCGGCAGCTTCAAATTGGCGAATATAAGTTGGCCAGTGAATGCTTCCATCAAACGTTGGGGCCTTTGCAAAGACTGGCCCAACTACAGTTTGATTTCTCTGATATTTTGAATCTTCACCAGCATTTATTGATGGTCTTCCTTTATCAACTATTTCTTTGACTAAATGTTCGACTTCCTTTTTAATTTGTTTTATTGAATTTGTAATAGAAGCTGATAAACTTGACATACTTGTTTTTATAGTTGACACAGATTTTTCTATTTCAGATATTCTATCAACTTGTTTGTTTAGCTCACCTCGTGAAAGGACGAATTTTGCAGTGTTATCATCTTGTACGAACGCCTTAACGTCGTCTGCTTGACGACTAAATTCTTCTTTTTTTCGTCCCTCTGGCGTTTCATTTTCACGCTTACGTTTTTCGTCTTGCCGTTTTTCTGCTTCTTCTTTTCCTGTCTTCGTTCTTCTTTTTGTTGTTCCTGTCCTCGCTGTAGCATTACTCGGAATGCTTCTATCATCTGACTGGTATCCATTTTATTTTTATCAACTACCACTAACACCACTCTTCTACGAAGTGTCCTCTGTTTCCACTGTTAACCGTTCTATTCCACTTCTGACACCACTGTTACGACGGTCTACTTGATCGTCGTAGGTACAGTGGAAACAAAATAAGTACAAGACACCAATTAAATCACTAATCACCAGCTTTAATTTTCACAGTTAAACAGTTCGTAATTAACAACACAGTCTCTTATAACAAATCAAATAAAAATTGTTCACACGGAATAAACAATGTCTACTAATAGAGTCTTGCACAATTATAAAACACATAATACAATAATTCTTCACTTTGACAAGCACTCAATCCACACTAGCGGAAGTCGCCCACGTAACTAACTGACAACCCGGCAGCTATGGCTTTATATACGCTGTGCTGAGACCGAGTACAGCTTTCCCTCCTTAACTTCACGCCGGCTGCTTAATGCGTAGTTCCTGGAACTCACCAGAATCATCTACTTGAATGACGCACAGCTGCCACACTTGACGGGGGGAGTGGAGAAAGTTCTGGATTGTTCGGTACGCTTCTCGCAACACTGCTCCCTCCTTAAGCCTGTTCGTCCCGAACTGGCAAACCGTCTCTGAACTAATACTTGGCCAGGCGACCTAGGTGGACGTCCTTGTGTAACCCCTCTTTAACTTAGGCAGTTAAAAAAAAAGATTTTTTTTTTGGAAATTTTTATTTGAACATTTTTTTTTTAAAGAGGGGCCACAAGTTAATTAGAACTAGACTAAAGCCTAGAGAAGCCAAAAATGCGCTGGATCCAGTGAGACGGGACTTGCAATGAAAACTCATAAATTAAACAACTAATAAATCCCTTTTATTATTCTATCTCGCTTGGTAAACAAATTAATAACAAAATCAATAAACCTAACAGTCAGAAATTTATTATCCCCTTACATGGTTAATTAAAATAATTTATACACCTTCAACAATGTCACCTGAAAATAATTATTAACACCTATAAAATATTTTCACTATCTCTTTTGAAAATGAATTAAAATTTAAAATCATTACCATTCTTGAAATAAAATTTCCTGTAAAATATTAATAATATAAAATTTATTATTTATATTCTCTTTAAAATGATCCATTGAACTTAATGGAGATAAATTGTATAGACTCCTTGATAATATTAATTATAATAATAAATTCTCAAACAAATTAATTAAAAATTAAATGGTGACAATTCATATACTTGTTATTAAAGTTAATTAAAATAAATTATTTTCTTAAAGAAATAATCAGCAGAGAATAATTGAGATAGAATAAACACTTGTTATAAAAAATTAAAAGGATATATATATATATATATATAATCCTATGTTTCCACTTTCTTTTATAAAAACCCTATATCTAAACTCCCCACCGAAAATACACCTAAATGTACAATACCTATAACCCCCCAAAATACACACACAAATATACAAAACATCACATGTTCCACAATACAATACAATTATACAAAGATCTCTTGCCACGCCCTTTTCTTACCCCATGAGGTATATTAATAATTCTTTTATAGACATCCCTGTTAGGATTACAATATTTACTTGGTTCATTAGACATCAGGTGTATTAGATTATGCTTAAGCAACTTCAGTAGTCCCCAGGACATAATAAATTCCAAAATTTGGCTAAGTGCCTAATACAGTTATAAAATTCTGCCCACTGGGCTCTTATACGGTGAGAAATAAAAATTTAGAAAACAATGCACACCCCCCCCCCAGTTATCATAATTAATTAAAAGAATTTATATATATATATATATAGAGAGAGAGACATTGCTAAGTAGTGAAAATAGAAATATGGCATAAATATTATAACCCTATGAAAAATACATTTGGCCCAGAGACCGACATGTTAGTTTGCCAGTTGATGCATAATTTAACTTGTCTCAACAACACGTTCAACATTGTATGGACATGTATCCATTCAGGATTAAACTTGTGAAAATGCACCTAACTACCCCAGAAATTTCTATACAATAAGAACCAAACTGAATTTAAAATTTAGAATATATATATATATATAGACTACTAAATTGAACCCGATAAATTACCAATTAAATGAATGACTTAAAAGCTGTAAAGAAACACATATACTGAAATAAGAGGGAATTATACGTTTGAATGTTGAACTGTCTAAGAACATGCCAGTCTCTGAGCTGACAATTTTACAAGAAATTTAATAAAATTTACAAATAATTTTACACCTAGTTCACACACTAAACTGTCCCGTTAATTGAAAATCAATTAAATGTTTAAAAACTTGAAGGTGTGGTGGTTGATAGATAGAACTGGTTCACTGGGTATTATTGAGTGCTGACTCTACGTGTACATAATATATTGGTTTTGTATCACCTGATTTTTGTCCATGGGGTTGAGGTGGCAATCTCGTGGCCTACATTACAGGTGTTGGTGTGGCTTCCTGGCTATTGCTCCGGTCGATGAAGTGAGAACTTTATGGTGTTACTGGTTCAGGTCATGTTGGGCTTTTTCTCGACTTGTTCGGTAGACCCTAAAACTAGAACGGAACAGGGTTGCTCAGCTTGGGCATCACTGGGTTGGGAAAACATGCGGGACAAGGCATCTGAAACCACATTTTGAGATCCCCTAATGTGTTGCACGGTGAACTTAAATGATGAGATTTTCACCACCCATCTACCAATTTTACCCAGTTGCCGGGGATGAGCCAGAAGCCATGAGAGAGCCTGATTGTCGGTCTCGAGCAGGAACTCAGCATGTCCAGGAAACGCCTGAACTTGTCTAGAGCGTACACTACATCTAAACACTCTAGCTCATAAACAGATGATTTACGTTCTTGCTGGGTCAACGTCCGGGAAATAAAAGCCACAGGCTGCCTAGCGTCGTCTACAACTTGGGAGAGAACCGCCCCGAGCGCAACCGAACTCGCGTCCGTCTGCAGTATGAACGGCTTCGAAAATTCGGGCATCCGTAACACCGGTGGAGAAATGATGGCTTCCTTCAATGTAGCGAAAGCTTTTTGTTGGTTTTCTCCCCATGTAAATTTGGCGCCCTTCTTCCTCAGTTCGTTCAAGGGTGCGGCAATTTCGGCGATGTTCGGTATGAAACGTCAGTAAAAATTTACCATACCGACGAATCTCGCTATGCCTTTCGCATCCCTAGGGGGAGGAAAGTCACGGATGCCCTGTGTCCTCTCGGGGTCTACCATAACGCCCCGGTGTGAAACTAAATGGCCCAAGAAAGAAATACTCTCTTGGGCAAAACGAACCTTTTCGGGATTGACAGTGAGACCAGCCTCTCTTAACCGACCCAACACCTCTCTTAGATGACCCAGATGATCATCGAAGGTCTCGCTGTATACTAGTAAATCATCGAGATAGTTGAACACGAAGCGGAATTTCACATCGTGAAAAACCGTATCGAGAAGGCGAGTAAGTGTCTGGGCCCCCACAGCCAAACCCATGGGAACCCTTGTGTACTGGTACAAATTCCAGGGTACACAAAAGGCCGTATATGGTCTACTTTCTTTGGCCAGAGGAATTTGATGATAGGCCGCGTTAAGATCGATAATAGTGAAATATCTGGCCCCACTGAACCAATCAAAGGCCGAATGTAAATCTGGGAGGGGAACAGAATCCACCTCTATATTGGAATTCAACTTCCGATAATCAATTACCATTCTTTGCTTGCCCCCAGGCTTTGGTACTAAAAATGCTGGACTGGCATAGCTCGAATGAGAAGGTTCAATTACCCCTTGTTCCAACAATTCTTGAACCTTCTCTCGCAGAATGGTCATCTTTGGAGGAGCAAATTTGTAAGGGTGTGACCTTACTATTTTAGAATCTGTGAGCCGTATCTTATATTCCAGCAGGTGTGTGAGTCCCAAAGTAGGAGTTAACACCTCGGGAAATTCCTCACACAAATGGTCTAAGGCCTTCTGCTGGGATGGAGTGAGATGATCTCGTGCAGAATCGGGAAAGCTACTTCTTGGATACCCGGCTTGGCGCCCTGGTACTCAAGGAACGGAATTAGAACTTCCCGATTAAATTTAAAGAAACATTGGTGCGCTTGGATGTCCAGCACGAGACCACTTTTTGCGATGAAGTCGGCACCAATTATGCAATCCACTCCCAGAGCAGGAGAAACCAGAAAAGGCCACACCCAAGAAAACCCATCGATTTTAAATTTAAAGGTGGTAACCCGGGAGATAGGCAAGATTTCCCGGGATGCAGTCCAGCATACTGCAGATGACAAGTTCGACTCCTTAATCAAGCCCTGCTTTTCAAGGTCCGCATATACCCGAGATGAGATGATGGATCGGGCCGAACCGGAGTCAACTAAGGCTCTGAGCTGACCCCCTTTTACCTCGAGCGACAGAAAGGGGTATACAGAAAGTTGTTGCGAGGTAGTGGACCGGACCTTGATGTTGGAAGATTTGGATTCTAACAATTGCCTGGAGGTCTTCGGAAGTTGAACAGAATTAGAGCGGGGGGAAGACATCCTCCGAAATATCTTCCCCTGTCTATCTAGTTTTTTGGTGCTGGTCTAGACAAAGGTGGTGTTGGGCGCGCGCGCCCTCGCGTGCAATTTCTCGCCACGTGTCCCGGGCGGTTACAATTATAGCAAACCACGGCTTTCGTTTGCTCGCGATTTCGAGCTGGCTGGGCCTGTCGGGGGAAGAAAGGCTCTCTGGGTCCTTCCGATCTCTGCGGTCTTGGTTCTTCTCCTCTACCGTCTCCCCTCGCGTGGTCGCTCATCTGGATGGCCTTGGTCATGACGCCTCTTTAACTTAGGCAGTTAAAAAAAAAGATTATTTTTTTTTGAAAATTTTTTTTTTTAAATTTTTTTTTGAAAAGAGGGGCCACAAGTTAATTAGAACTAGACTAAAGCCTAGAGAAGCCAAAAATGCGCTGGATCCAGTGAGACGGGACTTGCAATGAAAACTCATAAATTAAACAATTAATAAATCCCTTTTATTATTCTATCTCGCTTGGTAAACAAATTAATAACAAAATCAATAAACCTAACAGTCAGAAATTTATTATCCCCTTACATGGTTAATTAAAATAATTTATACACCTTCAACAATGTCACCTGAAAATAATTATTATTTATATTCTCTTTAAAATGATCCATTGAACTTAATGGAGATAAATTGTATAGACTCCTTGATAATATTAATTATAATAATAAATTCTCAAACAAATTAATTAAAAATTAAATGGTGACAATTCATATACTTGTTATTAAAGTTAATTAAAATAAATTATTTTCTTAAAGAAATAATCAGCAGAGAATAATTGAGATAGAATAAACACTTGTTATAAAAAATTAAAAGGATATATATATATATAATCCTATGTTTCCACTTTCTTTTATAAAAACCCTATATCCAAACTCCCCACCAAAAATACACATAAATGTACAATACCTATAACCCCCCAAAATACACACACAAATATACAAAACATCACATGTTCCACAATACAATACAATTATACAAAGATCTCTTGCCACGCCCTTTTCTTACCCCATGAGGTATATTAATAATTCTTTTATAGACATCCCTGTTAGGATTACAATATTTACTTGGTTCATTAGACATCAGGTGTATTAGATTATGCTTAAGCAACTTCAGTAGTCCCCAGGACATAATAAATTCCAAAATTTGGCTAAGTGCCTAATACAGTTATAAAATTCTGCCCACTGGGCTCTTATACGGTGAAAAATAAAAATTTAGAAAACAATGCACCCCCCCCAGTTATCATAATTAATTAAAAGAATTTATATATATATATATATATATATATATATATATATATATAGAGAGAGAGAGAGAGAGAGAGAGAGAGAGAGAGACATTGCTAAGTAGTGAAAATAGAAATATGGCATAAATATTATAACCCTATGAAAAATACATTTGGCCCAGAGACCGACATGTTAGTTTGCCAGTTGATGCATAATTTAACTTGTCTCAACAACACGTTCAACATTGTATGGACATGTATCCATTCAGGATTAAACTTGTGAAAATGCACCTAACTACCCCAGAAATTTCTATACAATAAGAACCAAAGTGAATTAAAATTTAGAATATATATATATATATATATATATATATATATATATAGACTACTAAATTGAACCCGATAAATTACCAATTAAATGAATGACTTAAAAGCTGTAAAGAAACACATATACTGAAATAAGAGGGAATTATACGTTTGAATGTTGAACTGTCTAAGAACATGCCAGTCTCTGAGCTGACAATTTTACAAGAAATTTAATAAAATTTACAAATAATTTTACACCCAGTTCACACACTAAACTGTCCCGTTAATTTAAAATCAATTAAATGTTTAAAAACTTGAAGGTGTGGTGGTTGATAGATAGAACTGGTTCACTGGGTATTATTGAGTGCTGACTCCACGTGTACATAATATATTGGTTTTGTATCACCTGATTTTTGTCCATGGGGTTGAGGTGGCAATCTCGTGGCCTACATTACAGGTGTTGGTGTGGTTTCCTGGCTATTGCTCCGGTCGATGAAGTGAGAGCTTTATGGTGTTACTGGTTCAGGTCATGTTGGGCTTTTTCTCGACTTGTTCGGTAGACCCTAATTACACAACATTATATATATCAACCAGAGTACAAAACACACTGCCCCGAGAAGTTCGCACACCCCCCCCCAAAATCCATATATAAAGTTAACATAGCTTTAGAGCTACCTAAATATAAAACTTGACAAGGTTATATGGCCACCAGGCCCTATTTGAAAATATTTAGTACAGTAAATCTTTATAATAATAATTTCACCCATGCGGGTTACCATGTTTGAAATTTTGATAGTTAATTATGGTTTGTTACAATTTCATAAACTTTATACATAGTCTGAATATATATATATATATATATATATATATATATATATATATATAGGTACCACGTGGTCAAGAAGTAATCTGATTACATCGTCTTTACTATATTAATTAATACGATTTGGTTATTATATGACTTTCAAATGGGTGCCTCAGTAAGTTTCCTGATATGAATAAAGTTTTACTATCACTACTAGTAAAACTTGTATGCCATTTAAACCGAACTACGCATTGTGCAATAACCAAGGTACCTAATAGGAATCTGCTTCCATCGATGTTTGCATTATTTAAACTAATACTTTTGTATTTATATTTACTTGACTTTTTAGTGCCGTAGTTCTGACACGTGAATTTAATATAATTTTGCTGTGTTTAAAAAAATTCTACCTTGAATTGCTCATTGCACAATGCCACGCCCTTTTCAAAAGTTATCAGAAATCCACTTATTTAGGCTTATTAAAAACAGTTTTCTTTAGTGAAATATTAAATACCATTAATATGAGAGTATAGGCGAGACTTACCGCAGTCGTGTATATCTTAGCCTATCATAGGTGGTATGATGGTTGACGAAAATATTTCTTCATCTTCCGGAGTAGCAAGAAAATGCGGCCATCTGCCACGAGCTTTTACGAGAGACGAAGTTAAATAGAATCACTTCCTCCGTTCTCGTTTGCCTACGGCATCTGTCACCAGATGCCAGCACGTGTCAGGCACTTAATCAGCTGAAAATAGTGCCTTATCTTCGCTAATAGAGTGCAGCAGCGATTAAAGCGCTACAAATTAGTACTGCGTTTAACTACAGGCCGTTATCTACTGGTTTTGCGCCGTCTCTCCACTAGAGTTCGGCACACTTGTGAAAAATAATTCTCCCGTCCTTCGAATTCGGTCTCGTGTGATCCGAACATCAAGTTCCCAGGAATACGAGTCTTCCGCTCAACCGCTAGTTTTGCTGGAATCACTCCCGTTGCGCCATGTACTGATGACCTAAACACCACTGGCTGATCCAAGTCTGATTGGATCTCGTCAACAACCTCTTGCGTAACTTCATCTTCAGCAACTTTTCATCTGGGCGCTTCCATTGACTCAGGAACAATCAAGGGGTTTTCTTTGACACCCATAGTTGGCTTTCCAGTCACTTCTTTTGCTGTTTCACGTATGTGTAGCCTACTTCCTCTGCTAGTTCTTCTTCCATTTCCGCCTGGAATAGGAAAGGTTCCTCTTGAGCAGACTTGTTGACTTCTCCTTCCGCCAATGCCACTTGCTTAATCGAATGGTTGGCAGACCCTGTCATTTTAGCCACGCAAAGCTTTATCTTCTCTTGGCAAATTTTCAGGATGTTCTCTCTTAAGTCCACAACGAATCCGTAGGCATTCATAATGTCCGTGCCAAGAATCACTTCATCAACAATGTCTGCAACAAGCATTTGGTGGCTAATCTCGAGAAGACCCAGGCGTACACGTACGTCTATCTTTCTTAACACATTGACGGGGCTTCCAGTCACAGTCTGTATTGTACAAGAGCTAATTTGAGGCCGTCGGTTGCTGATTAAGTCAGAGCGTACAATAGACACTGTAGCACCCGTGTCAACTGTAAATGATGTTCGTTTACCTTCCGCAAATCCATTAACGATCAGGTTTTCACTAGTCTTATGTAGCGTGGAAACTGTGTGCTGTTCTGGGGCATTATTTCTCCAATTGGTGCGATCACTCCCTTCTCTCGGTATTTTCTTCTCCCAACAGTCTACCTGTAGATGACCACGTTTCCCACAGTTGTAACACTTTGGTCTTCTGTCTTTATCCTTTGGTTCGAAAGATCGTTGTGGCGCTGCTGACTTCTTAAACTGTTGTTTTTGAATCGTCTCTTTATCCCGTTCGCTATGACGATACTGTGGTATTGGATCCGTTTGGCTACAACATGATGACGTACTTTGATTAATGTAGGTCGCTGACTTGGCAGCTTCAAAACGGAGACCATGAACAAGAGCGTCTGATTTATTATCGTGCCGTGCCATTCTTAACACTTGTTGTAACTGACTATCTCTGATACCGTCAATAAACATAATGAGAGAAATCCACTTCCAGAAGTCCTCCGATTCTTCGGGATAAGCCAATCTCGTCAGTCGGTCGATATTCGCTTCAAACTCTTGAAGGCTGTCCCCTGAATGCTGTCGCCTTACTTTAAGTTGCTCACGGTACACTTCGCACAAATGCTGGCCACCGTACCGTAATTCCAGAGTTTAGTTAATTCGGCATACACGTTCTTACTGTCAGATGGCACATTTTGTATTAGTTCTGCGGCAGGCCCTTTTAAAGCAAGAATTAGTGAAAGTCCTTTCTCTTCTTCCGTCCATTTATTTAAGCGAGCGGCAGCTTCAAATTGGCGAATATAAGTTGGCCAGTGAATGCTTCCATCAAACGTTGGGGCCTTTGCAAAGACTGGCCCAACTACAGTTTGATTTCTCTGATATTTTGAATCTTCACCAGCATTTATTGATGGTCTTCCTTTATCAACTATTTCTTTGACTAAATGTTCGACTTCCTTTTTAATTTGTTTTATTGAATTTGTAATAGAAGCTGATAAACTTGACATACTTGTTTTTATAGTTGACACAGATTTTTCTATTTCAGATATTCTATCAACTTGTTTGTTTAGCTCACCTCGTGAAAGGACGAATTTTGCAGTGTTATCATCTTGTACGAACGCCTTAACGTCGTCTGCTTGACGACTAAATTCTTCTTTTTTTCGTCCCTCTGGCGTTTCATTTTCACGCTTACGTTTTTCGTCTTGCCGTTTTTCTGCTTCTTCTTTTCCTGTCTTCGTTCTTCTTTTTGTTGTTCCTGTCCTCGCTGTAGCGTCGTAACACCACTCTTCTACGAAGTGTCCTCTGTTTCCACTGTTAACCGTTCTATTCCACTTCTGACACCACTGTTACGACGGTCTACTTGATCGTCGTAGGTACAGTGGAAACAAAATAAGTACAAGACACCAATTAAATCACTAATCACCAGCTTTAATTTTCACAGTTAAACAGTTCGTAATTAACAACACAGTCTCTTATAACAAATCAAATAAAAATTGTTCACACGGAATAAACAATGTCTACTAATAGAGTCTTGCACAATTATAAAACACATAACACAATAATTCTTCACTTTGACAAGCACTCAACCAACACTAGCGGAAGTCGCTCACGTAACTAACTGACAACACACAACTGGGGGTTGCGCGGGTCGCGAGTGGTGCAGTGTCCCGAGTCTCAGAAAGGACCCCTGCCACTGGGTCTGTTGGATTTCTATATATACTTTTTATCTACTTATGGGGGGATCTGAAGTGACCTGCGATTGGTGGATTATACCACCGGGACTAGCAAACGAGGTCGCTTCCAGGACTCACCTGGTCGCGGGGTGTATTTACCAAGTCCGGCAATGAGGGAATTGTGGGTCACTCTGTCGGAACGAACATAGAATCTACGCGCCAGGCGTCTCACGGTGTCATCAAGAGAGCGGACACCGAGTCCTCTCCTCAAAATACGAGAAGAGTACCTCCGGGGGACTTTGCACGCGAGCTTCAGTCCCCGGTCGAGTACGCGCTGGAGCGTTGCTCTATGACCACGAGCCAGGTATCCCCAAACAGGACAGGCGTAGGTAATCACGGGCAACACGTACTTGTTGACTATGAGCTTACCTAGCCGGGGGGTCATTGCCGGATTAGATAGCACGGGCCAGAGTCTACTGAGTTGCGCCGAAGCGCGTTGTCGGATGTAATTTGTATGGGTTCGCCAGGTGAGTCGGGAATCCACGTGGAGCCCGAGGTACTTGACGCTATTGGTCCAGGGCACCTCGACGGGGCCTACTTTAAGCGGCCGAGGCCGCTTACGTTTGCGCGAGAATATTACCGCGGCGCTCTTGGAAGCGTTAACGGCAACTCTCCAGTCATCGGTCCACCCGACATACGCGTCGAGTTGACGCTGGAGCTTAACTGCCGCATAACTCGCGTTCGGCTCTGAGGCAAAGGCCGCAGTGTCGTCCGCGAACAGCGACAATTTTACTCCAGGAACTCGGGGCGTGTCGTTGACAAACAGCGAGAACAGGAGAGGCCCAAGGACACTTCCCTGAGGGACCCCAGCGGTAATACGCCTCTCCGAAGAGAGAGCGTGGTCTACTCTCACTCGGAAGCTACGGTCTCGCAGAAAGCTGCCGATCAAGTGAACGTAGCAGTCTGGGAGAAGGACTTCCGTCAGTTTGTAAAGGACACCCTCGTGCCACACGCGGTCAAAGGCTTTCTCTACGTCTAGGAAGATCGCAGTCGTCTGTTTGCCCTGGCAGCCAGCCTCGGTAATGCATTCCACGAGTCTCATCAGCTGATGAGTCGAGGAGTGCAGCTCACGAAAGCCGAACTGTTCGGGGATCAGCACGTCTAGTCTTTCTAGATGGTCGCGGATCCTACGCTGGATCAGACGCTCAAAAACCTTGGACGTCGCGGACAAGATGCTGATGGGCCTGAGGTTTACCACGCGAGAAGAATTCTTTCCCGGCTTGGGTATCACTATGACGGTAGCCGTTTTCCATTTCACCGGAAAATAGGCCAGTCTGAGGCATGAATTGAACAGGTCAGTGAGGAACTGGGTTCCTCGCTCCGGAAGGCGATTGAGGGCGGAATTCATGACTCCGTCCGGGCCAGGCGCCTTCCGAGGCTTGAGCTCAACAATCCTCTCAGAGACCTCCTCCGGGGAGATGGGCTCCGGTTGGACTGTGATATCGGCCGATAGAAAGCGCTCTACCTCGCGGCAGATTTGCTCAGTGAAAGTCGGGTTCTGGGATGGCTTGGGAGCGAACTGTCGCTCTAAACTGTCAGCCAAGAACTCTGCCTTTTCGAGGGAGCGGCCAAGGGGTTGACCGCCGGGTCCGGCCAGTGCGGGGAGAGGTGCGCGTTTGCGCTTTTCCGTTAGGGCACTGGGAATCCGCCAGACATTACGGTCCTCGGCAGGGCCATCCTTCTGTGTCACAGCTAGCTCCCAGTTGCGTCTACGGAACGCCAGCATGTCGCGACGCAACTTGCCGGACGCTCTGTTGAACGCAGCCTTGTCAGCCGTGTCACGAGTCCTCTGCCAGCGTCTCCGGAGGCGATTCCTCTCGCAAGCGAGCTGAGACACCTCTTCGGGGATACGCTGATAGTCGGGCGTGAGCCCCGGCTTCATCCGGGAGGACACGTCTACCGCCGAGACTACGGCTGTGTCGAATAAGGCAACTGCCTCGTCGACATGCTGGGTAGTGTCGAGCGGGATATGCTCAGGTAGGCGGCGACTGAACGCCGGGCCAAAGCGGTCCCACTCGATTACCCGCCGCTCGTCGCGGACGGTGGCGTGCTGGGTAGCTATATGCACACTGATAGGGCAATGGTCCGAGGACAGTTCCGAAATGACGGAGACGTGGACCGGGCAATAAACGCCCCTGACCGCGGCAATGTCCAGTACGTCAGGGCGGGAGTTAGCCCTCGAGGTATAGTACGTAGGCCCGGTAGGACCCATGACTGTGACCCGAACCGCATCAGCATACCTGCGTAATCGAGCCCCGTTTGGGTTCACCAAGCGGCTCCCCCAATCAGGGTGCTTACAGTTCAGGTCGCCCGACAGGACTACCCTCCTGTGTGCGCCAAAGACGGCTTCCAGATCGTTCGACAGGAGCTCCGTTTGCGGAGGCTTGTAAGCGGAAACCACGAGTAGACCGCCGAGAGCACCATGGAGCTCAACCGCGGTGCACTCGAGGTTCCGCCGCTGAGGCAGGACAACGCGGTGATGGCGAAGACTCGCTTTCACCGCGATGGCTGTTCCCCCTCCTGCGCGACCCGACCGGTCATCCCGGTGGCACACGTAGTTGGGCAGTCGGAAACGACGATCCGGGGTCAGGTGCGTCTCACCAAGAAGAAGCACGTCGGGCTTGTGTCGGGCAACGAACTCTAAGAGCTCAGAATGCCGGGAAGCGAGGCCGTTGGCGTTCCACGCCACGAGCTCGAGGTCTCCCTTGAGGGATTGCCGTGGTTGTCCGTTCATAACAGACCTATAATTCGGCAGGCTTCCACCAAGAGGAGGAACTTGTCTTGGGGCGAGGCTGTTGCCAAGCGTTCCTTGATTTTAAGGAAAGTTTGGGCTACTTTCTGCAAGTCGTAGCTTGCCAGAAAGTCGGATACAACGGCGAGATCATCGGAAGATGAGGCCTGGGGGGAACGCTTGGCGGCAGCTGCATAGCTGCGGCGGGGCGAGGCGGTGGAAGCCTTGGGGGCAGGTTCTGGAGCGGGTGGTCGCTCTGGCTTTTGGTGGACAGGCTTGGGTCCAGTGGCAGGCAACTTGGGCTGGCCCGTGTTCTTGGCCGGAGGTTTACCTTTTTTGCCTAATCTGGGAAATCTAGGCTTGGGTGGCGGCGGCAGTGGAGGATCAATTTCCTTCTTATCGTCCGGCAGCGGGACTAGAGCGGTAGGTGGTTTGGCCTGTTGAGCTATGCTCGGGCTCACTGCACGTGTAGGTTTTGGAACCGGAGCAGACCTAGGGGCTGGTTTCCGGACCACAGGTTCAGCGGCTTTGGCCGACTTTACGGGTTGGTGAACAACTTGTCGAGGCTTAGGCTGGACATGTTTAGCAAGTTTGTCCAGCTGCTCTTTGTAGACTGGGCAGCGCCTGTTATTTGCAGCATGGGCGCCGCCACAGTTAATACAGGATCGGTGGTTGTCCGGAACAGCGCAGGCCTGCGTCAAGTGGTCATTTCCACAGCGGACGCAGGTCGGCGCGTTCCGACAACCGAAGCTGCTATGGCCGAACCGCTGGCACCTGTGGCACTGGGAAAGTCGCCCGGACTGACGGCAGGGCTCTACGCTCACGCAGAGCCCGAAAAGCCTTTTCAAGTCTAAAAGGGCCTGGGAAGAATCGCCCTCCTCTACCAGGAGTCTGATGAGGGGGAGGGGACGACGCGAGCCATAAGTGGTGTACAGCCGTGAGGCTCCCACAACCTCATAACCCGCGTCGCGCAGTTCGTCGAGAACGACCTGCGGATCCGCCTGTATGTCCAGGCCCCGAAGGACGAGGGCTACAGGCTTGATTCTGTTGAGGGAATATGTGTGGAACTGGAACGATTCACGTTCCAGCCACTGGATCACCCCCAAGTGCTCGGAAGCGCTGCGGCAGGTAATGCGCACAGTCTCACTCGCTAGGAGCTTGACCGAAGCGTTATCTGCCAGCGCAACGACCTTGCGGAATCGGCGACTAAAGCCGATAATGTCTTTTACGTTCGTGACGAACACCGGCGGGATCCTTCCTTCGGAGGTGCGACTGGGCGCAACCTCAGCGGAGGCTTTGAATGCCGCCGAGTCCGTAGCCGAACTCAAAGAGGTCAGGGAAGGAGACTTCCTCGGCTTGCCACCGTGCCCTACTACCACCCAGTCGGTGGAAGCCGAGGTCTCCATGGCTGGGGAGTCAGACTCCGGCAGAGGTTGCGGACTGCTTGGCCTACTAGCGGCCGTGCAGCCGGAAGGTCCGGCCTTTGCGGGCTTGGTCGGCCCTAATAAGGACCGATTATTTTCACGAACTTGCGCGGGTTGAGCAGGGCTTCCCGCGCGAGTCGTAGGGTTCCCGGCTGGCCCAAGTGGCCGAACGGGGGGGCTCGTCGCTGCCGCACAGTGCTTCAGGGGCACTGTCAGCTGGTCTACTGCTGACTAGCTCAGCTCTTTGTCCAGCGGGTATCCGGGGGCCGAACTGTGACACCGTCACAGTGGCGGCGCAACCCGCATCTCTATTCGTGAGTCCTACTCTCGGACTCCCCGGATTCCGCTGGACAGCGCTACCTACTCGACTTACCGGCACTGTGCGGCAGGTCCCAGTTGTGCGCAGTTGTTCCTCGTCTTGCAGGCAAGGCGGCTGGTCCACTTCCATCGCAGCTTGGTGTTGTCGCTGGCGATGTGGCGAGTGTTTCCCCGGCGGCTTCTTCTTAACCGCCTCCGTAGATTGCTGTGATAGCCTCTTCATAGCTGTCTTCTAGAGGTCGAGGCGATCCTCTTCTGCGTTGATCTTCTTGTGATGTTAACTCTTCCAAAGCAAGCAGTCGAGTGATTCTGCTGTCACGTGTCGTCACCTCTTGTCTCCGTCACGTCACGACTAACTGACAACCCGGCAGCTATGGCTTTATATACGCTGTGCTGAGACCGAGTACAGCTTTCCCTCAACTACACGCCGGCTGCTTAATGCATAGTTCCTGGAACTCACCAGAATCATCTACTTGAATGACGCACAGCTGCCACAATGGAGGGGGGAAGTGGAGCAAGTTCTGGATTGTTCGGTACGCTTCTCGCAACAATATGTTTTAACAAAAAAAAGTGCCGCATGCCTACTCGCTCACACACACACACACACACACTAACTGTAAATTGTTAGGAGAGCTGTGTATAGGGACAAAAGCTTTCCAAGAGAAGAGAAAGTTTTACTTTAAAATATCAACTTAAATCAGTATGCTTCCTTCCTCATTTTCCTACACTCAACACTCACACTCTCTTTCTTCAACACACTGTAGATACTCTGTAGGTGAAGCTGAGGTGTTATTTGTACAGTGAAATATTACTTTACGAGTAGTAGAGTATGTGGTTACTGGTACTGACTACGGATGTGTAATTTTGTAGTATTCATCTGTGGTGAGACACACCACAGTGAGAGGAGTTCTGATATTAAGGGGCCACATAAGATGTTAACTTTTCAAAGTTTAATAGCTTGCATCAAATTCGTTTATAGCCTACATCAATTTCTTTTATTCAAGTTCTTTTACTTTCTTTGAATAATTAATCTTTCCGTTTTGAGATATTGTGTAACAAAATTCGCGTATAATAACCTTTATACTGTCATGCTGTTTTACATAGTAACAAGAATTAAAACTCACACTGTAACTGGTTACATATAACATCCAAAGTGTAAAAAATGTATAGCCCTTTATATAGATGTGTGCCACTTTTCATTTTTTTTTCTATCGGTTATCTTCGATATCTTCATGGCTGTTTGGATGTGACGAGAGGGGCCCTGTTCGAACTTTTTGCGTGTACGATCCACGAGTCTTTAGTTTTGGAACAATATTTCTTTTTTGTTCATGGCGTATACATAGAACTATAAACAAATATTTTCACTCTAAATTGAAAGCCTTCAGGCACACAGAACAAAATATAAGCTATCTGATTTTGGCAGAGAATTTAATCGTTAGTTTTAATGAAAATTCCTTTTTGTACCATCGAGGGTAGTTTATCTACACAAAGTAAGTTGCCTTACGTGAACCACACGGAATACAAGGAAATGAGTGTGTTCGGCAGGATGCTTCAGCCGCCCATTATTAATCCAGGATGTTATTCCAGTTACTCATCCCACAGGATCAGTTTATCAGTGTATCAGAACTATGAACGTTACAACCTTAAACACGTGGAACAGGATTTTTAAAAGTCCAGTGACTGTTACAGTTAATTAAACTATTAGAACTATACTAAAATATTACTAACACTTAAACACTTTAACGTTATTGCCGTTTCTGTAAATAGCAATCAAAGGGTATTTAAATTTACTAACAAAACTACAGCATACCTAAAACACATAACATTGTGTCCTTTATAAGCCTAGATGCAAACAGGAATTCTCTGAAACTTTCAGAGAACTCTGGAACAGAAATGATGTCAACTTGCTCTGAAACGTAATTTACTTGAAAAACGTTTTTGATAAGTTATACTAATATGGAGTGGTTCATTCTTTGCTTCCTGTAGTATTCCTGCAGTGTTGTGCTCGAACTTAAAAAGGATCAGAGCTGAATGCAATAATCGCACGATAAAGGAAGACGCAAATTCAAGTGCGTTGGCAGCATTCGTTTCATGCAGTCCACAATATTTTCCAATGTAAATATATTAAAAACTTTACAGTTGGAAAACATTGTTAATTTGGATCGTTTTAAGTTACTCACACAACTAATTAGACACACCAACTGGGCTTACTGTCATCTTTATATAGATGTAGACAGGTGACGGATGGTGGCGGGGGTAGATTTCTTTTTAATGTAGATATAAATATTTCTTTTTAATAAGCGGTAACAATTCTTTACATCTGAATATTGTTAGGAGATCAGTGTTGATAAATAATACTCATCCCTCCAGTTCTTGTTGAAACCTCCCTAAATGAAGTTCTGCTTGCGCCATGTAACCATTAACAATGTAACATTTTTTAACAGATTCTGTTCACTGAAACGTGCGTGCGCGCGCGCGTGTGTGCGTGCGTGCGTGCGTGCGTGCGTGCGTGTGTGTGTGTGTGTGTGTGTGTGTGTGTGTGTGTGTGTGTGTGTGTGTGTGTGTGTGTGTGTGTGTGTGTGTGTGTGTGTGTGTGTGTGTGTGTGTGTGTGTGTGTGTGTGTGTGAACAAAGAACTGTATAAACGTAAATATGTGCGCGCCCGTGTCGTGCTTTCGCGCATTTGTTTGCTTTGACTACGTAAATTCAATTAACTTCTAAAACAGCAAAATATTTCGATTCATTTAAATTCGCTAAGGCCCATAACAATTGCATTTCTGTTGACTGGACCATCTACTGAAACTATCAGTACACGGAAGGAACCCTTTTATACAACATGTCTTCAGACAGTTGGAACAAGCAGCTTTTTGTTTTGCATCTCAAAGTAGCACGTGTTTTACTTATTAGAAACGAAAAAACGTCAAGTTGAATTAAGCGTATGGTACGTGCGAGCAGTCAGTGTTCAGAAAGCGACGCGGCTACGACTCATTAAAGTTGAGCGAAGCCGATGGCTTGAGAACAAACGCAGACATTGTCGCTGGCATTAATTGCGAAATTTAGCGAATCCGCCTCGGCTCAATAATAGCCATATGGCCTAACGTCTGCGATAACAGTTTCCATTGTGATTCTAATTGAATCTCAACAAAAAACGACGTTAAAGTTAAACAGAAGCCGACATTGCATCGGTTCTAACGAAAGCAGTCGGACACACAAGCGGATTCTGTCTCAGTGTCGTTACAATGGCATATTAATGAAGTAACTTATCGAAGCAACGAGTAGACAGCGGTAAACATCTTTCCTTGCAAAAACCACACTGATACACTGGAATCTTCCTAACGATAAAACAAGAACAATGGACAACACTACAGCTGTAACATACAGCTAATCAATTAGATCAACAAATTACAGAGTATCGATCTTTTCAACTGTCTTGCATTTTTTTTTAATACCGTAATTATTATGAAACTAAATTAATACCCATTTCTCAGATTACAACTATGACGCTATTGTACTTCTGCTTGACCTGTCGTACAACGATCAGCAGCAGTTTTTCTCCACCGTTTTGTAAATGTACGTCCTACTCAGCGGCCCTGCGTCCTACTAGGCTAGTAGGCTACGCTACTAGGCTGATATATTTGAACCAAGTAATTATAATACGGCCAGGCAACGTTCCTCGCTTGTTTCTTTAACAGAAATGACATGACTGTTCTTCCATAAAGAATAAATGATAAATTATGCTATTTTTCACTGCTTTCGAACGGGCATTAGCATGATCCGTACGTTCTCCATGGATGGTATTCTTGTCAGGACATATTCAATAATTGGTTTTTACAATCCTGTACTCAAAATATTTTCTGTTTTAAAGATACTGGTGTAGAACTAAGTATGTCTGTAGTTTTGATTGGAATGACTGAAATGTTTCGTTTCGAAAACGGCCCTCTGCTTTGCAACAGAACCTGAATCTTACTTAGTTCTTGTACTAAACGTAGGTCGTACTCATATCAGAAAGTATCCAAGTTCTGATCCATATAAATGTACTGGAATTGCCATGACTTCATAAAAAATCTCGGTTACATTTCTTTCACAGCCTTCTTCCATAAACTCCTTCTTATTGCGCCACATACAGTCTATACAGTTTATTATCCACATTCCTTCATAAAAGTAAGAGGCATCATACCCCAAGTACCCCAACATACTGACTTTCTCTAAGACATGACCGCCAACTGTAAGACTGCGGTGCCAGAAGTCCGTGAAATATCTAATCTGGTCGTGACTAGCAGGGATTTAAGGTAATCATGTAGACCTACTATTATAAAGCGAAGTAAGTCAAATGTGAAATTTGTATAATTCACACCTGATTCCAACTGGCATTTTCAGTAATCTATCGACGGCGATGTACTGTATGTTCTTTGGTAGTGTAATATAATAATGCCATAATATGCATAATCATACATTATAACAGATAAATGGAATCAGCTTTACAGAAGTCCTGTTATAGTTTTAAAAACCGGTGAATTACGGTAAATCAAACTATAAACAAACTCATCAGCCAGAATTTCATAGCTCACGAGTAAGAGCACAGAATAAATAAACATGGCGTAGGTGCCGAATGTGTAGTGTAAACCAGTCATCACATGTACCATTAGGGTACATTTCGATTATTCACTGTCATTATCAATTCTCCCTTCGCGAGGGACTCTAACATGTGTTAGTACGGCTTGTTTATTTGTGAATCGGGAGGCACGCGTTCGATGCACAGTATGGGCGCAAGCTTTGGTTTCCCCTTCATTTTAAACGAAAACTTCAAAAGAAATAAGTTGACGATATTCATCTTCCTCGTTGGTAAGACAATATAATAGTTTATTATAGTTTATTACTTCTGTTCGCCTCCCTCAAAGCAGTCGGGTTGTTCACCCCATTTTTCGTTACCTTACAAGACTGCCTTACTTCTAATGACACACATAGAACTCTATATGCTAAGTCAGACAGTGTTCACAAAGTAGCGTACATAGAATAACTTCTAAAACTATTTAATTACGAAATTTCTATTATTTGTTCCTTAGTTATTTACTTTTCTCTAAACATTTTATAAATTGACACACGGCTAGTTTAGTTTATTACTGGAGAAATCTCCAGCAGATATACGGCGTAACTTTAATACATATGTGTGCATTGTCTTCATTTTCAAGACAACTTCAAATACGGAACCCAGTTCAAGTTCTTGAGTTAGAATGAAGTACAGACGCTATGATCTCACAATATTTTCCACTTTCGTCATTTACCATTTCGTTGTGAATTTCCATTGGCGCTGGGCCTTTTTTAACAAAGAATTCAGTAACAGCATTTTGTTTGATTTCGTCCATTTTCAAAACACTTGTGACACGAAACTTTCGAACAGCTGGTATATAATGAACAAATTGGCAGATTTGGAAATTAGGAAGTGTTTACGTGAGATACGAACCTTGCAACACACGAACAATCTTAGTTCACCGCAAAGCTATAGATGGCGCTCCACGTACTGATTCATAACTCAGTGGATTCAACTGATAAGTAGTTGAATAAAAAGATCACTTTGAAAAATACTGGTAACTTTTCTGCCATTATATCTTAACGATATAACGCACTTCTCCGTTTTAATGTTCTTTTTAATCTCAGGCATTAAATTGAAATTCAAGTCCCGTTTCTACAGTTTTTTCATGTACAATTATAAGACTCGGTATAAAGTGTTTCCTCTGCTTAACTGATTCATCGATGCTCCAGCTCACCATAAACGTTCCTGACCTAAATTGTGCTCTAAGCAAATCCCACCATGTCAGTGTCTCACAGTCTGTACATCTCAAATGAGGTTTCCTCCCCGCAATCAAGATAAAAGAAAATTTTTTTAGTAATTAACTAACCAGCCATGACTTCTTTTTATAATGGCAATTCTTAATATACCTAAATCTACGCTTTCCCAGATAGTATATATAAGCGATATCTTCACTCGTTGCATTGCCTAAAGGCAATAGGAATTGGTAAGCGCTAAGCTTTCACTATTTTATCTGTCTTCAAGAATACTTACGATTGCCTTTGTAACTTCATCAACATCATTGTCAGTAGCAGCAAGGATTAAACCAGAAATGGTCGTTGAGCAGGATCAGTAGCTCGAAAACCACCAGGCCCGTCAGTGGCAAACTACTCAATTCTTTGTTAAGGATACCGGTGCGCTTCACAATCAGAAATTTAAAAATGTGTGGCTGGAATGAAAGAAGTGAAACACAATCGTGTGTGCTTCTTCTGCACGGCGGTTCTCGTAGAAGGGGAATAATCTCGATCGACTAGCTGACTATGGAGGGGTACAGAAATGACGTCAAATTGCTACGCTCATGAACCAGTGGCTGAGCGGCCAGAGAAGAGGTAAATAGTTTGACTAAAGAAAATAGACAGGCTGCATACACTTTGAAATGGAAAGCGATGGCGTGATTCATACGCTTTTCTCTATCGCTTGTTAGACAGAGGATAAAGAACTCGAGATACAGTGTGGCAAATTGCGCCAAATAGTATCATCAGGTTGATAATAAATTCGAAAGATTATTGGAAATTGATGACTACTCTTCTTGAGAAATATAGCCTACGTATAAATAGTGGAAAAACGAGGAGTAAGGAATAGTCACTAGCAGTGAAACAGAGAACAGAGGAGAATAACTATTAAGTACTAGTAATAGTAGTAGCAGTAGTAGTTAATTAAGCTACCCCTTAAGGGTGGTTGATGTGAGTTGCAAGTACACTCTGACATTTTTTTAGCTTAACGTTAATAGAGGTCAATAGCTGTTGTCGCTAGCTGTATCTAATTAGTACTCGATGTTGAGTTAATGGCACACCTCTTTTGCCAGCCAACACACACATACAAAAAATATAGGCTACATACTCACCTGCACATGTCTATTCTAATGCGTATGTGTGGGGGGGGGCTTCACAAACAGAAAGTCCACTTAGTTATCTACAAATAGACCTCCTGTTTTTGTATCATGCGAATAGTTTAGGAGAGGTAGGATAGCCATAGCCGTGCAGCGTTCAAGGAAGATGTTGTGGCCAGCACTATGTTTCAGGAATCTGTCAACGTGGAGGCTAAAAACGCCCCTTGATTTTTTAGTACTACCTGAGTTTCGAACCCGGACCTGCAGATTAATTAGTAGCCAAGTACCAGTAACACCTGGTTTCTAAGAGACCTTAGAAGGTTACTTCTTAACACCAACTTTATAAATGCGTATTACCACTTAAAGTACAAAACGTAACCAAATGTACATTGTTTGTGACCAGTAGACACGACCACTTTTTTTTCTCTCACTTTCTTAAGAACAAAAATACAAACTAATCCAATCCAAATATGTTATCACTGTAACCAAACGAACGAATTCTGTAGCAAGCTGTAACCAAATAATGCATCACGCTTTTGTAAAAATGTTACACACTGAATACATAGTTTTCCAAAGAATATATTTTTGTTAACTACATCTAACGATAATATGTTATCCGCACGTAAAAGTTCTATCTCCTTCATCAACTGGACCATAAAAGTGCCTAAATTTTCGAATTGTATAAGGTCTTTCGCTCGTCGCAATTTCATTCCTTAAATAACTTACACAGTTCATTAACAGAAGTGTGCCCACTTATTTAAATTAACCAAATTTAATTGCCGTGAATTCTTGACACGATATATTGTCCAGTCAGGAAGTTAAGTAGTATTGTCACACACAAAAATTATATCCTTTAAAATTACATAAACAAAAATAGGATAAAATTAAAATGCAGATCGAAATTTTACAAACAATAAACCCTTTATTGCCTTTATTGGTGTACAAGCTCGCATAGAATAATTAGTCGACATTAGATAATGGAATGTTTCGGATTTTATTAAAGATTTCCTTAATTTTTTTAAATTGCACAGTATTTTACTACAGTTTATGATAGGCCTAACACAAAAAATTATAGACTGCTTCTAATACAAAATAAAATAAATTAATCGTTTTGTTAAAATAAAATAAATTACTACTTCTATTGTAAATGAAATTAACTAACAGTTTCTTCTGCAAAATAAAATTAATTGACAGTTACTGTTTACCGTCTCTTTATACTAAAAAAAAATTCTTTCCTACACTCTAATTACATAAATCTTAATTCCTACAAGTTTTTTGTGTCTTTTAGTTTATAATTGTTTTATTAACTGATTTAGTTTATATAAATGGTTTCACTTCCCTTGTTTGTTGAACGTAACGGTGTTGCTCCTCTTTTCCTGATACGTGTCGACAGATGTTCCTTTCAGGTAGATGTCAGGTCAGGACACTGTTGTCCCTCCTATGTTTCATGTAGGATCTCCTCCTGCTTTCCAGCTTTCAGGGTCATTTCCGGGCTGGGTACTTCTATGAACAGTGTTGAACTACTAATTATTACTAATTTATATGGCTTCAGCTAACTTGATGTATTCATAAATGCCTAAGCGGATAATCTTGAAAGTTACCGAACTAGCACTAGAGATTATTCAGTCGCGAACTTTACTATATGTGTTTGTTAATCTTGACAGACCTATCTGCTAAATCAGTGGTAACGAGTACACGTTATAGACTAACGAGACTGCTTCTTCTGAGTTCCAAAATTACAGATCATAATATAAAATTTCAAGTTACAAATTTATTTTAACGCAAACTGAAGGAAGAATACGGAAAATGGGGACTGAAAATGTGGAAAAAACACAATATTTGTGTACAGCTAACAGAGAACGAAACTGTACTCGGCCTTGTGTGCGCGGTGACAAATTTTTTTAGAGCTAGAGTGGGGGAAACATGAACCGCACTTGAGTTGTGTTGCCGTGGTGTGTGTTTCAGTGGATGTATAGTCGTATCAAAATTTAAGTGGGCGTTAGAAATATAATTTGCATAGTTTTCTTCCTTATTGTGATATATATTTACTTACTTACTTACACTTACTCGTAAGTGTTTAGATACTGTATATGCTTGAGATACTGTATATCTGAAGTATATCGTTATTTACTTCACAGATAACGTATAAAATGGACGCTAACGTGGAACTCAGAAGTAAAGTGAAACACAAAACGTTGAGTGGACAAAGCCGGGAAATTATTAGTTGTGTATTGCAGTTTATGCAAAACGAGGCAAAGAAGGTGTGCCAGTTATACCTTTGGCTAAAGTGCAGGAACGCGTTGCAGCAGCTACTGGTGTAAGTTTACGGACTGTGAAAACGATTGCCGGTGAGTCGCGAAAATTGAGTGCGGTGGGTCGACATCTTTTTCAACACCTAAAAAGAAATTGAAAAATAGAAATAAAAAAATTGTGCTGGATGAGTTCGAGCGATGTGTTTTACGTAGACTAGTTTTAAATTTTCATGTAAATGAAAAGAGTGTGCCAACGATGAAGGCAATCCACAAAAAATTTTGCAGTGATACGGAATATAGAGGTTGTGTAGACACATTACTTAAAGAATTACACACAATGGGATTAAAGTGGGTGAAAACAAAATCAGACCGGAAACTTCTCATGGAACGACATGACATAAGACAGATGAGACTGAACTATTTACGCACAATACTGAGGTACAGAAAGGAAAACAGAAACATTGTTTATATGGACGAGACATATTTACATTCTACGTATACACAAGTAAAGAGCTGGACCGACGATTCAAATGAAGGACTAAAGAAGAAAGTTACAAAAGGCAGAAACTAATAATAATCCATGCTGGCGGAGAAAATGGTTTTGTTATTGGTGCTAGTTTAACTTGGAAGTCGACATTATCAACAGGAGATTATCATGATGAGATGAATTACTCTAATTTCAGGAAGTGGGTAGAACAAAAGCTACTAAATGGACTGCCACCAAACAGTGTTCTTGTCATGGATAACGCTCCCTACCACAACAAACAAACTGAAAAATGTCCGACTTCTAATTCCAGGAAAGACGACGTGAAAGACTGGCTTACAAAGAAAAACATACAATTTGAAAATTCAATGTTGAAACCCGACTTGTACACATTAATCAAATTATATAAACCAAAATATAAAACGTATGCAATCGACGAGTTATTACACAATCATGGACATTCTGTTCTACGTTTGCCTCCTTACCATCCAGATCTAAACCCCATTGAACTCGTATGGGCTTCTTTAAAAGAATATGTTGCAAAGAGAAATGTTACTTTCAATTTTAATGATGTTAATAATTACTGTAATGATTTTTTCGAAAGTTTTTTAAAAGACGATTGGCTATCTAGGTGCAGGCACGTAATTAAAATAGAAAGAGAATACTGGGAAAAAGAACAACTCTTCGATACTGTAGTGGACGATATTATAATAAATCTAGGTGAAGACAGTGAAGAAGAATCGGAAGAAGAGAATTCAGATACTGACAGTGATATTTCGGGAGTTCATCCAATGAACGAGTAATTGTCAAGTTTATTTTAATACTTATAATTGATGCATTAATTGATTATTAATTATTAATATTATTATTAATGGAAGAGTAAATTGAACTATAACTTTTGACATGGAATCCATAGGTATGTAATGTCTTACTCGCACGTTTCGCGAAAATCGACCGTTATGTTTCAAATGTACTTTCGGCATACCACTATCTCACGAACCGCTCAACCAATCCCAGCAAACCAGGTGTCAGGTGATCGGGTCACTCGGCCCCCTTCCACCAATAGTACTGAGAGTTTTGACAACTGACTTCAGTCGCCTCTAGGCTTTGTCTGCGTGAGGGTGTTTTTGCACCGAAAATTTCTAAATTGCTCCACTAAAACTTAAATATCTCGGGAACTACAAGTCCGATCGCGAAAATACAAAGTGCGTTGTGATCCTCAGAACTAAGTCTCTCCAATAACACCAATTCCGAGTACCAGAAGCACTCACAGAAAATAATAAAAACATTTGAACTCAAAAATTTGAAATGTCTCGACCTAAAAATCGCGATAAAACTCGAACCAAAAATTTCAAACCGGCAAATCCTATGCAGAGCGTCAACAGGCCTATCGTTTGAGACTAAAATCAAAGAAATCGGCCGAGAACTTAGAAAATGGCAACCATTTGAAGATTGACGAAACCCCGTCAGCGCCCAAGCGGCCCGCATCTCCGATACCTGGGTCATCCGGCGTGCCCCCAAAGCGACTCAGATCGAGCGTACGGCTAGCTAGCAAGAAAACAGACGATGGGAACATTAAGACTATGAGAGCTGTTTATTTAACCAACCCTTCATTCCTTTCCAAAGCACAAGTCTGCCCATGATTCCATGTCTACCGGTAGTCCCACGACTACCAGGTTTAAATTTTTTTTTTATTTAGTAATGTGGACATATGAAACGGTTTATAGTGTTTAAAATTTTTAATTGTTTGATATGGCGAAAGAAAAACAATACACTTCAGCTGGAGGTAAGAACATTTTTATTTTCCTCATGTTGAGTAATATTTACTTAGGTTTCACTTCCTAAATTAGAAATTGTATTTCGCTGTATAATTTCCTAAAACTTTACAAGCTCTACACTATAAAGACATTACGTTCAGCACGGGATAAATAAACTCTGAACACAATAAATTTTGTACATTGTCAACATGAAACGAGTGTACGTAGATGACGTAGTTCGTAAACTTCGTCCGCCTCACTCACATACTACTACCGTCTCACTCACTCCCATCTGCGCAGCTTACGGGCAATTTCGATTCAGTTTAGTTGTATAGGAGAGGACACGACCGACATAGTATTGGAAAGCGGTGAAATTGTAGCAAAATGTGAGAATTACAAATATCTGGGAATAAATTTTAGCAAGGAAGGGACAGACGATACAGAAATAAAGTCTTGGATTTCGTTGTCCATGACGTGTCCGTTACTTAACTAAATATCACTATAATATTGACGACTCGGAACACAAAGTTTTTTATAAGTAAAAACGTAAAGTTTTACCTTACAGCCTAAACCGGCTTTCACCTATAGAAGGCTTCATCAGAGGCTGTCGTTAGTAGCGCTGCTCGTCTTGTTGTTGGCGACGAGAAAGTGTTTCGAAAGATTGAAGCTGTGTGTGTGTGGTGAGATGTGTTCGAATAATGCGTGCGATTTGAATTGTGTCTGTTCGTTTAGGATGTCGTTTTTATTTGTTTTTGTGTGTTTGTATATTTCTAATTGTTCTAGAGTGTCTAGTTTTCGGCCTTTTGTGTGTACGTGTAGTATGTTCATGTTATTGTCGATGTTTTTATATGTGTGGTTTGCTTCAATGAGGTGGTTTGCGAAGGTAGATTCTGTAGTGGTGTGGAGTGCTTTAGTGTGTTCAATGTATCTCTGTTTGAAGCTACGTCCTGTCTGGCCTATGTAGAATTTACTGCAATTCTGAAATCGCCAATAAAAGTGTAATTTGAAATAAATGTTAGATACGAAAATAAATGCCAAACTTTCGTTTAACGTTTTCAGAATTATATAAATTATAAATTACATATAAATATACATATTGTAGCATGACAGATAATCCACTTAAATAAATTACCAAATGATCATTAATAAAACTCAAATATATGGAATATCCAAAAAGATCCAAATGAAAATCAATTAAAAAGCACTATAAATTATTATAATAACAAGAAAAGTAAGCATAAAGAAAAAATCTGCAACTAATATAATTATACTACAAATTAAAAACCCAGAAAACTAAAAATGAAAATAACTATATTACCCAGGAAGGATAGAAGCAGGCAATGAAGATACCCAGACCAAGTAAACAGACCAGTATAAACAAAAGATTATAAAAAGAAATGGTACTGAAGAACCAAGAATGAAGAAAGAAGAAATCTAAAATAAACCAATATACTGAATAATCAGAGACCAGTGAAGATCAAATAGAATAAAGGAAATGAAACTCGACCAATACCCAATAGAAACCCCATAGGGAGAAAACCAAAAACCCCAAAAATAAATAAAATGTCACAATAGAAAGTATAACACCCCAACAAACCATGTACTAATGTAAAACTGATAAAAACAAAAAGTGTTTAAAGTGTTAAGTAGCAGTGAACCCAAAAAAGTTATTGTATAGTTTATATAAACAAATCTTAACAGTTCCCCCATGGTTAAATATTTCATATTATAAAACTATAAAGGACTAGTGATAATATCAAGAAATAACCAGGGACAGGTGCTAGTTATTAAATTATAATAAATAAACTTTGAGATGGTGCATGAATTACCGTGCCAATAAATAACTTTAAGTGTTTTTAAACAGTATCATGATAATAGTTAATCAAGTAATATGGTGAAGGAGCAAGGAATACTCTTGCTAATAAAATGCCCCTGTTTATATGAGAACATTCCATAGAATGAATAATATAAACAGATAGCTTGTGTTTAGTACAAAGTGACGGGGAATACATTCCTAAAATTGGGAAGTACAACTAAGATTGTAAATAAATAGTTTAAGGAAGTGTTGAACATTTAATGGAACCAAAATGTTATGTTCCTAGTTCCAGATATTAACTATATAAATAAGATTTAGTATTGAGCAGTATTGTAGTTATAAAATGTTATTTTGTTAGTAATTTAAATTAGGAATGCAATATCTGAATATAGATACTATTTCCTATATTATAAAATGTTTTTATTAAGTTACTGTGTGTAATCAGTACACAAAAAAGGTATGATGCAACGTACCAGATTTAATAGTAAATAAGTGTTATATTTTAATTGTTTAAAATCAATATTCAATGTTATAATAGTAAAGGAACAAATTGTTAATAAATGTTATACTAGAATAGAAGGTCAGAAAAGGGTACAAACTAACTATATTAGTAAAAGCAATGCAAATAGCAACAGATAAAATCTAGGCCAGATAGTAAATTTAGACTACATAATAATTGACAAATCTAGTCCTATAAACCAACTAAACTGATGATATTTATGTAAGATAAACCCACCATATAGTAATACAATGTAACTAATACTTTATAAAGATATGGTCAGAAGATAAGTAAAATTATAAATAAAAATGGAATGTAGTAACTAGCATTATCAGGGGAGGAGTCATAGATAAATGAATTATATTTAAAAATAATAATTAATAAACTAAATTGCAAGAAATTAAGTAAAAATAGACAATTATATCAATTTCAGATTCAATATAATAATAATTATATAAGAGAAAATGGCTATTATCTGCTCAGAGACAGGAAACACATATTTGAACCTACTTTCAAAAATGAAAGAAATATAACTTTTTTAAATGAAAACTTTGTAAAACTATATTCATTAGTATCAAAATAAGCAAAATAGAATAAAGAAACCGAATATGTATTTAGTATTTCATACAGTTAATTAATAACGAAAATATTTTCCGTGTATAATGTATTCGATAAAATGTATCGGAAGCTAAGATAATTTGAAACAATGTATAAGATATATTAAATTGGCTAAGATTTTCAGGAGACGAAGGAAATGAGAACAGTTCATTATTATCCGTTGACGAGAGTACTTAAACGAGGTTTTTGCTCCGTATAACCTTAACTAATGGCGTCTTATAATTGAACCGAGTTCGGTAAAAATTTTTATAAATTTTTATTTTGAGTTTTTTATTTGTGAAACGGTGGAAATAAACAATGAACAGTGCATCACCAATAAACAGAACCACACACGCCTAATTACTTAAAATAACACTACTATAATAAATTTTACAGACGAACAAACAAGGTTAATTCCGACACGTGTGACAAAGTGAGATAGACATAATCACATTTACACCAAGTGAACTATTAAACAATACACCAGTAACACTCAATTAACTCCAGAACCATTATACACAATTGCTGAGACCAATAAACGGAGAAAGGACATCTTTATTGAAACAAATATTTCGTCGAGGTTAGACGTTCCACTGCGCAAACTCCAGTCGGCCATTTTGATTCGTCATCATCCTACTCCAGCTGTGAAGAAACGAATTTCTACTGCATTGGTTTGAAATAAATATTATATATAAACGTTTATTTATTAATTATAACGTTGTATTTGTTAGTATTAAGGCATTTATAATTGTAAGTGTTATACTTTCTTGTCCCTACCCTTCTCTGGTTATTCTAAAATAACCGTTCAAAGAACTATTTTTTATATACAATCAATGTAAAGTTTTTTATCGACCGGCCCTGAGTAGAGTCGATAGTGCTGTCATATATCGATTCTTATCGATAACTTTAAATAATTTGTTAATAAACTTACTATTTATGCAATTTGGGTTTAATTTTTCTTTAATATACTTAAAGAATAAGTTGATCAAGGACACAGACTAACCGAAAGGCGGTACATACGAAAATAACGAACGCATCGAAGAAGAAGAAGTGCCGTTTTTCGACTAGTACTGGAGTTAACCAGATTATCATAAAGTAATTTACAGAAAGTGACATTACTACACTTATAAACATAATACCATTCAATTTTTAACCCCAAACAATAAACACGATTATTTTTTAAATATTAGTAAATAAAAAACGACACAAAAATATTTTTTCAGAAACAACAAAATTTATTTTTTTGAAAAAAAATTATTTTTTTATTTCAAATTTTGTAACAACATTATTACATTGGTATATTGGTAACAACATATTACATTGGTAACAACATAATATATATGTTGCTTATTTCAACATATTATATATTTATTTAAATATAAGTAATATATTATTGACATAGGCCTATTATATAGGCCTATTAGTTAACAATATATACCTATAAGCCTATATTAAATAAACATTTATATTATATTGTATGTATATACAGCGTGATTCAAAACTTCACGGCAATCTCTCGGAAGCTGATTCTGTAGCTAAAAATAAGAAAAAAGTTCATATAAACACAGGTCCGAAAACGGTTCGTTAGCGAGTTACGGCTCATGAACCAGTTCGGGCTGATTTCTGGTCCCACAGTAAAATGACGCCATACTGAAATTCTTTAGGTATGAAGTGAAGGGTAAATTTGGTGGTTTCTTACGGTTTTTGATCTGAACAACTGAATAAAAGAAGTCCCAGATCTCTATCTCAATTAGTTTCTAAGAAAAACTGTGTAAAACCCAAAACATTGGAGTCGAAAAACACAGGTTTTTAGATTTGGGATAAAATAAGTTTCTTACCGGTAATTTGGCAATAAATAAAAAAAAATTTCTAATTAAATTTATAGAGAATTTAATTCTGAGAAAATTTATGTGTATAAAGTCTATTAAAAATAATTACAAATTTGAGAAATTTGACTTTAATGAAAAACAAAACAGACCGAAATGCGTCGGAAATGTGTTACATTTTAAACAACACAAAGATTTTCGTAAACGTTTTGACAACAAATGTAATTGAAAACAAATTAAAAACTTACATTATTGATTTTTTTCTTCAAATAATTAAATATCAATATTTTTAAACTGATAATAAAGCTGCAAACGTTCATTCAAAGCAGTTGTTCAATGTGGCACCCATTTTGTTGAATGCAGACTTCAGCTCGGCGAATCCAGGCTAACTCTGCACGTCTTATAGCATCAGGATTATTCTTAATAGTAGCTCCAGCTTGTATTATGCGATGTCTCAATTCTTCTTGTGTAGCAATACAAGCGGAGAATTCTGCTGGCTTGAAAGATCGAGGTGACCATTTTACTGATTCGTTTCGACCAATTTATCGCTTACCGAATGTATTATTTAAATGGTTCATCAAATCAAGACAGTAGTGAGCAGATGCTCCGTCATTCAAAACCATATCTGCAAGTGGAATATCTCCCAAGAGTTCCAATTCGTTTGCAAAAAATGTAAGTATTGTCTTCCATTAAGCCTTGGTGGTAATAAAAAAAGGGCCTAGGAGAGTATCGCCAAGAAGATCTCACCACACATTAAATGAAAAAGAATGTTGGTCATGTCTTGTAGCAGCCTCATGTGTGTTTTCTTCTGCCCAAGTGTGGGTGTTTCGAAAGTTTACAATGCCATTTCTTGTAAATTGTAACACTATTCTGGAGCATTTTGGCCTGTTTTGTTTTTAATTAAAGTCAAATTTCTCAAATTTGTACTTATTTTTAATAGATATCATACACATAACTTTTCTCAGAATTAAATTTTCTACAAAGTTAGAAATTTTTATTTGTTTATTGGGAAACTAACGAATTAATTTTATCCAAAATCTAAAAATATGTGTTTTTCGACTCAAATGTTTTGTGTTTTACTCAGTTTTTCTTAGAAACTAATTGAGATAGATCTCTGGGACTACTTTTATTCACTTTTTTAGATTAGAAAACATAAGAAAGCACAAAATTTATCCTTCACTTTATACCCCAATAATTTCAGTATGGCGTCATTTTACCGTGGGAGCAGAAATCAGGGCGAACTCGTTCGCGAGCCGTAACTCGCTAACGAACCGTTTTCGGACCTATGTTTATATGAACTTTTTTTCTTATTTTTAGCTATAGAATCAGGTCGCGAGAGATTGCCTTGCAATTTTGAATCACCCTATATATTTATATAAACATAATTAAATGATTAAAATTTATATAAATTATAATTTATTACGATTCATTATGGTAATTTATATAATTATTTATTATAATTTATAATATGTTTGTAAATGTGTGTAAAGATGGATATAATATGTTTGTAATGGGGCCATGTATGTAAAGATTATAGTTAAAAATACTGTCGAAACATTGTCAATTACATAAAACAACTCATAACAAATTTTATGTATTAGATCAACATACATGGGCTTTTGTAAGAGATAAAAATTATTTAAATTAGTAAAAAGGTAAACAGTTTCAGTATAATTAGTTTTTGTTTGCCATAAACAGTGTTAAATCAACATAGTGCAATTTGTAATTATCGTTAATAATTCTGATAGCATTCTAATATACGATTTAACAGACTACTTATTCTTTGCGACCCTGTACATCGCAATATATATACAAACACATATAAATACTTACTTAATGTACATACATAGCCTACGTACTTACTTTACAAACATAAATTCATATATTTTTCAAATATATAAATATGCATATTTACGCAACAAATACGCACGGGAGTTTCCATTTTTCTACCAAGAAAAGGTTAAATAGATGGTTTTTTGTAAATTTATTAAATCCATCCGGCTTTTTATAACTATATATCATCATTAGCCGCAATATGCATGTAATTCCATTATTTTTCGAAAGCAAAGAGTAATACCGGTATACCATTAGCAAACATTTTAAATTTTGTCGAATAATTCAATAGTAACGTAACTATGAAATGTAATTATTAGTCTTCCTTTCTCCTCCTTGCAACCATATCTATTCGTAGGCTGCAATTAAATTCTGCATACGATGACACCATTCTAATTGATTATTTATTCCAATAATATCAATATGAAATACACACTTAAAAGTTTGTTGCCCACACTATGGCCGAATCAGTGCTACTTACGCAACTATGACCGAATTTGGCACTTCTAGTGTCTAATATATATACTATATCTAAGGGAAGTAAAGAAGAGGAAAGATGGACGAAAGTATACAAAGTACAGTTCAAAAGTAGACTATGTACAATCAGGCGATATCAAGCCATGCTTAAAAGCTATTTCTTTCGTTCAAAAACTGGAGTAGGTCAATGTTGAATTTATATGTACTTAAAAATGTAACAGATAAAAAAGTAAAAAACATTGAAAGATCAAAAATATAAAAAAGAACAAAAATACAAAAATGTAACAAAAAATAAGACGCTCAAAGCTGATTTTTAAATTCGCCAATATGATTGTAAATTCTATCTTTTTGCCAATCCAAAGCATGGAAAAGAGGCATAAGAATCAGTTTTCAGAAATTTGAAGATGCTTCGACACAATGGATTTGATGCAGTCTAAACTAAAAATATTCACTGCGTCTTCTTCACCACCCCCCACCCACCAATCATAGTCCGAGGTGGTGTCCGCACACATCGCATGTAAAATGTTTGTGACATCGCAGTCTATCCTCCTCGGGTACCAGAATGGCCCACTGTCCGCACTCTTCGTATATCCTTTATTGCAGATAATTTAGAAGGTAACGGACGATCAAAATGTGTGTATAAACACACACACTGTACTCTTTTTACTCTTGTCTGACGCCTTGAGCGTGTGAAACTGATGTACGCCATAAATATTATAGGACTTTATAAGTATAGAGGAACAAATATGTTCTTAAAAAAATGGAGTTCATGTTTTGTGAGAAGAGAAAAGTTCTTAATTCACTATGTATTTACTCATTACAGAAACTGTAAATAATGTAAAACGCCTTTTTTTATTAAATAATTTGGTCAACAATAGTTCAGTATTGACATGTACAGTGTGAACACATCCAGACGGTTCTGTGTTCGTACTGATTACTGATCGCAATTTGAAGATACAGTCGATATCAAGTCTTACTGGTGAGTGCAAAAAGGCATCAGGTTACAAAATGCAAAAAGCATTTTAATTTGTAGATAACAAACTGAGGCTTCCTAAATTACCAACATTCAAAAGGTTTTACTTACCGATCATGGAAATAGAATTACTATTATTATTTAATGGAAATATTATTTAATATAGATAATCAGGCGACGAGTCACTAGTGTATTACTGAAAACCTCTTTTCTTCTTTTTCTTTTTGTATATGTAAACTTTTTGAACGTTCGCCAAAACTTACTGTTCAATTAAAAGCAATGAAAAAATATTTTCTTTTTACTATTTTCACGTGAAAAATTCATGGCATTGTGGTCATATATTTTACACACACGTGCAGGTAACCACATAGTGTTTGTTGGTTTTACGTCTCGGTTTAAATCAATGTTAACTGGTAGCAACATACTGGATACTAAAATGGATTAAATGTAAAACATAAAATTGAAATAACATTCTCTGCGAGAGAGAAAATCAGATTTAATTAAAGTGATTACTCGGGGACATCAATCTTGTTATTTAATTACTACTGCTAGACACGAATCTGTAAATAAAACGTCGGAAAACACTCAACGCAAGTGTTATTGTGGTAACATAATTTAAGAGCAAGGACTGCGGAAGTGTGGTGGGGAGAGTAAAACATTAAGGGTTTCTTTAGGGTATACAGCTGTTCCAGGTGTTTGGAAACCTGATACCACCCTCGCTAGCTCTTGCCAACCGGAAATACTTGCTGTACCGCCGGAAGTAGTTGCATTACAGGATGCTGGAATGAGCTTCTCTGACGTCACAAGGAGTTAAGATGAACAACCCTCTCAAGAAACCAGAAGTGCTGGTTAAAAATAGAGTACTCCTTCGCGTTGATTCATAGGCCACTAAGAAGCGACCATATGGCGTTACTACTTAAAGTAATTTATTTACTTTCTTTTTTGATATTTGTATAAACAACATTATAATTCCTTAAGTGAATCATCGTCTCACATGAGAGGCCAGGCAGACAGTAGACAGACGCTTCGACATACCAGAAATCGGATTGGAATGCGTGGACAAACATCACTTTCACTTTACTGGTTCCCTACGTATTGCTCTCGCGTGTCTAGCAGTTTTACTTTCTTTTTTCTTCTTTTGTCCCTCCGCTTGGGTTTCTAAGTATGCCTTGACTGTCGCATTAAGATATAGGCGTAATTATCACTGACGTCAAACAACTTCAACTTATTCCTATGAAAATAATTACTAAAAAAATCAAGCTTATTGTTGGCTAGGACGCTAAACTAGGATTCCTAGCTTCTCCAAAAGAAAAAACTCGATAATGATCATTTATGTTTTAATTAGGCTACTTTTATACTAGTGACAGGGGTTTTTATATTACAGTATACGCCCCCTCGTTATCCACGGGGGATACGTTCTTCGAAGTAATGAAACCGTGGACAATAAGACATAGCACTTCGAACAAGAAAATGAGTTGCCAAAAAATCGCAAGCACTGCTCATGAAAATAATCTTTATATTTTAATATCGTGGAAGTTTCACAAAATATTCTTTACAAAAATCGTTTTATTCTTTTCTATTACTATAATGAACGATACATATACTACGTATACTCCTACAATATGCCAGGAAATAGACACAAATCTTAATATTGCATATTAACAGGACAGGAATAATAAACTATGCAATATAGATAGTAATATAGCCTAGCTTAATAATGTTTTAAAGTTTAGATTTGCTTAAGTTTTTTATTAAATTTTTTAAATTATTTATTCTTTTCTTTTTAAGAAACTAGTCAATGACAAGAAACTGGAGTAGTTATTGTATATGGTTTCATAATACACCATATAGTCATAGTAATGGTCGTTTCATAATAGTCATAATGTTCTTTGTACTTCCCTCTACGGTTGTAGTAATTCCTCTGACCTCCGCTTGAACTTTAAACTACGCTCATATTGTAGTTTCCGGCAAAAATTATTTTAATACTGTAGAGGAGGTTATTGTTGTTAAGATTACTGTAGTCTCTGTTAAAATTGTTATTCCTTGCCGGGCTATTAGGCCGTGGTCTAATGCTGTTCATTACAACAGACGTTTCGGTCGCACCATTGGAGGCCATCGTCAGAGTTAACATCATAACACTGAAAATGGCCTCGAATAGAGGGGCCGAAACGTCTGTTGTAATAAACAGCATTAGACCACGGCCTAATATCCCGGCAAGGAATAACAATTTTAACAGAGTTGACGCCGGTTGCGAGAGCCTAAGACATCGATTACAGTAGTCTATAATCGTTATTTTAGTGTTAACGTTACTAATTATGTCACTGAAATATACTTAAAATGGTGATAGTTATCATTAAGAAATAATTTTTTTTAATTGAAGAACTGAGACTGTCATGCGAAACTGAGGATAAAATATACGAGGGTAATGACGAATTACTGTGTGCATTACCGAGAGTAAGGTAATACTGGCCCAGTCAAGAGGACGTCTTTGATGTAATAATGTGTGTTCTTAATTGCGCGGAACTTCCCGACACTGTTTCTGTGCACCAATCAGATTACATCGTTAGTAAAATGAGATTACCGTTTTGAGTTCACGTTGCCGCTGTTTTGTGACAATTATTATTCATAAATCGCATCATCAGTGGAGTTGACCCGTCGTGTCGTTGGCAATAGCAGTTGTTTAACATGACAATGCCATATGTCAACTACACTGATGCGAGATAAAACATTAATTACCACTGACAACAGTTGCTTTGATGCCGAGTGTCATCCTTTTGGCCACATGTTAACATGTGGGAAGCAATCTGCCTCTTTATAGTTATATTTAAAGTTATAGTTATGGTTATACTTAATCTGATTCTTAATTTAAACGATTTAAAAGTAACAGAAAACCTGTTTTCAAAATGTATCCGCTTTCCTATATTTCGGTTAAGTTCCTTAGTATTATTACGTTCTTCTCGCACACATTTATATCATTTTGGAAAACCAAAGGTACCGTATATAAATAATTCTTGCTAAGGCGTTCCATTTAGAGTTCCAGGGGAAGTGTTATTTTATCTTGGTGATTACCTACATCGTCCTCCCTCCAAGTTTTGAACTAGTCTCCTGATATGATTTTGAGATCAACAACCGATACCTTCCAAGCACATGTTACCCTAAGAATAATCTGGTCCTAAATACCGCACCGTCAAGTTGCATACGCGTCTGAGTATTCGTAGTTACAGACATACAGTACATGGCTCGCCCAAAACGTCCCTGCGTTGCTTCCGTTTGACCAGCTGCGTTACCTATATTAGTCAGACTCTAAATCAGACACTGTTCTCAAGGTGAAATCAATCGGCGTTTCAAGGTCAGTCGCAGCTTCTGTCACTTCCTCATACCGCCTGTCGCGCCAAGCAGTAAAACAGTAGTTTTACACGGTTCTGATTAATTTCCACACATTGTTCTCCTCGCGTGAATACATTTTTGTAACGAATTTAATACTGTAGCCTACATCAGAAAATGTATTTTCCTGTTCTTATACATATTTCTTTATTTTAATATTTTAAATTGTAATTCGTTTAAAATACCAACTACTAACCCGGATATTAGAAGGCAGTCAAAAAAAAAAAAGGTTTCCAGTGTATAAAGGTATCTTAAGGACTTTGTAACGATCCGACCAAACGCTTCCACAGGTGAAATGCTACTGACACCTAAAATGCAACAGCAGCAGGGTGTTCATTGTCCCTTCTACAATCACCTTTGAATCAGTATTAAATAGTCATCATCATCATCTATCTGTTCAGGATTAGGCAGGTTGCCTGTTCCGGCTTCACCATCTCCGTCTCGGTCTGCCAACATTTCTTCTTCTGGTTGGCTTATAATTCAGGATTTTTCTTGGAATTCTTTCTGGAACATGAGCATAACATGCTCTACCCATCTTTTTTTATAGTTTTTCGCTAGTACTGTTACTGGTTGTACTTTTAATTCCTGTCTTATATCTTCATTCTTTATGTGAGCTAATCTTATACAACCTTTCACAGATCTAAAAGATATTTCATTTCAGACGTTTCCATCTATTTATAATTAATTATAATCTTTCTTTCTTGGTGCCCATGATTCGGACCCGTATAATAGGGACTGCCATCACCTTACAGAATTTTATTTGTGTTTCTTTCGTGGTCTTTCCTTTGAGTGTTCTCCGTAATGTCCCACATATTCTTTGGAAGCTGTTTGTTTTATTAAGAATATCTTTGTCTTCTTCATTGAAATGTGATACTTGTTCTAAAATTTTATTTTCAATTACAATTTTTGTCCGAATCGAATCTTTTCCTAGGAATGCCTTGGTCTTAGTTATTTCTATTGAAATGTTCAAATTGTAACCTTTTGATAACAGATTTAGTTTGTGGATAGCCAGTTGTAATTTATCCTCACTATCTTGGATTACAAATTGATCATCGGCAAACAGCATAGTGTTTAGGAACTCGTGTCGGCTAATCTGTATACCTAGAGGAGCACTTTGTTTCCATTCTCGCACGAGGTCATCTATATATATATATATTGAACAGTGTAGGCGATAAAGTGCATCCCTGTCTGACACCTTGGTTGGTCATAATTTCTGATGTTAGATCTTTGCCGGTTCCAGTGTCAATTATAATTTTAGAGTTTTTATAAAGAGCTTGTACCGTTCTAATCAAATGCATTGGATATCCTCGTTTCACCATTATGTGCCAGAGTTTGTCTCAGTGGATACGATCAAACGGCTTTAGGTAATCTATGAAGGCTATGTGCGTCTCTAAATTGAATTCCCTACGCTGTTGTATTATCTGCCTTAAACTGAAAACATCGTCAGTGCATGATCGTCCTTTACGGAATCCTGCTTGTTCTTCAAGCAATATAGTTTCAGAGATATTTCTAAGGCTTTCATTGATAATTCTGCTGTAAAGTTTGTAAGCAGCATTTAACAGACTAATACACCTATAATTTTCTGTCTTGTTTCTTTCACCTTTTTTAAACAAAGATACGACTTTAGCAGTTTTCCATTCATCTGGAATTTCTTAACTAGTCCAGCACTGTTAAAAAGGTGTAACATTCGTAGATGCAGTAAGAGGCCTCCATATTTTATCATTTCGGAATTGACATCGTCTAGACCGGGTGCTTTTCTGTTTTTTTGTTTTCTTCAATGCGTTTTGCATTTCTGTCATTCAAGAAGATCTACACCGGTCGTATTAAATAGTAAATAATAATAATAATATCCACTATGTTTCTATACAGTAAATCTGTGTCTGTCTATGAAATGAAATGTTTGTTTGCGTATCTTTCAATAACAATTTTACATTGTTATCTACACTGTTTCTTTTCACATTTGTCTATGCTAATATCGTATTTACGAAATCACGATCTACAGTTATGTACATATTTGTTTTTGTCATCGACATGCTGTACAGTCAGAATATTAAGATACAGCAATAACAATAAACAAAATAAAATACCGAAGAGCAGTCCTTCACCTTGGACAGCCGATTGTTTTCAGAAACAGTATACCAACTGCTCCAACTGGCTGGTTTTCTGATCGGCTTTTTTTTTAGAATGGGATGGCTATCACAACACGTCTTCGACTGTCACAACATGTGCCTTTCGAAACCTCGTTAATTCATAACGCAAACAAACGCCACTACACACTTGCCAAGTAGGTAGTGGCTCAGTAATCATCGGTACAATGTTCAATGCAATTTTAATACAAAGTTCACTGATTTGGTAAAAGGAATTTTGGACATATTCATCGAAATGATGATTCTGATTTCTCAATATATTATCCATATTTTCAACAGTTTTAAGGTTATATTTATTGCTGTTTGTTCTACACATTGTTATTCTCCCTTCCATCTTCCCTCTATATCGTCTCCCCCAATGACTTAAAAATTGTATAGGCCTATACCTCAGGCACTCGCGCGTACTGCTGTATTTATACATTTGTTTACATGAATTGTTTTTAGGACATTAAATCTATTTACACAGATCTGATTACCTATTTACCTTCAAGGATGTCTTTGTGACCTTTTCCGGCTCCACAAACTACCTCTTCCTAGGACGGCCGACTTATAAAATCCATCCTTTCCGAGGCAATTGCTGCCGAGCAATCAAGTACCTATAAATTCCTTGATATCTACAGGTTACCAGACTGTAGTTAGGCAGGCGGATGATGGAGCTACCACCTCAAGATACTCCGTCACACTTTGGTTTTGTTAGGGCTTTCCTTGCCATAGCCTTTAAGGATCCTCATCCTACTCACAAGGCTGATGGGGTAACGCCTATTTAATGGCACTATTTACCCTACAAGTCACAAAGTCTGTCATCGAACTTATGAAGTTTCTATCGGGTATAACCAAGTATCTAGTTACCCCCTTTCGTTCTCGTAGTGTTGCCTCCGTCCAGGACTGCTTATTCATCTGACCCTTTATTTACAAGTAAACCCCATATCTGGGAACTGTTCGCTACTCGTAACCTACGAACTGCCCAGTAGCTGACGCTCCCCCTAAGTGAAAGTAAGATATGCTAGTAAATGTTCACTTCCTCTAGCTTTACGCCTGTATTCCAGTTCAACACATGTTTATCACAGTACATATTCAGACTGAACATTGTCTCCGCAATATTTAATTTCTTTATAGAGGTCAGTGATTCAGTAGATGAAAACAAAGTTCAATGAATCGCTTATTTTTTCGGTAGCTGCCAACCTTTTTTGAAGGGCTTACAAAAATTAACATTATACGCTACTTCACACAAAATCTTTATGTTACTTATACTTCGGTATCGATGTCACCTACATCATATAACCACACGGAGCGGAACAACTGTATGGAATTTCTCCAAAACATAAGCTTCATATACGAAAGAAAACAGATTCTCTCTCTGTCTTTCATGACGTTCTCAAAGTGTAGAGGAAAGATTCACTTCGGACACATGGTACCACACAGACAAGACATGAACACGCAAACTCTTACCATGAATTAGCACAATTATAAGAATTAGAGCTCTCCATATTAAAGTCCAAAGTGATGATATTTCATGGAGCAGAACTCAAACGACCAAAAAACTGATGTAGTTGGAACAGGAACTGATGTTCTGGAACAGGAGATTAATTTTGAATAACTGGTCTCTAAAGTATGTTACATTACAAACAACTTATTTGGTGGTGAAGACGCTACATAAGACAACCATATACAGTATGTAAGACCATCAGGAGAACTCTAAAATTAACGAGGAAAGAACCACGCCTGACGTTTAACAAGGTGATGGCCCTCCCCACACTTCTCTGTGGGTCTGAGAATTGGACTTTAACAAAGTCAGAGGCCAATCCTATTCAATCGGCAGAAATGAGATTTCTCAGGTACGTGATATACTCTTCAAGATCACAAAAGAAATATTGATGTACGGCAGGAGATGAATATTATGAATACACTTGATAGAATTGTCCAATATTGGCTAATATGGTTGGAACAACATCTTAACCGAATGGATGATTGCCGCATCCCTAAACAACTATGGAATTATAAACCAAAATGGCGGAGAGGTATGGGGCGTCCGAAGGAGCGGTGGAGTGACCAGCTTCAATCTATCTGCTTATGACCGGAACAAACCATTTTTGGTTTAAACCTTGCTGAAGGTGATGGTGATAATTGTTCGTGTATTTGTATTTTTGCACATGCTACCAATAAACATTGGCTATACTGACGTCATAATTTGAAGAAAAGTCGAAAAGTCTACATAAATAATACCGTTAATCTATCAACAAGCCAGGCGCATGCGCAAATGTGTTTGTAACCGCACAGACCTGTACGTAAGCGGAGAACAAACAGTCCACCCAGTTGACGATTCTTGTTTAACAGGCCACAAGTACAGTCGATGTCATTACAAGAGCAGAGGATTATCCCCGTGGCAGTTGGTGAACCCCCCCCCTCCAATGCTAGTATTAATGATCAACAAGTAATTGAAAACTTGAATGTCTTGCCTTGTTAATCATTAGAATCAATAGACTCTCTCTCTCTCTCTCTCTCTCTCTCTCGTGCGCGCGCGCACACACACAACTTCTGGAGTTTTCGGATCATTTAATTGGGGTCCTGTTCGTCCAGTACCATCACTACCTGATCTGCGAAGAGAAACGTAGAACTATAGAGATAGCCGTCATTTATTGAAATCCTCATTTCATAACAGTGTCTTTTCCACCTGCCTAATGTTCATTTAATATAAATTTTGAATTAAGTAGGAGCTATGGTACAGCCTTGCTTTAACCGTTTTGTTATGCACAGTGTTGGGGCCATCTTATTTAGGCATACAACTTCTCTCTTGAAACTTGTTCTTATTCGAACATCTCTCATGAAACTAACGCGTTGCTGTAACATAATCAGCGCTAACACGCTATCATACGATTTACGCAAATCGAAAAATATTAGATACACGAATACACGAATTAGATAGATGATTTGTTCCTGCCGGATGAAATCATCTAACAGGATACTCGAACACCTTCGAGATGACTGGCAAGCGAGATATGGAGCGATGGTTTTCGGGGAGCATACCCATCTTGCTTGGTTTGGGAATCATGATTATCTTCGCATGTTTCCACAGGCTGAAGAAGTAATGAAGCCGGAGACATCTACTAAACAGCTCGTGAACTAGTAAGATGAGACTACGGGGAGCGTGTTGAAGAATCGCTGCCCCGATACGATCCTCGCCAGATGCACGTTTAGGGTGTAGTCGACGAACGGCCGATTCCATATCAGCCCGGTCGAACAGGGTGATAGAATCAACGGGGGGGGGGCAAGAGAAGTATCCAGAAAGAAAGTCTGCTATCACGACCGAGTAGCCCGGATCGCACACGCCTCTGTGGACGGTAAATGGCTTCTCCATGGAAGATCTTCGCTCCTCGGCAAAGATCTCAGCTTTCCTCTCTGAGGAGTATACAACCCGGTCCGGAGATCGAAGGGGATAGCGGGTCCTTTTTTGCCAAGAAGTCGACTCGCAGGCCTGCCAAACAGACTCGGGCCGGACTTTCGTATTCGAGATACGAGTCCCAATGATCTGCTGAGGCGTCAAGTAGAAGCTGTTTGACGAGGTCAGATTGAGCAATAAACCTGCATTTTACGGCAGGGTCCCGGGTTCTTTGCCATCTACGACTCGCACCTTTTGCAGATGCCTAGAATCACCTCTTCAGGTAGTTGAGATCTTCTGTTAGTCTCAGGGACTTGATGAATATGTTTGTCCACAGCGGACATTACGACTTCCTTAAGATAGTTTGCCAAGCGGTCCGCATCAGCCGGGGAGGCGATGGAAGCCGGTGGGTCAGATGACACTGTTCGGTGGAGTTCATCGTGGTAAGAGCGCCAATTGACTCTCTCAACACGGCGGGGTGGTTGGAGAAGTGTGTCCAACGTGGACCGAACAGTGACAAGTACCGGGTAGTGGTCAGACGAAAGATCTGACAAGGCTTCTACGGAAGTCCCCGACAGGGTTTCCCGTGGGTCGGTGAACGACAGGGTGGGGATGTGGGTCGGTGAGGTAGGACCAAGAACGTATAGTTGTGGATGACGCTGAACGTAACTGTAGAGCGAGCGGCCGCGTTGTTTGTGACACGGCTGTTCCACACAGGATAATTGGAGTTGAGATCTCCAGTCCGGCAGCAATAGTGGGAAGAGAATGGTCGAGGAGAGCGTATCACTCCTCTGGCGGCGGTGGTCCGTCAAAATAACAAGTATCTCACGAGCCCCACGGAAAGAGCCAACGCCGTCATCCCAAGGAGACGAGTCGCCGGAGGGGGAGTTGACGATTGGCAATTGCAATTCCTCCAGTAGGACGACCAGGGGCATTTTATACAGGGCGATCAGTGCGATATGTTACATACGCAGGAAGCTGGAGACTCTGGGATTGAGGAAGGTCTCTTGGAAAAGTATGACATCAAGGTCATACTCGGTGGCTACCGTGGCCAATTCGGCGCGGTGAGCTAGAGTACCACGGGCGTTCCAAGTCACCAGCCGAAGGGGATTACCCATGGATGACGGGGAGGAGTATCATGAGGGAAGACAGAATGACAACGAGAACAGACTCAAAGTTCCTGACAGCCAATATCTGCGGGACAAGAATTTCAACTCACGTATGCAGGCGATCAGCGAAGGTTAAGTCCGAGAACCCTTCCGTCGCCGGAGTCACCTGCGACATCGGCGTAGGCAGGCGAAACATAACGCCATTATCAGGTTGGGGCTTAGGTTTGGGCTGCCGACTTGTGGCAGCGGGCTTGTGCTGCTTAGGAGCAGGGGGCAATGTTTTTGCTTTCTTCCCAACGGCTGGGAAACTGATGACGATGAGGGGGCGATAGCCGCATAGCTGGTCGCAACAGGAGAGGTTGTGCCCAACTAGGTGGCAGATGCAGGGACAGGGGGTCGTCTAACAGGGGTAGGTGCAGATAGCTTTTGGGGCCTGGAGGGCTTCTTCAAAGCTGACTGATAAAAGATGCAGGATGCAGGCTTTAGAGCTTGCCTGATGGTCTTTCCTACAATTTGCGCACGTGGCGAGAGCGTCACGATCACGCTGACAGTTATCCTTGTGGTGGCCCTAACCACAACGCACGCATCTTTTGTCTTATGGGTATGGCAGTTATGTGCACTGCTTCGGACAGGAGCGGGACTCAAAAGTTTGAACTTTTACACAATGTGAAAGAGGGACTCAATGGTGGTGTAGATTGAATGGTAGTTTCCTACCTTGCGAATCCTGACCAGGAAGGCATTACGAGGAACACGCCTGCCGGAGGAGAAGAGAGGAATGATACTACCAACAGTAAAAGCCTTGAACTCAAGGGCCTGGAGGATGTCATCTACATGAGTATCGGCAGGAATGCCGATAGTTTCCACCTTTAATTCCCTCTCATCCGGCAAAGCGTACGTATGGAAGCGAATAGAGGCATCAGTAAGGTTTTTCTGGGCCATCCGGAAAATATCGATAGTGGTGGTGTTGATTCGGATACACCGATCGCCCATTCAAGTAGAAAAAATGGTGTTGGTAGAAGCAGCCGGTGAAACAGCTTTATGTACTTCGCTCAGTCCGAAAGCCGGTCGAAGACAAGCGGCGGTATACGCCGGGCTGGTACACCCGGCAGAGGCGGGCTGGGAAGGGCGGTCTGAACTCGCGGAGTCGCTTCTGCCTCACCGTTTCCGGCTACACGCAGTGCACCACTTCCCAGTGTCCATAGCACCATCCCCAGCGTCAGACAGCTGCTGAGGAGAAAGGTCAGACATCGGATGCTCCACAAGAGAGCGATCCGGCGGTAGAGGCTCCTGTAAGGCAGCATCAGAAACGGTGTAGCCCTGCCAAGGGCCGGGAGGATCTTCACAGTTGGCCATTGGCGAAGAGTTTTTCCTACACCGCCGGCGGAAAGACTTTGGGAAGGCTACTCGGAGCTACAAATAATAAATTTGCAACTTACCATGCACCAGGCAGCAGCAGCAGGATCACGCAAGCACTGCGCGACTGTACACACTTAACGTTTTACGTTGAGCTGCCCACACTGTAATCACTGTGCTATAACAATTATTGTATGTTAGTTTTAGCACAATCGATACACTAATTGTTGAGTTATTACACTCAAGGCTGGTTGGAGCCAGGCTCCGAAAGTATCGCATAATGGAAGCTTCCACTGTTACGACGAAAAACACAGCCTCCTCTAACAACAGCTAGAGGTAGACTATGTCTTTTTAACCAAGACCAAGACCATTCGTGGAGCAGCTAAGCTGGTCGTGCCCCAGTGGTTGCAGTGTTCGGGTAAACCCGATGACTACCTGGTGGGTCAGAATGCATGGGTACTCCCCATGTGACAGTATGAGGATGGAGCCCTCCTACATGGAGAAATGGAGGCGATTAAGGTTATGCGGAACCGCGGAGCGATTCGTAACGGCTTGTTTTTATTTATGTGTTTTTGCCTGAGAAGACCCACTTATATAAACTTTTGTACCAACACGATCTAAGCTGGAAATGAGTATCAACTAATCAGCATCAAGTGCTATCTGATTGGCTTGGGAGCACAGCATGCCAGATCCTATCCAATAGGAGGCTTCTCCCCTTAATTCATCGCGGTAGAACCATTTTTGAAGATTTACACGGACTCCATATGCAGCCGAGGGTAGTAGGCACTTTCCGAGGACAAAATCTTGATCTCCTCAAAAAGAACGTGATGGTCAGCGTTGTAGAGTGCATGCTCGGCCACCACAGACTTCTCCGGCTGGCTCAAGCGACAACAGCGGCTGTGATCACCAACGCGTTTGCTTCGTGGCGCCGATGTACACTTCGCCGCACGAGCAAGGAACACTCGCGGATCGCTTGCGTCCTTCACTGGTCTCAGGAATTGTTGTATCTTTCTGGTTGGTTTGTAGACAGTCCTTAAGCACCGCCGATTCAGCAGCCTCCCAATGCGGTCCGTTACCCCGTGAATGTAGGGCAAGACCGCGATGCTAACAGACCAATGTTCAAGCTATCCAATCATCGTCCGAGACAGAAGAGGGCAGTTTTGAAGATCTTGATCGACCGGGTGGAGAGAGTCTGTGAGCCCCGGTATCTCGACGAGGAGTTGCTGCAAACCAATGGTTACTCCGTCGGGGATGTGAGGCCTGCAGTCCGGCCGAGAAGATCTGTCAGGCCGGCTGAGTCGATGTCCCAGGAGACACTTTTTTCAACAAAACATGTTATCAACACAAGATCTTCCCAGACAGAAACCGCTTTGTTCTTATCGTGTATTGCAGTTTCTATTCGAGTTTTTAGAATTTGCCAATATAATCATCTCACTAGATTCCATTTACAGAATTAAGAAAACAGAATTTTCAAGAAGGTGCTAAACTGAGGCAAGGAGATGTAGATAGTCCACGACGACGGAACTTTAACTGATTGACAACGGATCTTCAGAAAATTTGACCTAGATATTGACGGAATCCAATTGGAATTTAGAAACTCCCTAGGGACCAGAGAGGCTTTGTTCGCTTTCATCGTACTAGCACAAGGATGCCTAGATGTAAATAAACCGTTATATATGTTTCCTAGACTACACTAAGCCCTTCGATATAGTTCGACGTAATCGTCTCATCCAATTTCTTAACGACACAATGTTCGATATGAAAATTATAAGAATCATCTTATTCTAATGAGTCTTAGGCTGCTGACACACGGGCCACTCAGTCGCGCCACTCAGACGCGCCCGGTTGTTTTGCATGGTTTTTAATTGTACCCTTGCACACGAGCGACTGTGACACGCGACTGTGGCAGGCAGAAGCCAGTCCCCGCCACGTATGGAGACGATTTGTGACGTTGGAGCACACGGGCCACTTTCAGTCGCGCCACAGCAGTGTTCAGAGTAGTGTTGTGAAGCGTATACTAACACTGTAATTTCTATAAAACTTTTGGAGCTTTCTTACTATTTGTTTTTAAACTTTATAAGACTTTCTTGTTTCTAAAAACTATTTAAAAACTTTAACTGTCATGTCGGATTTTGATTCTGATCGATTGATAATTGAAGTGGAACAGAGACCAACAATTTGGGACCCGAGATGCAATGAATATTCAAACAAAATGGCAAAAGGGAGAGCATTGGAACAGCTCTGTTATATTTTTGTATCAGGCTTCAGTGAAATGGATAGCCTGATGAAAAATAAATCAGATATAATTCTAATCGGTACTGTAGTAAAGTATGTAATACAAATTATAATAGCAGTAATAATAATAATAAAGTAGGCCTACTGCACTAAACTAAAGTGTAAACTTCATAAAACAACTAAAGTCATAAATGCCTAAATTTGGTAGACATTGTATTGTGTAATTATATTATGACAGAAATGTAGGTGTATGTAATAGAATAGAAACAAAATACATATACAAGGTCTACGAAGTGCAGTATTTGACTAATGTCTAAGTTTGTATAATGCGAGAACTTATGCAATCCGAAAAAAATTCGGTCCCATGCAATTCCGCTTTGAACAAGTTTTTCTATATATATTTTCTCAATTATTAATAATAGCATTATTAATTATAAATTATAGCTATTATTAATAGTTATTATTAATTATAATAATAATTATTAATTATAGCAGTTAGCAAATTCATAAAAGAAATATTAATAATAATAAAACTTTTCGTACAAGAATATATTTTTAATTATTTTTTTAAATATAACACTGTTTCAATAGTATTTAACAAACATCATCAGATATACAAATTAAAAATTATTTAAATTAACAGTATTTAAACAGTGTTATATTGAAAAAATAATAAAAAATATATTCTTGTGCGAAAAGTTTTATTATTATTAATAATAATATAAAAATAATACAATAATAATTGAGTAATTATGAATGTAATAATACTATTATTCTTTAATAACTATTGTATTGTATGGAATTGCACCATAAAAAATTTAACATCAGTCTCTGCAACAATCGTATACATTTGCGTCTAGCCCATATGACTCCTACAAGTGACAAATATTATATAACAATATTCTCCCTGCAAGATCAGTCTCTAGCCATAGTTTACTGTTGAGTATCATAATTACAACACAAGAAAAAGAGTAATTACTTCTAAATTACATAGCATATTAGCGAATTCAGGCGGGACGGTCTCAACAATGTTTTATGCAAACACTACTTGAGCACATATTTATGAGCCAAAACAATCTTGCGAACAATGCACACAGTTTACAGTTGCAAACAAGTTTAGGTCTGGCTTACAGGAAACCAATAGTTTTAATCGATTACTCAACACCAAACTGGTTAATATTTCGTCTACTGAAATACGGTTATTGCATGTGTGTGTATGTGTGTGTGTGTGTGTGTGCGCGCGCGCGCGTGTGAAAGAGAGAGGGATGTAAGGAGGGAGGAGGAAGGTAAAGAGAATGTACGTGGGTGTAACATTCTTAACATAATCTATCAAAATCTTTGAAACAATTTAGATGCGACAAACGAACAATATTCATATAAATAGAAACCATTTTTATTTTTAAATAAATATTTCTACTAAGAGATATATTTTAGGGAAAACACATTTTGAATAAGACACAAAATAAGTTATTAAAATAGTTTTTATTATGACTATGGTTTGATAGTGAAACAGTATCAGACAAGGTTTCTCTAAAAAGGTCAATATATCATTCTGTCTTGCCATGGTACTGATCCTTCTTGTGTACAAAAGAATTCGGAAGGAAGAACTACCTCGTCATAGTCCATGATGATACTGATGTAAATGCTAACGAAACAATCTTTTATCACTGAGCAAATGGAGAGTGGCGCGTCTCTGAAGTGAACCCTTGCACACGAGCCACTGGTACAAGCTACTGTGAGTGGCGCCACAGAGTGGCCCGTGTGTCAGCAGCGTTATACTCAGAAGTTGCACTGCATTATGACTTCTTCGTGAGAAGTGGGTAGTTTAGCGTACACGTTCAACTTCTTGTAGTTTACGTTTCGACGAATGGGAGAGATATCAATGTGGTTAGTCCATTTTCTTCAATAAAGTGAGCCAATTCCTTACGAAAAATCGTCTCAAGCTTTTCATGCGGATGTTCGGTTGCTTTCCTCTTGCACGCTTCGCTGACTTGCTGACGCTTTAGTTTAATCACCTTTTTCATGATTATGACGTAAACATGTTTGTTTATGTCACAAACATCCTGTGTTTAACTAATTATAAATATATAACTACTGACTCGGAACACGAAGTTCTTTTATGGTAAAAATTTTAAACTTTCACCTTGTAGCCTGAACTAGTTTTCGTTTATTACGAGCTTCATCAGAGGCTCATGAGATCGTCAGCCTCCTCACGTCATGACAACAAGTCAGCAATCCGTCATCAGTCGGACACGTCATGGATAAGGAAATCCAGGAATGCAGTGTTTACTTTCGGTGTACAGCTTCGCTCGACTGCTCTTCTCCGTACCACGCTAAGTTTTGCTTTTGGATATATGATTCTGATAAAATTTTAAATTTCAACCACTAACAATGTTTTGTACTTTACGCAATATAATGTATGAGACAAACATCAATTGTTCTCAAGCTCGCTTTAAAAACCTCAAAACGAAAACACACATATTAACTCTTCGTACAATAGTGGGGATTGGAAATACTTTGCAAGGAATTCTCTTGGACTTCGTTTACTGGACATTTAATCCTTACTCTTTGAGAATTATTCAAAAAGTAAATATTTCTCAAAATACTACCGACATATGGAAAACCCAGAGCGAAACTGTCCTAAATCGGTCTGTCTATCTGCCCTGACCCTCGGTTTAAGTTTATTACAATTTCCTAGGAAGTCGTCCATCCCCTCGTAAAAAAATTCCTACATCATTGTACAGCAATTTGCCTGTCTAAATCGGTATTACCTGGCTCCGTCTACAACTCACCTACAGCCGACGTGGGTTAGAGAGGGTTTAGTCCTTTCGCTGTGCTCTTTAATCTGTAATCAGAAGAAATAATCAAAGAAGCCTTAGCAGAAGAGACAATAGGTATCAAAGTTACCGGAAGACTCATTAACAATTTACGGCTTGCAGATGATACTGTAGTGGGGATGCCTGGAGGATGTACTGAGATTAGTTGACAAGGTTGTGGCTACAAGTAACGAAAATGGATTGACACTGAATGTAAAAAAAAATATCAGTTTGTTTCAAAGACACAAAGGCTCCAAGAAAATTTGAGAGTTAATGGAGCGTTGATAGAGGAAACTAGGGAGGTATACCTCTATTTGGGAGCAGTTGTCAACGAGAGAAACGACTACATTGAGGACATTGGATCAGGAATTATTTGACAAGCAAGAACAGTGTTTAATAAGACATACAAACTATTTTGCAGTAAAGACCCGAGTCTGCAACTCAACATTCGGATGTTCTCAGTTTTACTGTACGGAATGGAAGCTTAGACTCTGAATTAGAACGTCATTGATAGATTGAAGGAGTTCGAAATGTCGACATATCAGAGAATTTTAGGAATACGTTTTATAGATAGTGTCTCTAATACTGAGGTGGTAAGAAGAATCCACAAGTAGGAAAAAATGATTAAGAGGAAGTCTTCAGGTCTCAATGCTGATTCGTCACATTTTGCACGTTCTCCATGTTCTTAAAATAGAAGTCCCGGAATTGGGTTTTGATTTTGAAAAATAAAATCAGTTTAAAAAGAAAATCAAATATGTCATGACTCGTTCGTCGTTAATAGACGCACGCGCTCACGCATTTAATTCCTACCGGAATTGGAACAACCCGATTGAGCTTTCTGACCCATTTAACTTATTGAACGGTCACGTGATTATACTTTATTGTGTCTTGTAAGTGCTGACAAATTATAAAATTAGGCTAAGATCAAAAAGTTCACAAATCACCACATAGATGAAGACGAGGAGAGTAAAACAGGAAGGAAAAGGTGAATATTATTGAGGTCTGTCTTAATGACATGAGACAAAACAGACACTTGTAAAAACTAGGCACAGTCAAATCTCGTAAGGTTAAAAAATTAAAAACATTTATAAATATTAACAAACGTTGTAACTATCAGCTGTCTCATTTATAATTTTTCGTCTACTATTCAGGATGTAGGCTATCCTCATTTTCTAGAAACATGTTCGTGCACAGCAGTGTCTGCTCATCGTTAGCCATTTAGACTCGCTGACTCCAACTTACAACCAACGACGGCATATACTTTAATGCCTCATGTCTCAAAAACTTGATTAGTATATCACAAATTACTGTATATATAAAAACAGAGCGAGGGAGAGAGAGAGAGAGAGAATTCCAAGAGGTGGGTTATATTTTTGTTTAACCGAGTGTCCCTAGCGCTTCGAATACTGCTTTATCTGTTCTGCATTACCATCTCTTAGTTTAGTCGCACACCGCTAGATAGCACCATAGTTTACTTTGGTCATCAAAAACAAAAAAATTATTTTGAGTGCTGTACATCGCTATTTAACTGCAACTCATTCTCAAAATATTTTTTTCACATTGTTTTAAATTGTAAACAATATGTCTTATCTAGGTACAGAGATTAGATAATGCGGTATCACTGCTAGTTTACAATGTATTGTGTTTTCTTTGTTCGTAATTAAAATTGTCTACAATAGGTATCGGCGATGTGTTGTGTTCCAAACAACAAAATAATAAAATTTAGTAACAGTTTTTTTTGTACATATTTTTACCGTGCCAATATTACATTTTTATATAATTTACATCGATTCTTATTGCTACTCTTAAAATACATTTATTGTTTAAGACATTGATACTTGTAACATAGGCTGTTTTCATATTAAAAAAAAATCGCGTCCACCAACAGAAGTCCGACTACCAAGATTTCCAGAGACACGACCATTGCTTATTTCTGAGTTTAACTGTTGGGTGATACATCGGACACCCACCGATTAATCTTTATCTTTTACGTAATTTTTCATGTTACGAAAAGTTTTAACACTATTTGTTTTTAAATTATTAACCAATTACAGACTATATTTACTAACCAATATTAGAGTCTAAAGATTGGAATAAAAAATCGTTTTTCGAAACACTGAGCACCGTAAACTAAGGAATAATGTTACTTAACTAAGGGAAAAAACAGTAATAATCACTTCCTCTGCAGTTCTAAGTACGGATTATTCAGAAATTATAAACATGAACGTTAATTATGGAATTCCGTAATTTTCGTATAACTAATTAAAATAATGAACGCACCGTACTTAACAGAACGTGTCGAATTATTTTCGTGCATCGTTGGTAACAGTGTGCGTTTTATTTGTATACACTCATCAACGAACGAAAGTGAAATTAATTTGCAACCGAGTTGGATGTTAGTTTCTGACAGAGGCTTAAACACGTGCGTGTGTGTAAAAGTTGCAGGCTTAGTAAAGCATAAAAACCATTGGCAGGGTGCAGAGCGAGAGAGAAATAATCAGGACAGAGAGAGAGAGCTACTACTGTACACGCAGTTCTCCCCACTGTGTGTGCGTGAGCGTGTTTAAATGTGTGTGTGAGTGTTAGTGTGTGTGTGTAACGTAGCTTCGTCATACTATTGGTCGGTGATGTTGGTGGGGGTAAGTTGATTTGAAACGACGCCAAGTTACTCTCACTGCGCAGTCGTAAGCAGATAACCGTTGGAAAGCGCCGAATCTACACGTTCAGTAGTTTGAATTCGAACCGTGGTATTGAAAAGTAGTAACCTTGATTCGAACGTTACAGTTTGAAATAGCGACGACGGTTATTATTTTCTGCTTCGGGTAATTTTGTTTTGTTCTGTTTGTTGTTTAATTTTGTGAAGACAGAATAATTTTTGTTTTGTTTTGTTTTATATAGGTAGCTGAAACAGTTGTTATAATTATTGTACAAATATTGGAAGTGTTTGTTTTGCTGTTTACGAAAACAGTGGCATTATAAAATTATTTAGTGTGTTAATACTGAGTATCAAAGAGGGGGTAGAAGAAGAAAACTGGTGATGTTACATCGTTTGTGTGTATAGTATTTGGAATAGTGGCAGTGTTGCTTGAACTGGGTAATGTGTTGTGCACTAACTCTGCGACGCGCCATTTTACTTATATCGTAAAATCACTTGTTGCAATTTTAATTCAGCTAGTGTGGTATTAACATTTGTTTTTAAATTGCGTATCATTTTAGTACTTTAGTAAATAACTTTTGAGTGCTAGGTAGTGTGATATTTAATTTTGAATTAAATATCAACGTGATGAGTGCAAGAGTATTTAATCCATTGGTTATGTCGGAAATGCCGCGAATGTTCAGTCCACGCATCGGTAATAATAATAGCAGCAGCGATTCAGCGACGACGGGCCGTTTAAACGGCGAGACGGTTGCTAGAGTGAGACGCTGTCTTTTCGGTACGCCAAACTCTGAAGACGTCCACGATTTCGTCGAGAAGGAATTGGCTGCGATGAGAAGAAGGGATGCAGAAAGGTGGAATTTCGATTTCGTCAACGAAATGCCGTTGAACAACGTTAACGGAAGATACATCTGGGAGAGAATACCGCCACAGAAGTACATACCGAAAGCTCTGAGACTCGACTACATCAGTCAGGATGTTGAACACACTCCAGGTGATGAAACAGCAGAGGAAACTTTGGTTGTAACAGCACAACAGAAGATCACCACAAGAAATACAAGACAGTCGCATATTACAGGTAATAATTTATAAACATCACACAGTAATTTATCTATGTATTCATATGTACATGTTAAACTACAAGGTTTAATCTTTTGTGGTCATCAGAACTAAATTTATATTTTAGAGGTTAGGTCAGTGTTGTAAATTATAAATCCGTTAACCGTTAATCAAGTAGGCATTGGTTTGTTTGTGTTCATGTTTGGTTAGGACAACCAAAATAGGCCTACTTATTTACTGACAGCTACAGTAGACTGATTATGTAGTATTTTTGCGGCGTTAGCTGACGATAATATAGCTTTTGTGTAACAATTTGAAAGCATTGTATTAGAACCCAGATTCAAATTGTAAAACGCGACTCATTGTTCATGGCCAATATCCGTGAGAGTAATAAGCACGAAGTAGTCGGATTTTACAGACCTAACGTCCTAGAAAGGTCAGGCTCACTTGAGCACGCTCTCCGAGAGAAGCCGTATGTTTACGACTCTTCAGAGAAATTTGCTTGATTTTGTTTTACTTCTCTCTGGAGCCAATGTCACGTTTACGTGTGGTTGCTTGATTGTACGCGCTCCTTCATCGGTAGCAGTGGTTTTTTTCCTAATGTTTGATATAGGCGTATCAATTGTTGTTGAATGTAATCTGTTTTGTTTGAAATTTAAAATGTCAAGATTTTTTGGTTTTAAAATAATTGGTAATAAAACCTTCGCAAATGTAATCATACGTGTGTTTAGTGTTTATACTTCAATGCAAAATTCTTACAAGTGTGGTACAAATACAAATTGGATATGGCTGTTCAGAAACCACAAAAAGTCCAAGTATAACCGATTTAAACTTAAAGTCGGTACTAAATGAAATTCAAGTGTATGTATTTATTTTCAGTACTGTCATGCATTAGTTTTTTCTTAACGCCACAGATTATTTCCTTAATGTTTCTAATGGGCAGTTTCATACTCTTTATACAGTGCAAGTTTATTTTTTGTAGATCGGTATGTGCTTAGTTAGAGCCTTGGTATACCAAAGCCTTTAATTGTATGCTAGTTAGGTAGTGATTCAAAGAAAATTATGTGTAACTTGTTTTTTAATGCGATTTACATTATAGCAAACATCAGTACAAATATAATGAACTAACGTTCGTTTATGTTAGATGTACGTGTTAAGGTATCCAGTTTTGTGATAAGGTTTTTAACTAATCGTGTTCGTAATGAAATTGTGTAAAAACATTACACTTTTTATAGTTTTATTATCGACGTTCACTATTAATGTTTTCTCCAGCTGTGTAGATTTCGGTATTATCACATGAGTGTACGACATTTTCCCTTTTTGTATGATGTTTTTAATAGCCATGAAATTGGTGTGAAAATATTTTACAAAATATTTTTAGCCTATTTATTTTTACAAAAAAAATTTTTTGTTTATTATGTAAAATGTGTTTATAAAATCGAATTTCCAGTACTCTGTAATGTACCCCCAGGGTACTAGTTGATTTTAAGTAATTGACGGTTATGTAATCACATATTCACGTGGAAAAGGAGTAGACCTATTTCACAGTTAAACGTTTGAAAAACAGTTTGTAGATTATCATGCGGTTTCAGTTTTATTTGAGTCTTTTTCACCTTCCGAATAATAGTTTGATATTAATAGAAAAATGAAACAAAGTATCTCATCTCCTTTACATAAGTTGAGAATTGAAAAAAGTATTAATGATAGGGCTAACCCTTTTACAAACGTGTGTACACAAAATGACTAATCTGATAGCGTTACTAATGCTGAGAAAACGTGTTACCAAGTTTGGTTGTTATTTTCATGTTCTGTAAGTTTTTTTTTTGTTCATGAGAAAAAATGTAGAGGTGAAATGAAATGATCACCATTTGTGTAAAAAGTATTACGTAATACTTTAAAAAAAATAATGTTTGCTATAATCGATGGGAAAAACAATTACGTGAGCAAATTCTGGTGTGTGTGTGTGTGTGTGTGTGTGTGTGTGTGTGTGTGTGTGTGTGTGTGTGTGTGTGTGTGTGTGTGTGACTTAGATATTCTTTTTCCTATATTATCAAGATGCATCTATGCATCTGGTGCCATAATAATGCTGTACACTAATTCGTCAAAAAATTATTTTTTAACCACTGATCGGACAATAAGAGAATTATAAATGCAAATTACAGCGTAACCATGGAAGAAGTTTTATTTAAATACTTTAACGTCAATATTTTGTGTAATGCCGAACACTTTATATCGACCGTTAAACGTTTGTCGTCAAGCTTATCGTGCGTTAGATTCACCTTAGCATCTTTTTGCGAAATACGAAATAGTTTTTTTTTTTGTGTAGTTTACGAAATAGCTTTTGGCGCATGATGTTCGACTGTAGTCGCGATTTCGGTACCGTCAGACAATCGCGTGGTAGGATCCGGTGCTCAGAGAGTAAGAGAGGGAGAGAGTGAGTGAGTGAGCTGACGAGCGTGTATCGGTTACCAAGGAAGAGGGAGAAACTCGGCGGTAATTTAATACATAAATTGTTCTCAATTACGCGTTGCTTGTATGGCGCGCGCTACGTCAAATGATGTTATTATACATCGGTGCAGATAAACGTGTGACACACAACAGATAAGATATGCCATTTTCGTTATTGCCCAACTGATACGCTAGGTAGGGCTAGGCATTTTCTTTGTGCTCTCTCCGCGTTATTCGCTCAATCAATTCACGTCACTTCCAGTATAAAAACTATCTTAAAAATCTGGAAACGAGGATTCGGCGTTTATTTTTCTTATTTCAGCAAACGTCTATAATCCTGCGCGCTTCGGAAAAAATACAGTGTCTAACGTTCCAGTTATGGAACAGACAGTCGCTGGCTGGTTGGTGCGATTTATTTCGCTTTTCCAGGGTAACGTGTTGAATTCGCGCCGGGCAGAGTGAACTCAAGGGCACTACCGCGCCTCATTAGCAACGAACAGAGGCCAGTTTGCATTAAGAATAAATATAAAGTACAGTAAATTTTATTCTTCGTGTAGTGTAAGATGAAATCGACAGTGTTGTGTCGTTATGGTCAAGGTGGGAGTTCTTGGTTCTCGTAAATGAGGGGAAAAGTTATGCTCTACAGATTCTTCGTTCGTTTAACGGCGAGTCCCCTCGTGTTGTATTGTTTATTCTGTGGGTTTGTTGTAGTAAAAATCGCTCTACAGATGTTGTATTCGTAAATTGTCTGCATTAATAATTTTGTCCGTAATTTGTTAGTAGTTCAGTGCGACCGGAATAGATAGCGTTTAAGGCTTCGTACAGTAATGTAGGGCCGTCGAGGCACAACAATAATTCACAAATCGTTTTAAGAATTGTATTGCCGATTCCAAAAATGAGCTGAAATCGCTCGCACGTTCAGTATGTCTGTTGTCATGTTTGTCAGTAGTAATTTGTGTTGCTGGAGTAAATGATAAAATGGGGACGACAAACCAACCTTTCAGCTTGGGTCATACATAATCTGCATTTGTAACTAATTTTTTTTTTTTTTCTTTCTCAATGGTGTTGAAAGTCGTTATTCAATTTTATTACGGGCACATTTGTCCATTCTTCTCTTTGGTCGTGGTCTACTGAATGTTTGTTTTCTAACATTCGGTATAAGCCGTGAATTGGTTTCTGACCGATTCTCCGCGGTTTGTAGGCCTTTTATGTCGGTGCGAAGCGTTTTGCTTTTCAACCGTAGGTTAGTTTCGCTTTCTTTAAGAACACTCAGAAAATGATAATTTTACATCAGTTAATTTTTATTTTTGTATAATGACGTACCAAACTAATTTGTGATGCATATAGCGGATTCTGCTGGTTTAAACGTAGGCCTACTGTGTTTACCTGTGTTTCACAAAAGACCTACGTGTTATAACTGTGCCCATTGGTTGAACGAAAGGCAGTTAAAAGCAGGATAACAGCAAAGGTGATTTAATGGGATTTAAAATTAAGGAGGCCTTTTGCAGGATTTACTGCCCGATCTTAACGATTCGTGCAGTTCGTCCATGTGTTATCCAGAACGAACGTTGACATTACTACATCTGTAATATCCCCCCCCCTTCACCGTTTACCCTCGACATGAGAGCGTGTGCTTGAAATTAATCGATGCTTCCCACATGATTTTACCAGCGTCCTATGAAGGGGCAGACACGCAATGAAAGCCGACCGTTATGCTGACGACGAATCGATATTGATACCAATGTGCCGAGTTTTAAATTTTAAATGGAGGACGAACAATGCAGTCTGATATAACGACAGATGTTGATAACGGTGCGGTGGGTGATGGACTCAATAAAAGCCAGGTCCCCTCGTGTAACCCACGCGCAAATGAACGATCGATACGCAACGCGATTATGATATAGCCTAATCGATACGCAACTTTTTGTCTGTGAATAAGCGTAATCTTTGCCAGTCGTAATGGGGGAAATGCGTTACGGCGATTGTTGACGTACGTGCGCTGCTTTGGACGGCGTTAATAAAATACGCAATTTCAACTCTTTGGGGATCATTTTTAAACTACATCCAGTGCTTGCAGTCCGGTATTGTAGTAACCGCCGACTCGACGCAAGTTGCGTTCATATAAGTTCTCCGTTGCAGAGCATCTCAACATTTGAAATTCTCCTCCATGTCAACGAGTCGCAGCTTCAGTTTACACTCACCTTCCCCTCAAAACCGTAATTATAACCCAAATTATGTAATAATAGTTTAAAAACTAAGTGAGATGATGGGAATTACGTAGAACCTCTTGAATTCTTGTATTGTCGTTGGCCGTCTTTGCTGACGGTTTTTCATCCGAGGTCCCTGCCTGGCGTGGTTCCGTGACACTCAAGCGCCTGTAAAACGTCTCTTACGTCGCAAATAAATCGTAAGGGAATGGGTACAGAGTCGATACGACTGGAAAGCGCGATGTGAACGTAGGAAGAGGTTGCGTAACAAGATACGAACACGGAGCGGGAGAAGGGAACAGATATTGGTGTACCAGATGTCGTGTTGATTATGAAACATTACGCGTGCTGTTCTCGTAAGTTTTATAGATATCTACTTCAAGGTCATCGATATCCAACACGCATCGCCGCGTGTTGATAAACCTCTCATCCCCTCCCACCCGTAGAGCTAGAACGTTGATTTTGACAACTGTCATCGTAATATTTCGTTGGTAATCTTCACTTAACAAGTTGGAGATTCCGTCGGGCCTCAGAACTGTCAAATTTTGAAAATTCATTGGACGTTGATCGTTGCTTTTAGAGTGAAATAAACGGCTTATAAGAAAAGGGAAGCTACAGTTGAAAGTTGCTGCTAGTGCATGTTTGAAACTGTGTATACTTTGGCATCTGAATTAATAATTATGTTTTTTAAACTTCATGAAGCTTATTAGTTTCTAAAGCTAAATCATTATGTTTCAACACAGTAGACCCTATTTAATTTTCCGTTAATAGTTCACGCACTATTGATTTAAGTCGGGTCAGATTTAGGATGGAATACGGTCCGTGGCGGTTCGCTGTGTACATTGTGGTCATAATTATTTTTGGACAGAAAGTACAGGGTCACTTATAAGACCCATGGTACAACTGGCCAGTGTTATACGTGTTTGCATTACTAATTTTTCACGTGCGTCATTCTTTTTTTCACAGGTGTGTGTATATAGTCCGTCATACACCATGTAAAACTAGTTAAACGTTTGTGTTCTTATGACCTGAACATATTATTACAGTTCTCTTACAAACGTGTAAACGGCGAACGGTATGCGCTCATAAGCACGAACGATGAGCAGCTACAACGTAAATAATACTCGACACACGCAGACATGAGCTCACACCGCGTAGTTTAAATATCCCTAGAGCAAGTAGTGTTGACAAACATTATTATATATTTAGAACGAAAGCGGTATTATGAAACGCGGAGAGAGGGGAACGGACCGATTATTACCACACGCTTTGAAAAGCGCGGTTTTGGTCCCCGAGTTGCCTTTGTTGTTTATTTCTGACTATTGTGCAACAGAGAGAGAGAGAGAGAGAGAGAGAAATGTGTGTGTGTGTGTGTGTGTGTGTGTGTGTGTGTGTATATATATATATAGAGAGAGAGAGAGAGAGAGAGAGGCCCGTGCACTACGTCGGACAAAAAAAATATTTCCCCACCCGAGTTTTTCTTCGAAGGGGTAGGCTTATTATGGTCCGTGGGTTTGTGTCTGTTTTACGAATATTAACTGATCACAATAATAATGCTTATGCGGAAAAAATATATATACACGATTACACTGGACTGGAGCTTAATTAAATGCGAACATAATATGTGATATAAGTAAGTAGGCCTATTTGTTAAAATATTATCACACGACGTTCTTGCATTTAGAAGCCACAAACCCAACGATAACACATGACAATAAGCGCATTTTGTAATACGGACAGAGATTAAATTCGATCGACCCCGTCATACAGGACTTCAGTAACAAGTCCATTAAAAGCAATAGACCAGAACGCGCACTAGTAAAAAAGGTACCAAAATTTTTCCGTTGCAAGTCTCGTTTTTTTATTACTATCGGCAGACGTTTTGGGTATTCCACGATGCGGCAAGCATCCTCACGGCCAGCATCTCGGTAGAATGGACACGTTTTGCTGTTAGTAACAGTAAATTAACACAACCTGGTTGTCGACGAAAGAAGTGTTATTAAAAATTTCAGCCACGCAGCGTGTACGACCGAATGAGAGAATATTCGATGACTGTAACAACGTCTCGTAGTTCAAGCGAGTCGTGTCGCTAATTTACATGAGAATCCGTTTTGGCGGTGCGTGAACCTGCACGTGTGTATTTTCCAATAAACGGCTGCAATTAAGACTCTGTCGGATCATGTAACTAAACAAAAATAACTCAACACCAGTTTATTGTTCCCAGGACATAATACCGTTCTCATTATACAGTTAAGAAAAGTACATCGGCAAATCGCAAGGTACAGCGCCCTTCTCATTCACCTCGACGGTAGTAGCCAAACGTGCATGTTATTTACATGTATAGAAACTGTTTTACATACAATTGACAGTGATTTTTTTCACACCTGTGTGGAAGGAAATGAATCGTTTAAAAATACGTTTGTTTGTTCATTTTATTCTCGTCCCAAAGAGCCGTGATTGAATTCATTATTCGCGGATATGAATCGTTTGGGCTGATATTTATACCTTATGTTGTGTTGAATTACCATTTTCTTGAGCATACCGTCGCCAATTTCGTGTATTTGTTACGTCACACACAGTTTGTCACAGATTCTGCACACAGTTTATTTAGATTCACGCGTTTTATTTGGGCTTGATTGACACGACTTCCGTGGCAGTAGAAGGGTTCACCGACGTTATAGGTTTTATACTATCTTGCAGTATGGATAGCAAATAGGCGAGACCGTTTTGTATTGGTTCAGTGCCCTGCTGTGTGATGCACACTGAAACTAAACGCTTTACATTCCCAAGACTATAGTATCAAGGTTGTTACGGTTCTTTTTTTTTTTACAGATAATGCAAAAGTTTTCTGTGTATCCAAATAATAACTAAAATTATTACAAACTTGCCTTTATTAGTGTTCTTTCTGTGAATTAAATAAATACAATAAACGCCTGCAGCGTGATAATAAATAACGTATAAATCGAGTGAACTAGCAGAGCCGGCTGCCTATATTGCGGCCATAAGCGCAAAGCGTAAAAGCCGTCTTGTGATCAACACAACTTGCTGTGGCTCTGGTGACTGATCGGTGCTGCGCTCTAGCGAGTAACCACACGGGTGTAGCGATTACGTCATCGGTCTGACGTATGTTATTGTCTGTTTTTATTTGTTTACTGTCTGTAAAAGTAATAGTTTATTATTACACGATTCAAACTTTTTTATTCGAAATGCGCGATTCAAAAAAAATTAGCTCGCCGTTATCTTTATAGTTATAATGGTTTTTTTATTAATTGGTAAATTTTATTTATCTGCTCTGGTCTGAATTTAATGTGTTGTGGTGTCGAGAGTTTTAAAGTAAAGAATGTGTATGTGAGTGTTCGTTTGATGGCCTTGATTTTATTTACAAATACGAGCACAGATGCAGTGTTACTTAGTAGGCCTATATAGTACTCTATGACGTACAAATGGATTGAGAAAGCATTCCTTAACAATCTTTGGGTGTTAACAGAACTTATAACTTATCGTAGGTGGAGCAAAGGCGTTTCATCTGACTGCTTTAACGATTAAACATGTCTAGTTTGTAGATCGCTTAGTATGTATGCAGATAACAGTTGTGAAAGAAATCTCATGTTTACAGTTCGTATTTTTTGTTTTCATGATGTGAAGTTTTGTCGTTCGTTAAAAGTGGTTTGTCAACAAAACGTTTGTGTAGGTTCATTCGATCTGCCCAGCACATAACCGTGCCATGAAATATATGGCCAGCCTTACACATTCGACCTTTAATGGTTTAATTACATTGCCTCATATCTTCCCCCGTATTACCGTTTTCACGGAGGAAGAGAAAATAAAGCGAGTATGAAATGCCTCTTTGGTGTTAACGCTCGAGTCTTGGAAGAGAATAAATGTGTAAACAGTCGTAGGTAGAAAATATCTTCTATTTCATAAAACAAAATATATTTGTTTTTTGAAAGTCAGCTTTCCTACGGGAACGAAAAGCGAAATTCTCGGAATCGTGTGTAGCCGTTGTAAATAAATTCAAATCGACCATAGTAGTATTATTAAAACGCTGGCAGGCTTGGAGTGCGCGCGCACCCACAACTAGATGGGAGCCGTATAGTCTGACTGTGATGTGAATGCAAGCAGCAATAACAATTGTATGTGTGTGTGTGACCTTGCATTGTGCGCTCCTCTCCTCTCCCTCCTCTTACCATCCTCCTACACTCTGCTTGATGCTCTTCACGATGACGTTCTTCGCTATCTCGAGTGGACGCGAACGTGTCCGTACGTGCGCCCTGCCTGTACCAACATGTCGAGTCAGCGAACACCAAGGTCTGCAATCGCGCGTGCCCAGTTCCTCCTGTTTCACACAGGAATGCTGCGGTTGTTTTGAAGTGCCGTTGTTCAGAGTTGAGCAAATCTTTTTATCGTTACCGATTATTACAGAAAGTAATACCGGCGTATGGGTTGTGTATTTGTTGAGCTTACAGTCTGATGCTGCATCTGTCGTTTTCCATATTGTGTAAAGAGAAGAGTGTAGGGGATGTAGAATTAGCAAGTGGTATCCTAGATAATAACGTCTGTACGTACCTGTTGGGAGCCGACTTTGAAAAGGCCCGTAAACTTGTTAAACTCTGTGCACCGTGTACATGTAGACACCTCGTACTTGAATTCAGCACAGAAGACTTGACACAGCCATTTAATTTGTGTCATCGAATATGCTTTTGTACATAAATAATTTTATTTTCTCCTACCAATGCGGAGTCGATGATTCTTCACGGGCCCGCCAGATACTACACGTTCAAATTTTTCAGCACAATAGTAAAATTCAGATTTCAGAAGAAAACCAGCCGACATCTGAACGCATGAGAGAATGAAACAGACTGACAGAAGTGGAGGAATATGTTTTGGCACAATATGCCACCCTGACGTCAGTTACGTATTATTCAAATCATCCATTAAGCAGTTGCTATAATTAAAAATCAGGGCTTATGCGGGTAGGCTCGATTGGGTACCGTTAAGAGCTGAGAGTTCTGATTCCTTCGACGGCGTCACTCTTAACACATGCGCGCTTGTTGACGAAAACTTGCCCGCGGCTCTGTTACCCTAATGATGATGAGGTTATAATGGGTACTGGGAGTGGCGTTTTGTTGCTGTTGTTGAAGCCACCCAGCTGGTGTTTGACGCTTAATTAGACGTATACGGTAAGTTTTTTTGTATGTGGGCGCGTGTTGGAAAAAGCAAAGCGTCGCTTTTTTGGCTTATAAGTGACCGCTTTTTTCCGAGCATCAAAACTTCACGAAAATGTTGGTAGAACTCTCGTATCGTGTTTGGCGTCACCGCATGTGTGTGTGTGTGTGTGTGTGTGTGTGTGTGTGTGTGTGTGTGTGTGTGTGTGTGTGTGTGTGTGTGTGTGTGTGTGTGTGTGTGTGTGTGTTTTTTTTCAGTTGTCCGATGCATGAGAATCTTAAAACACCCCTTTTACTTTCAGTTTATAGTTTCGCTTCCCAAGAATCTTAAGGGACAATCGCCCGTTCTTTATGTATACTGTAGGACATATATTTATCATAAATTTCTGATTGACCGGTGCCGTACCGCGTTTAGGTTATTCTCCAAGCGATGGTAACTGACACTTAATATTTTTATATTCCTGGCAGTCAACATCGTAAAAATCTTTTTGTGCCGTTACTAGGCATGTTGGTATGAGGATTCTGTTTAAAGATGAAGTGGGACGCTGGTGAGAAAATTGCGTGATTCATCATCCCTTTTCATTCTTTCGCCCTCCTCTCCCCGAAAGAAAACTGGACGCCGGTCATCTGTCAGCAGGGGTGTAAAAATCAACAACAAGGTCAAAAAACAAAATGTGGTCGTTGTCGCGCGCGCGCGCGCGCGTGTGTGTGTGTGAAAGGGATGATGAATATTCTCAATAAAACGTGAGAGAGGGGAATGACCCCTTAGCGCCAGGTATGCCTGACCTTATTTCGGTGACCCTTCTTTGATTCTCCTCCGAAGTGGTGAGTTTACACGTGGGTTGAATCTCGTTTCAAATTCTAAGGAGCTTATTTTACTTTAATTGTAGTAGTTTTCAATATAAAATCAAGTATGATGGTGGGGGGGGCTCGCTTTCACAAGAAGCATTCGAACGGTGATTATCGAGTACACAGGGAGGAGGAGGGTGACAGTGTGCGGTGTGTAATTCTGAAATATCCGGCTTCTGTCGTTGCGCCCCCAACGAACAGTTAAGGCTGCGATTTATACGTTATAATTTTCGTTGGGGAGGGGGTATAAATTTCGCAAGCGCCGCTACTCCTATCCAAGTGTACATAGTACTGACGAAATAAAAACGATTTGTAGTTTGCTTGGCTTATAAGTGATTCGTCCAGGTAACGGGCCGCTCCTTTTGCCTTTCAGTCTTTGATCGTTACAGTTTTTTTTAGAAGCTGTATTTTCTAAATAAAGCGTTGATTTCACTTGTTACGAATACCGTACATAAATATAAAGTGTGGTTAGATGACCACTTTATGGTCGGGGATCTCCATACTCGTGGGGATAGAGAGGGGAAAAATCCAATCAGGTAGACATTGCAGATGGGAGACTACGTTGCCACCAAGATCATGTGTACAGAGACTTTTAGTCTGACATCTTGTAGCAAACAAAACGTTCATTAATGCTGTTCGTTGTATACAAACATCATTTCGTTTACAAACAGTGTAACGTCCTTGCAACAGATGTTTGCGAGCGTTTCAGATTTAATAGTCAGTCAGGTGTTACTTCTGCGCGCCAGTTCGCGGTTTTCCGTTGTATCTGGCAGTTGATCGCAAAGTAAGCGAAATCGGCAGCGTACAGACGCCGGGAACCGAATCGTTTCGTTGTAAACTTAATTGTCATTTATGTATGTGAGCGGTTTTTAAAACGTTTTCCATTTTGTGGTGAAAGTTGAGCGTTATCTCAACGCCGAATTCAACTTAGTAGTATTCGAACGGTGCTTGCGATTCAGAACAAACAATTGTATCGGTAATACGAGGCGTTTTGCTTCACTTTAAAAATTATCTCGAGTGACAGTTTTAACTATCACCCGTGATCAGTTCGCTGTTGGTGTGCTAACTGGGAACTAGTGGAAACCAGTTGGTGCTCGGATAAGTATAATAGAGTGGAATGATTACTGGTTTCCTGTGAGGTGGGGTATAGGAAATACTAGAAGGATGCATGTCAGTAGGACGACAGTTAACAGATTAGCTAGTTATGAATAACGTATTTGCCACGGCATAAAGTCGCTCATGTTTCTTTGACGTCAGCTGAAAAGCGAGCCCGTTATAGTTTCAACCGTGGAAGAATCTTCAAAAGACTAAAATGATAGAGAGACTGTTAAAAAGTAACACCGGGGGGGGGGGGGGGATCAATGAACAGTTGATTTCATTTTTAGTTTGTCCCTGATCATCATCGTATGTCGATGACTTTCAGACTTTATCCCCGGGATGTGTTCCATTCAGTATCCTCTTTTAAACAATCAGAAATGTTTTATGCTCCTTGATTCTTTGAACACCTTGTCACTGCTTTACTTTGTTCATGCACCGTATTCTTTACATCCACGCGCCTCAATTCTGTCTATCCTACTTCCTCATTATCCATATAATGGTGATTTTCTCGTTGTCCTTTTCTATTTGTTTTCGGCGTAGTGTTACAAATGGTATAGGCGTAGTCCGTCCGACACTGGTGCTTTGGGCGTGACTTGTAATGCAACTAGTCGGGAACATTAGAACACGTTCTGAAAACACATCAGCCTTTGATGCCCCCAATGTAATAATGTGTTACTAAAACTGTGGTACTGTCTTTGTGCGCCAATTAGATTGCTCCGTGTAGTAAAACGACTTTAACCTGTTCAGTCCACGTGGCCGGAATTGGTATATTCACCTTCAATGAAGGAGATCCATCGTGTCTTATTCATTGTGCCATCCGTGTAGCCGTTGTTTCAATAATCATGTGCAGAAACGTGAACAACTTAACTAAATCGGTAGAGAAAAAACTACGATTGATAACAGTTGCTTTCATTGTCGAGGTAACGGTTTGATTGAGGCAGCTGTAACTGTTTTCATTAATATGCTCTAATCATGTGATATCAAAAAATGACGTACTTGCGTTTCCACTTAACAGAGACGTTTTAAAAATACTATAAAATGAGACGATTGGGAAAAAATTAACGGAGGTGTGAATAAAAACGTAGACTTTGACGTTTGAGAAACATACAAACCAAAATCAGTTAGATTTGAGATTAAAATCCGTTTGCAGTCGGTTCGAGAAAAATATAGTGCATACGAACTGGTGTTATAATCTCGATTCAATATATAAAGCGACATTTACATCTCGTTGTCGTTAAAACTTGAATGAGTTGGTACTTAATTGGTGGAGGATTTAAACGCCATGAAACTAAATCTACGAAAACAGTGTCAGTTATCTTTGGCAAGAGAATGTATTGTGATAAAGAGCGCGTTGCATTATGCACTTATTGCTTGCAGCAGCGGTTAGTGCATTCGCACGTATCGTGTGTGTGTGTGTGTGTTTCAAGGTTAAATCTGTAATTTACATACAAGAAGAGAGGGAAGAGGGAATACGTATTGTACTGAGGATGAATGTCTACCTATGTATTGGCGCGACCCACCCGCCCTTGACTGACAAACTCATCTTTTTATTTATGTACATGTGTGTGTGCAAAGAATACATTATCCCGAATTTAGGGCGTAAACGTGTTTTTTATTTTATTAATTCATCGTGTTTGTTACATTTACACGCGAATGTCTTCGCGGTTTGGCGCGAAAACCGCGAGACGTTTGTGCGTTTTTAAGAGGTAGACTACGCGATGACCTTCGTATCGAAAACATGTCGAAACTTGTTTGTGATATTTTCGGTCTAAAGTTTGAAATTTTTTTGTGCTCAGTGGAAACATTTCTGCTTAAATGTGGGTCATCGAAAGAATACGCGAAGCAAGGTCACCCCCTTTTTCCCGCTTTTTTCTTTGTATACATAAAATTATTTGTTGTGTAAACACTGCACGGTATATATTGTTTTACGCATTGTTACTATACTTTTTACATTTCTTCTTCTTCTTCTTCTTCTTCTTCTTCTTCTTCTTCTTCTTCTTCTTCTTCTTCTTCTTCTCTTGCACTTAAAGTATTAGGCCCAAATTGCCTGTGATAATATCCATGAATTCCTTCCCATTCCATGACTTTTCCATCTCTGCGGTACATAATCCCTGAAGCCGTTAAATACTGTAGAAATGACCACACCACAGCGGCGTCCCACTAGGAGTCCACACTACCGTTTCGATATTATTGTTATGACCTGTTACAATTCCCACAGATTCCCTGGTACTAGTACGCTGGTTGTACATTCTATTATTCGGTTCGTTTGTCAGAATCCCGTCGGACCACTCTATTTAGGCTAGCTCACCTCTACCACTAGGCCAGCTGCTTAACGCTTGCAATTTTTATTCCAAGCGGCAATAATAATCTTCTCACTCCCTTTCCACTTTGTCATTCAAACTTTTCTCCTCTCATTCCTTCCGTTACAACGTGTTTTTGCAATATAATGGTACGAGATTCCATGAACTCACCCTCTGACGTCGGTCAGTTTATCTGCTTATAAACAGACAAAGGCATTTTTTTGTTTTAATTTCATATCAAAACTAATCATGAAGACCAACGAGTTAAAGTAAATACGTTCTAAAGTCAGCAGTTCACACATTGGCTTTTGTACCCTGTGTGGTAGGCCTACTGTAAAATGTTGCTGTTCTGTACACTACACACTGACACCGCATGACCTCGAAGGCCTTCAGTTTTGATTAGATTTTAGTTTATCAAGTCGGACAGTCTCAGTATTAACATCTAGATCCACACAACATAATGCTTGGCAGCAAGTCTTGTATTTAGTTACCCATATTCTGAATTCAGTATCGGTTTTACTATGTATTCACGTACTGGTTTTACACCCCAAACCAGGTATTTCTTCTGCCAGTACTATTGCTCGTTACCGAGTGTTGACCTCTTCGAACTATTGTCTCTCAAGGATCATGATCTCTTGCGGTCGCAAGCTTCTTACTCCCAAAAACAGTCACAGCATTCCGTTGAACACCGCCCCGCCAACGTGTCCTCGAAATCTTCATCATCCGCTGCCCATCGTCTGACCTTTTGCAACTTTTCGGGGTATTCGAGTGTCATTCGGTCCAGGTGCACCGCCCGTCTTAAACGTTGCAACCTAATATGGTCAACAGTGCTGGATTCTCCGTAAATTGAGTTTGTGATGAAACCTGGAATCTGCTACGCCATCATTCTCTCAAACCGGCCCAAAAATATTTCTCAGTAGTCTGCGCTCAAATATGCCCAAAATTCCTCAGTGTTCGTAAACGTCCGCGTTCCGCATCCTAGTGTGTGTGTGTGTGTGTGTGTGTGTGTGTGTGTGTGTGTGTGTGTGTGTGTGTGTGTGTGTGTGTGTGTGTGTGTGTGTGTGTGTGTGTGTGTGTGTGTGTGTGTGTGTGTTATCAGAATCAGGTGTAATATACAGTTCAGGTTTGTAGATAATTTTGTTTCACTCTCCATACATTGCACTCCACCAGATAGTAATGTTTTAAAGGTAAACACGTCTCTTTACAGTTAATAGTAGTAATTAATTACATCATAATGTGGAATTTCTATTCACTACTGGCATCTTTATATTCAAAAAAAGGTATTAACTTAACAAGTAACACGCAGTAAAAGGTCCGGCAGCAACTCAACGAAGATTATCGGAGTTTATGGTAGAGTGCTACACGATTTTCGTCACTTTCATTTAGTTCTATTGAAACGTGTCCGTGTATAGTTGATCGTAACCAGCATCCAGTATTGTAATTCACACACGCGTACGAGTAGTGTGGCGCAACAACGAAACTGTTACGCAACCGGGATTACAGTGACGAAGCTCGCTTCGTGAAACCGCCCCTTGTTGCGTATACATCTTTGTTGGCGCTGAAATCCTGAAGTCGTGTTTTCCTCGTTTCGTAAGTATCGCCAACTTGTTGCAATTATTCTGTACGGTCCCTTCGACGAGAAATTTTATTACGGTTATGTGGCGTACGACTTGATGAAGCATTAGGATATTCATTCGTAAAGACGGTTCACTTTGATTTTCGAATACGCGTATTGTTGAATATTACAGTTAATAAAATCTGTCGTCCGGAGAACGTGTTCTGTAACTACGACGTTTAGGGAAAGTGGTTTCGTTCTCTACGATTTTGTGTATTTTTTGGTCGCTTTATAGTCCATACTGACTGCCTTTGGTCTTCATTACGTAAGCCAGAATCCTTGAATCAGTGACTCAATAAATAATGTAATTCAATTAGAAAGTATAAGTGGTGTGCAAAGATAAAACTCTTTTTCTTCGTTTTTGATAATTTTGTCCAATTTGCATTGGCGAAACCCTCTATTGAGGTTGATAAGTACTATGGTATAGGTGAAGTATGCCTATTGAAGCCATGTAAAGGTTTACATTAGTAAGTTATGTTAAATTGTCCAGTCGATTATTGTCGCACCTACTTTTTGTTCAGTCTTTCCTCCGGTCATTGCGCAGATAGGCAGCTTTCTTACCTAGATAAACCAAAGCGTGTTGTCTTATGTTAGTTTCAACCAGTAAGAGCGTATACTTGGATGAATACACATACCGACTGTATAATACTATATGACCCATGTATTGTTCCGTAATATTAATTTTTGGGAATTATATTTGACCAGAAAAGTGTTATTATGGTACTGTATCTTTCCAAAACCGTGAGCTGAAAAGGTCGAGGAAACGCCAAAAATAGACAGATAGCTTCCATTGTAAGGTACAAGGTACAGCAAAATTTTAATAATGATTATAAGTGGCGGTAAAATTAGATAAATTTTTCATTTCTTTACTGCAGGCGTGACAAAAAAGTACCATTTTTTTTTTTTGACGTTCTTGGAGAAATCCAGACTTACCAAGCAGATCTGTCCGCCGCTATACGGCAGTGCTCGGTCTTGAGACAGATCAGCATGATAATTAGTTGTGAGGATGTTTATTCATACCTTCGAAAGAAAAAGTTATTTAACGTGTGCCGAAACCATTGTTTGTGTAGTTTGGCGCGAAGAGTCGTGTGGCGTAACACGGTAAGAAAACCGTTCTTTGTTTGCATCCTAGCCGAGTTACGCAACGCCAATTACTTACGACAAACTAGAGCTAGATCAGTCAGTTGACAACTGTGGGGCGGGATAGTGAGTAGGGGAGAGCAGTTAACTGTTACTTCCTATTTCGTCACATCCAGCGTGTGTGCGTGTGCGTCATCTGGTATATGTGGTCAATCCGCGTCATTGTATGATGAACTGCGGGAATAAATAATGACAGCACGGTATGTGTTAACGCGCGTCCGCGGGATTGCTTGTGCGTTGCCTTGTTGCATGCGCATCTTCTTTCTTTGTCATTGTTTTTCTTAAAAAGTCAACGACCTTAAAGAAAAAAAACCGCTCTGAAGCAGTGAATATAAAACATCTGTTTTACTCTGAAATCTAGGACATCAGGCACATAGTATTAACTAAGTGTTGTTTTGTTTGGCTTTTTGACTCTGACGTCGATTTACATCTTTATAATACTCGGGACAGTGAACTTTGTGTTTGTTTCAAGAGGTTGGTAGGGAGAGCCACATTTGGTAAGCAATGCTCGGCCCGATTCGTAGACGTGCCTTATATCCCACAAAGAGAGAGAGAGAGAGAGAGAGAGAGAGAGAGAGAGAGAGAGAGAGAGAGAGAGAATGAAGGGACGGGAGAGGAGAGAATTTATGGCCACCGTCACATTTTTTTTCCCACCCGTATTGGACCTCAGCGTCTGTCTTTGCGGACATCCCGTCGTATGGAAGTGTTTATTACCCTATTCCATTTTCGTCATACTTCTTTTTATCATAATCTGTCTTCTTTATCCATTCATATCCATAGTGTTCAAGAAATATTTGCTCCATAAAAAAGGAAAAATACACACAAATCCTAACCATTTGCCTCTTACGAAGGATGGGAAAGCAGTTAAAGTAAACTGGAAATTTTCCCAGCATTACAGATGACCTTAAATGAGTAAGTTGTAAAAATAACTAAGTCCCATTCAAAACTCAGTTTTTTGAACAGATGATCCAATGATGATGATGACTGACAAGTAATGACGACTTATTTATATCGCTGTCTTCGTATTACCATTTTGTCTTTCTTCACTCCCGAATATTCTCTATTCTGTCTTAAGACAGTTCTACGTGTGTTTCATTTTGCTCCCTTTAGTTGTGTGCCGTTACTTCTGCATTCTGTTTTGTTAGGTATTCGTTTATTTCCTCTGATTTGCATATTCTAATAATGTCATTACGGAGTCAGTTTAATGTGGGTTTGGGTTGTTTTCAGATGTGTTTGGTATTCGGTGTCTTCTCATCGTGTATGTGCTCACGTTGCTCTCTGAAGTAGCCTTCTCTATAGGTCGTTTACACAACAGAACGTGAAAATTCTATAAAGTCATAAGCCAGGAAATTATTTGTCAGAATGTCTGTGAAATTTAACATAGATTAGTGCATTTTGTCTGACGCTTAACAGTTTGGTATTTTCCGTTTGTGCAGATTACTTGAAGATCCGCAAGAGGTCGTTCAGCGCTGGCGATCTGGTCACGATGAAGAAACTCCGTGCCGTCTCGGCGGCGAGTAGTGGGTCTTTTTCCACAGGTGTATCGCCTTCAACACGCAAGTGTGCCAGAACAAGGACCAGTTAAAAAAAACCAAGAGAAACAAGTAGGATAAGAAGAAAAACAGCTGATATACTGACACATTTATGGTTTTATTGTTATTATACCAATTACCACATCTTAATACTTTTCCCTACCCAGTTATTACAACTTGCATTATTCTGTATTATACATGTAAAACTTTTATCGATATTGTATTATACAATATGTTCTGTGTTGTATAAAATTTAATTGATTTTTGTTTGTTGAGAATTGAAATGATGATGAAATGTAGAAATGTTAAAAAATTGACAGTCTGCATTAAAAAAAAAAAGTAAACAACAAAAAGAAGAACATTGATCTCAAAATGTTTCAAAGGATACAAAAAATATGTACAAGAAGAATAATTAATTAATTTTAGAATAAAGAAAATTAAAAAAAAATGAAAATTTATTATATTTTGTAGATAGTTGAATATTACTAATAATAAAAGTATTGTGTACAGATGATTTGTACTAGAGTGTTTTAATTTATAAGAGTTTTATTTTGTATTATATTTAGAGAAACACAAAAATAAAAATATATTATTTTTATTATATATTTTTTCTTTTGATCTCTTATAAGTGTTTTTTTAAATATGTACAGGAGAGGAAAAGTTTGGTACTTCGTCATCAGTAAATATAGGGGTATGTCTGTTTCGTAGCTTGCTTATATATTGGTACTGTGTCTACACCGAACATGTCTGCATTGAGGAAGGATGCTTACAGAGGATAATTAGCAAAGATTGTGAATCTGTGAGAATTCATTGTCAGCATATTGTTTGCCTGTATGCACCTTGTCACTTACTGTTGCTACTAATGACACTTCTAAAATATCAGCACATAACTTGCAATATGAGAATTCCTGAATTTCATGGAAGACTACAGACAAAATGTTGTCTCACAACCATTAAATTGTCCCCTGGTCTGTTAGTACTGCCCTCATTATGGATTAGAGTACAACGAAATAACTAGCATTGCAACAGTCACTGAAAGTGGCGTCACTGCACATAATAAAAGTAACTAGAAAAAATAGTTTTAATCAAAGGCATTCCCAACTTGATCAAGTAAATCCCAACTTTAGATCAAATCTATATATCCATATACACGAGGTACTGATAGAAGAAGCGGTTTTCATGTGTACAGGTGGACCTGAACTTTTAATTATCACATCTTATAAAAATAAAAAAACTGCAGAGATTTATGATTATTCATAATTTACTCACAGAATTAACATACCCAACTACAGAAATCAATTTTTTACATAGTAAATTGTTAACACTGTTTCAACATCAGACAAGATTTCATGTCACAAAATATTTGCCTTGAACATTATCTTTCCAACTTTCAACTTATCTCAGGAAATAACCCTATGCAGATATAATAGAGGCAAACAATATGTCGAGAATCAATCATGTTTTATGTTGAGCATCAGGTTAGGATTAACTTTCAAGCATAAGAGGGAGGTCCAAATCTTTAGGTAAATGTAAATTCATACATTGGATATACCAAATGAAATGATATGCTGGTAACTTGAACTTAATAAATTTGAATAATCTATAGTAAGAGCTGAAAAGACAAAAAAAACAACAACTGGTGACAGCACTCTCCACTGTTATCTTAGATAAAATTAGGTGTAGCCAAGGAGAAGAGAGTGATGTTGTCCAGTCAACAGTAAAGTATACCACAGTTTATATAGCAAGGGAAGAAGTATAAAAGTAATCAAGTAATGCAGTGCTTTGGAACTATGAGCTACAGATCCTTATGCCTTCAAGACCCAGCTGTGAAAGGGTAAAGTTTGTGGGAGGGGGTAATCGATTTAGCACTGCCTTCGTTTGAGCTTAAGTGGGTATAATTTCCATTTGCAAACTGTTTTTCAAAATAATCTCAGTTTTGTTACAAAATTATATTATTACTCTTGGTAAAATGGTCATCAGAATCAACCGATATCTGCAAATATTAACCACTAAAAAATGGATTCATGAAATTTAGGTATTAAAGGTTTCAAATTGAAGAAAGAAAGTTCAAGAAGATATAAAAAGGTGTGTTAATAAATGTATCTCATTGTTTAATTAATATTTTGTTTGCTTTGCAGACTTCTGTTTTTGTATCATACTGTTAGATTAGTTTAGAGTATGTATGTTAATATGTTGCCATCTCAGGTATTCTATGGGTGTCTGTTTTTATTGTAGAATTGTTTAGGATGCTTGAACAACAACAAAATAACCTCCTAGCTTTGTGAGAGCAGTTAACAATCATAATACTGCTAAATTACATTGAAAGAAATCTTATTCAACATACCTACATGAGATTTTGTTGTTTCAAATTTCTGGTGATTTGTGTAATTTCGTTTGAGGGACATAAATGATATTTTTTCCATTAACATGTAGTGATTAAATTTCCCCATATGAAAATAGCTTAATTAAATTCAACATCTCTAGTAGAGCCAGCACCAAATTAAAAAAAAAAAAAATGGAGCCCAAAGACTGTCAGGGGAATTTTTATTTAAAAAGTACAAATTTTTTACAAAAAAGTGGTTTCTCATGTGTTCGTTCTGATGCTATCTGTTGAGTAGAATGATAGGATTTTTCATTTTAACCAGTATGATTCCGTTTGGTTTTTGGTAGAGCTATTTGTTTCCAGTGCACCCCATTTATTTCAAAACATCACATCCACAATAAAGAACAAATTATACATCACATTTTCAAGTTTTTTGTACCACAGTAACAGAAAATTGAATTGGAAGTGATAACATTAATGTTCTCAGTAGTGTGTTCTTTTTAAAGTATCGCTTTTTTTATATACATAATAAAAGTTAAAATTTGTAATTTAATCATGCTTGTTAAATAATTACAGAATAGTTTTAGTTATTTTTTTGTGTAATTGTATTATAATTATTCATTTTGGTGTTGAAATTACCTGTATTTGTTAATTAATTACTGTTTATGACTTTGGTTTGCACCTCTGAGGTCAACATGTTTTATCAATACTCTCTCTTTATATTTACTGAACTTTTGTATATATTTCTTTCCATTCCAGTGATTGTATATTATTTTCAAATAAAATACTATCATAGTGTTTAATTAAATAATATGTAGTATTTACAGATATACATAATTGTAAGCAATTAACGATAATATATAAATAAGATCATTTCCAATTCAAATTTCTGCCATCAGAAAAATTTGATCAGGCTTGCCATTTGTCCATAATTTTGTTTCTAATGAATTATTGTTTAGTGCTTGGACAAAGAATGTCAAGGTCTGCATGATCTCTTGCACTGTTTCTTTTACAAATATTATTTTAAAAAATATTTTAAAGCATTATTGATAAATGAAAAAAATATATGTATATTGAAGATTATAATTGTATTTTTTTAATTACTATTATTGTATAGGTTTAATGTTATATATTATTAATGTTTAATGGTACTGTGATGTATTTTTTATGATCTCATAATGTTGTTTGTTGTATATAAAAGAGAATCCATTTATATGGATATTTACTATAGGAGTAATTTCTTTATTGTTTTAGAACTTCCATTATAATAATAAAATTAAAAAAAGATGTATGGTGTTTTAAACATAATTAAACTATTATTATAATGGATAAATATATCAAAGAATATTTCTCATATCTTGTTTATATTTATGTATATAACTATATATTTGTGTATGTGTATATGACAAATATATATTTATATAATATTATTGTAATAATTATTAATAAAAGAAAATGGTATATTTTGTCCACATTATTTAGAAAAAATAAAGCTGGTGAATTAAATAAATCATTTTAAAGTATACTGACTTTTTTTTTTCATTCCTGATTTTATCCAAAGAAAATAAATGGAAACAAGATTTGTGAACACCAATTGTTTGAATGAAAATCTCAAGTGGATACAGAAACTCAATCTACAGTTAGAAAATGCAGATAAAGTAAATCAGACCTATCGTGTAATATGTTCATGTCTGTTATAATATGCAAGAAATTTATTAATTTCCAACTCATTAAAAAATTATCAGTTTTCAGTTAGTTTATAGTTTTTAGAACTTTTTAAACAAACCATTGTGAAATATTAAATACTTGTAGTTAGAAAAGCTGTGTTTTTGTATAATCATTTTATAGTTGAGGAAGGCAGAAAAAATAAAGTAATCAAAATGGGAGGTTTAACAAAAGTCGATAGGCTAATCATATAGTACCCGTCTTTAGAATTCTGTAGATTACACGTAATTAATTATTATTGCTAACTATAAATAATATCAAGACTATATGTTACTGTAAAATAAAAGTAAAATGATGTACTATAATTTTCTAGCCGAGTGACAAAATTTTTGAAGATTCGCAAAATTCTCTGTCTATGCCCATGAGTGTGTATAACTGTTTTACTACACAACAAGATGCAATAGTCGTATCCAATAATACAGATTCTAAACGGATGGTGCTGTTACTATTTCTCTGGCAACAGTAGAGAACAGAAATGAATTAAGACAATAATATCAGTAATTATGAGGCATTCATTCATGCATTCATTCATTCATTCACTCACTCACTCTCTGTGTGTGCGCGCGTGCGTGCGCGCAAGCTATACTATTTAATCTCTCGTTCAGCCAAATAAACGATTTCGTTATGCGAATATCGTAAACAACTGTTCAACAAAGTGTCTCCATGTTAACAGTGGAGATTTGTTGATTATATACGTTTCGTATGTCTCGTATTTTGGTTTTCAAATTTCTCATAACTTTTGTTGCTCGTAGTATTCGTTCGTTACTGTATGGGAAACCAAAGTTGCCCACAGGAAAATGAGTTTTTCTGTCTTGAGCGTAGCAGTAGATTATATACGTAGAGTAACCTTCTTTCCCCCATGGAGCTACAAACCCATACCGGCCGCTCGCCAGCAGTTCCTCATCACCAAAAGGGTCTGCGTTTCCCCGTACGTTGTCCTGCCAGCGGGTTCTTGCTTTTCTTTTTTTGGTGTCCGTCATCTGTCCTTTAGTTATTTTTAGGGTATTATAATGTCACTAATTCGCTCTATAGTTCGTGCCCATCGTAGGCGTTGTAGCCTTATGTAATCTACAACACAGTTCTTTGTATAGGTACTTCTAGCTCCCAATTGAATTTGATGCGCAATCCTTCATTGCCCCTAACTGCACCAAACATTTTTCTCAGTACTTGATGCTCAAACATGCCCAGAATTTGAACAGGAAGTTTGCTCAGACTTGGCTGATAAGTAAATCGGCAGTTGTCAACTTCTTACTTCTCACTAACATCGTTCGCGGCCCGAGCCGCCAGGCCTGACCAAAGTTCCCTTACATATCGTGATCTAAAGTGTTCTAATGATACTGGTGCACGTTTACTCAACTCCTCAGGGTAGAATATGGTCAATAAAGTACCAGTTAAAAGTTGCGCGGTATGTAAAGCGTTTTATTTAAATGTGTGGCAAGAACACCAAATAACACCGGTAAGAAATAGTTTTCGACCAATGGCTTCCCCCATGGCTTCTCATTTGTAACGTTTCCCATGAAACACAATTTACGTGATTGTTAACGTGTTTGCTTGATGAAATGTAAGATGACGAGGTTGGTTAAAATCGTTCCATCGGTTTTTGAAAAGCGACCTGTTTTTTAAACGTCATTGAACAAAGCATTGATACCTCCAAAGCGGCTATGTTATTCGCACACACCGTACTGAATTTGGACGTAATTCTACAGTCCGCAAAAAAATGCATGAGGAGAGACAGCCAGGGAATTATAGCCCAGTTAGCTTTGTAGCGAAGTATGTTAACAACAGACGAACTATCCTAGCTGAAAGAACTTGCAGGCTGAGTAAAGGTATTATGGTTTATTACTTTATTATAATACTATTGTGTTATGGCTGTCGTGTCATCATATCAATGAAGTAAATAGAATTTTGTTTAAACAAGCAACAAAGTAGCTTTCTGACGTGTAACATACTTTTGGGTACCATTACTGAAAGGTTTTTTTTAAATAGTGAATTTTCTGTGTTAATCTAAGCATACAGATGCATTAAATGCTCAAATTAGTTATTCTAAATTTAATGTACACATATTGCCATACATCACTTTTAACAATCAGAAGTTATGAAGCGATCATATTAATTCTTGAGAAAATTGTGTCGAAATGTCAATATATTTTTTAAATTTCTTTATTTTGGTACGCATCACTGAATATGATAGTATAATATGAAAATACACAACTTACTTGTCTACTGTAGAGAAAACTCTTAAATTTTGGACTATAGAATTCCCAGCATTTTCATAAATGTAAGAGTAACATATATAACACGCATTATAAAAATATATTTTTCATACTTGTGAACTGCAAATCTGCATGATGAACTCCTAAATGACAATGGTTAATATTTTAGTACCGTGCACTGAAATACGGATAAATTTCAAGTCATACCTTTCAAAATAATGTAGGCCTACTCCGTGTCTTGTTTATTTTTAATAAACAGGCTTATGTTTGTTATTGTTTAGGATAAACAAAATGTTGCGTTTGTGAAATTCAAGAAGTTGAGTACAAGGTCAACAAATCTGTAAAATGTCCCTGTTCTACGGTAAACAATTGAGACCTGTAATAGGAATATTGTTTAAGCTCAAGTTTAAGGAATATTTTAAGAATAAATTTAAGGAGTATTTTAAGAATACACTGTGAGCCGGGCTCATCGAAATGAACGGTTACTACCATCACTACTACGCAGCCTTCTTAACACTCCGCTCTTACGTCTCAAATTATCCTTCATGAAAATTAATCAGATTTAGGTGGTTTTCCTCTAATTTGTCGTCCGATTGTTTACCAGTCTGATATTCTCTTAGTTACTCTTAGATCACCCTTCTTTACATGACCCAAGCAATCAATTTAATCTTCGAATTTTCACGAACAGTACTCTATATCAGGTCCTCTCATCACTGATAATTCAGCTCCTTTCAGATCCAGTTCATAATTCATGAATATTCTTTGAGATCAGTTCACACAGGCCTACAAATTCTTTCCAAAAATTTACGATCAAATGTTCGGAGTTTTGTTTGTCTTTGCTTATTACTCTGCAGACCTCACGACACCAGATGTCTGTTTAGCAGCTTAACAACTTAGTAATCTTTGAGCCTAGAGTAAATTTTTGTACGAATACTATCAATTCCCACTTATGTAATACGGGACTTAATTCCATTGCTAATAGTGTTATTAATTGTTGTATACGATCCCAAATAGGAAAAATATCGAGCATGGGCATAAATATTTTAACTATAACTATTATAAAACAGTATAATAGTTACTTTTAATTCAAAGTACTGTGGGTACGTGTAATATCTGGGCCCTTAAATCTGGTACGTTAATTTAATTTGGAGACTTCGACTTACTACCAACGGTGTTATTTAACACTGCCGGTCGCAAGCACGGGGGGCTCATCTTGCAAATGATGAGGAAGAGGAGCGGGAGGAGTATCAACCTTATTAAAATCCTGGGTACACCTAGCTCCTGATGGTAGAACCCATTTATAGAGCCCCGGCCTAGGGTAACAGATGACAAATGGTCAACAGTCTCTAAATCGAAGGAGAATTCCCAACGGCGCGGCGGAGAGAGCGGAAGAACTTAGAAGGTGGGTTTTCGAATGAAACCCAGGGCCAGGTATGGAGGCTCAAAGGTGGCAGCCCTATCACCGGACTTTCCTGCAAACGCGTTAGTAGCACATTCTAGGAGACATAAGCACTTTAAATCGTCAAAAAAGGAAAAGTGGGACTGAAGTCAAGGATAAAATTAGGCAAGAGACGTTATTAAAATTTTACATGGTGGTGTCCATTCCAAGCTGTCTATATAGTAGTGAAACGTGGGGAATGGAGAATGGACATGAATGTCGACTGCAAAGTGCGGAGATGAGGCTCCTTAGAATATACCAGGTTAGGATAGAACAAGGAATGAGGACATCCGTCATGAGTTAGCTGTCCGACGAGTGATTGACATGGTGAATGAATGTAGACAGAAATGGTTTGATCACGTAGAACGTATTGACCATCAAGAATACCATACGTAAGTACAAAATATATGTCTAAAGCTAGAAGAAGTCTAGCTTCTTCTACATACGGCTTCTATATTTTGTAGACGGTTGACGAAAAGGTGGGGAGGTCTGTTGTAACGACGGACGACGTAATAGCCTTTGAGCCTTTAAGGAGAAGAAGATGTTGACTTAGAGAGTTCGTATTCGATTCCGACAAGAGCCAACGTTTCTGTTTTATATATTTAGTTTTAAAAACTGGTAAAGCAGTAGCGTTACACCGACACTTTACACTGTACTGTACGATAGGAGACATTACAGCAACACGCCCCACCATCAGAAAAGTGTCACTGCTGTAATTGTGTCTTGATTGCGGCAAGATTGCGAAAAACGTTTTGGCAATGAACTTGGCTGCGCTCGTCGCGTGACAAGGTCTAACCAATCAAACACAATTTACTGCTTGCCGTAACGATCAATTTCCAGTCAGCATCAATAAATTGTCAACTCTAACGATGTTAAATAATCACGTAATCTGAGTCGGTAGCGGTGTTGTGAGCCGATCAAGACGTAATCCGTGGTTTGTATGATACAATATAGTACAGAGTAAGCCTAGCGGGTATGTGAATCTCAACGCGAGGAAGTCTGATCTCTCAAGAGCTACGAAAACGGTCCGAGGAATTCGAATCTGGAATCTGAAGAAGAATCCGTTAACTGGCGAGCCGATAACGTAATCTGAAAATGACCAATAAAACTTGAGTCGAAAATAAAATATGAGTCGAATTTTTACCTTCTGTCATACACCGAGGCTTTGTATGTATGCATGTGATGTTTGACTTTACAAGTGGAATCAACAATGCCTTAACTACTTTTCCGTGCCGCCGAGTACAAATAGGAATACATCAGCTCGATCATCTGCTACTTAAAAACCAACGGTCTGGTTTCTCTCCCTTATTCTTTTCTGTCTGGTGGATTGGCCCATTTCTTTACCTCAGAAATATACTGAATATAGGTGAATTTTATGCATATACTGTATTAAGTCTACGAGAAATACTTATAAAGATCACCAAATTCATTACATGTTAAAATAGCAGACAATCCATTATATCCTATCAAGTAGGCATTGCCCATGGCTTTCAGTGGTAAGTATCCCATTAGAACAAAGATAGTTGTCGACGATAAAATCTTAGAACAGATTTATGACTTTAACTGTTCGGGATATAGTATCTCGTTTGACTGCCACAGAGACTGGAATCAGAAATTGTCAAGGTTTAGAAGAATCTTTGGTACAATTTGTAGTTGTTTGAAGAACAAACTAGGACGGACACCTTCATAACGCTGGCTTTCTCGACATTCCTTTATGGCTGTGAGACTTGGATCTAAGGAAGAATTAAAGGACGCTTCAGGCTGCAGAATTGAAGTTTCTGAAAAGTTTTCAGGGCTACTCTCTCCTAAACAAGAAACTGGACGAGGAAATCAGATAGCAGTTAATCTTTAAATGAGATCATCAGGGAGTATAGGAGGGGATGGTGTGAAAATTCAAACCGCAAGTCACCTAAAAGGGTACCAGCCGATTGGATGGAGGGACGTGGCAGACAGAAGAGGACATGGATTCCAGAACAGTAGAATTAGGACCTATCCCTTGAAGTGGAGATGATTACGAAAACAGAACATTAAAAGTCAACAGTAGTTTCGTGCTTAACCTTTTCAAAATTTCGTTTTTGTGAAGGAAAAAAGAGAAAATTGATGGTTTTGGCATACACGCCTATTACAGTAAACAATCTTACGGGAGCGTGCAGTATGTGGTTGTCATAGCGAAATCAAATCTCTCCTTTTATAGAGTCAAATGACAATACACGTTCAAACACTATTGGAAAAGTATGTAAGTCTTACTATGTGTTCATTGAAAGACCCATGTTCATAATCATTGACATTGGATCTTATCTACTGAGATATACGTGAAAATACTAATGAACGAATTCATCACATGGTCACTGAGGTTTGCAACGGCCCCTTTGAAACTAAGCCTACCGTTCTTTATATCGAAAAAGATAATCGTGAAATACTAAAAACTTTTAACTTATCCGACAATCTTACATACCTAATCTACGAGTTTATACGGATAATTTTTTGAAAGAAATTATTCAGACTCTACGAAGTGGTAAAAATCAGCTGATGAACTCCCTTAACGAACAACTTAGAACCATCACGTTAGCAGAAATATCCCATACACTGCAAAATCAGAAAAGCAATACTGTGCAAGTTACATACGCTACGTAACTATCTAGTGGCAAACGCAAATGCACTCACGAGCCCGATCTGTGTGTTCCTTCAGGCTAACTACCTGTATACTGTAACTTAAGGCGAGGTGGCCTTAACGTTACGCTACTACGAATGTGATAGTGACGTTAAAATTAATTACAAAATTGAAAATTAAAATATACGTATCCACATAATTTATTTTAATGCATCTTAGTAAAAACAAATTTTAAAATTTTCGCTTATTTAAAACATTTGCTACAAATTAAGAAATTAGTTTAAAGTAATAAAATAATTATTTTAATCATTATAAAATAAAATTAAATTAACGATCCTTTAAATTATCCAAAGTTGATTCCAAATTCGGGAGAATATGCCGCCCGCACACCAATGTAGGTGTGCGCCCGAGCAATTAACCACCCGTAAGTAATTTATCGAACCAGGTTCGTTTGTTTAAGTGCTCTGCTCATGATGTAACATTTTTTGTTCTGTAAATCTTATGTATTTACATTCATTATATACTCTATTACGGAGCACAACTTTGGTATCGTGGATCTTTTTATACTTTGTTGATCGAACATTAGTGCAGGAACTATTGGAGAAGAACTTTTCACAATTAATAATCGTTCGTGAATTCGAAAGGTCATTTCATAAGTACCGCTTCTGAACATCTACTACAGCCCTAAAAGCACAGTAGTGTGGGTGCAATCACTAATCCTTTACCCTAGTTACAGTTGTGTTATACGGGTTCTCTTACATTTATTGTAAGCACAGTAGTGTGGGTGCAATCACTAATCCGTTAGTAGAGGGAAAATACTGGTTCTGACGCACAAAGGATGCCGCCTTCCCCACGGTCCAAGATTTTTTCCCACGCTCTCCCCACCACCGCTGGACCCGCAGCATCCCAAATGGAGCACAGCACCGCGAATTTCCGCGAATAAAATTTTTTATTTTTTTAATTTGATATTTTTATTTTTTAATTAAATTGATTTGCATATCAAGGGGTGGGTGGGGGTGGGGTGGGGTTCAATGGACCACCCGCATCCGCGAATATAAATTTTTATTTTTTTTAATAAAGCTGATTTGCATATCAGGGGGGGTTCCAACTTGATGCATTATAGTGTATATATTAAAATATATGATCAGGGTTACCAACCTTTGCATGAGTTCAAATTTGATGCGTGTTATAATGTATATTAAATCTATATGATCAGGTTTACCAACCTACGCATGGGTTCAACTTGATATGTGTGTGTTATGTAGTGTATATATTAAAATATATGATCAGGGTTACCAATCTTGCATTATTGTGTATAGAACAGATCTGCCAACATTTTTCTGTGGTGGGAAATTCAAACTATATGATCATGATTGTTGTCGATATCAATTCTCTCTTTGAATGTAAGTAACTCTCTCTCCCACCCTCTCTCTTTGTCTCTAGACCCAGTTATCCATCACGATATAAACTCTCTCTCTCTCGTACACACACATTTAGTAGATTACTGTTGCATCTCTCTCTGTGTGTTTATGTAACGGGTCTCACTCTCTCTACGCCAATCTCGGTTCTGCCAAGTCTGTGTGGTAAAGTGTTACGCATAAAAACTCCTTTGAAATAAGGTATTTTCAAAAGTTTTGTGTACACATACAAATCGCTGTCGGACAATGTACGCACTGCTCACACACACACATTGTGTATGTCTCTAGCTGCAGACGTTGACAGGAATTCCCTTATTCAAAGCGATTACGGTGTCACTGTACACAAACTTAAATATGGTTTACAGACCATTGTAATTTCAAAAATTCATTTTTGCATTAATTAAATATATATCGTAAACAATGAAATAATAATAATATTTCGTCATTGTAAGATTTTAATAAAACAATTATCAGTTTAAATAATAATAATTTTCATGATTGCAAGATACAACCTGTGTACATGTAAACTTAAAATATAGTTTACCGCTGTGGTAGGAAATTCAAACCATTAAATTGTCTCTCTCTCGCTCTCTCTCTCACACATTTCTGATTACTATACAAATAATTGCTTGCATGTTCAGAGGTTTATAACGAAATAAATTAAAATAAACTATAATTTGTTTTAAATGATTAAATATATATATTTACACCACTGTATACAAACTTAAAATATAGTTTACAAACCGTAGTAATACAATTATTCAAAAATAAATTTTACATTGATTAAATATATATATCACAAACAAACATTGTTATATAAAATAAATACAATATTAATAATAATATTGTTTTAAATGATTAAATATATATTTACAGCACTGTACACAAACTTAAAATATAGTTTACAAACCGTTGTAATGCTTTGCATGTATGAACATGTCCCCACCCAGACGAAATTAGAGACACCAAAAATATAACAATGTCATTAGGAAAGTCCACATTCCACTTTCATAAGGAAATAGTCACCGCTTACAGCTATGCATGTATGTACTTGTCCACAACAGAATTAGAGATATAAATGTCATCATTCGCTGTGACCTACTTTCTAAATTTGTCACATTAAAAATGTTTGTTTAAAGCAAAAATCATGAATCATCCATTCCCGAATAGCATGCACTTTATAGTTGGCACATCGGTCAGAAGAACTGAAATGTCTAAGACATTCTGTTCCATGAAATAGATACGTATGTTTTAGGACAACCAAAGTCATCGAGATTGATGATATTATTGTGTATTATCTTTGATTGTAAAAACGTTTTTTTTTCTCAAATAATATTGTTTTAAATGATAAAATATATATTTACAGCACTGTACACAAACTTAAAATATAGTTTACAAACCGTTGTAATGCTTTGCATGTATGAACATGTCCCACAGACGAAATTAGAGACACCAAAAATATAACAATGTCATTAGGAAAGTCCACATTCCACTTTCATAAGGAAATAGTCATCGCTTACAGCTATGCATGTATGTACATGTCCACAACAGAATTAGAGATATAAATGTCATCATTCGCTGTGACCTACTTTCTAAATTTGTCACATTAAAAATGTTTGTTTAAAGCAAAAATCATGAATCATCCATTCCCGAATAGCATGCACTTTATAGTTGGCACATCGGTCAGAAGAATTGAAATGTCTAAGACATTCTGTTCCATGAAATAGATACGTATGTTTTTATGACAACCAAAGTCATCGAGATTGATGATATTATTGTGTATTATCTTTGATTGTAAAAACGTTTTTTTTTCTCAAATAATATTGTTTTAAATGATTAAATATATATTTACAGCACTGTACACAAACTTAAAATATAGTTTACAAACCGTTGTAATGCTTTGGACAACCAAAGTCATCGAGATTGATGATATTATTGTGTATTATCTTTGATTGTAAAAAACGTTTTTTCTCAAAACCCTTCACAAACACATATTTATATATACGTGTATGTGATGTTAACAATGAAACAAGATTGTCGTACGGTGTCTCTCCTTCGCTCCATCTAAGTCTATGATAATTTGACGTTAACCAGTGGTTTGTCCTAGCGTATTTTGGATTCGTAACGGATGTAGCAGGCGGAGTGAAAATCCAATATCTACCAGCAAATCTCAGAACGTCCATGATTGACAGTTCCTTCACAGTATATTTTCCGTTGTCATCGAAAAAGCACTGGAAGTCAATTATAACTGCAGTGTTATCCATAATACTGTAAGACAGAGAAACCACACATTACAAACTCTCTATCTCTCTCTCTATATATATATATATATATATATATATATATTATGTTTAAACACACAAACATCATTGCGATATTAATATGCGAACTTACGTTTACAGACGTCTGGACTGAAGCACTGAGAGACATCAACTGACGAAAGAAACAAGTGTTGGGGGGTACTATACATTGAAACAAATTTTTTTAGCAGGTGGGGAGGTGTCGTCATCGTTCTCCATGTTGATGCGACGTATTCGATAATGACCGTATGCAAGTGTATCACGACCATTGCCTAGTATATAGCGCTTATCATCATACGGTGACAACGCTTGCTTATTTACGCGCATCGTGTACAGCGTATGATGATCGCTACGTAAACAAAGCGCACTGGTAGAAAACTGACAATGATCAGTGAGACGCTTGCGATACATATCGTGTCGTAGACTCCTCTTAATCGCAACTCGAGGTACACCTTTACATACACGTTTTTGACACTCTTTGGTAGGATCTTCGTGGGCCACAAGGAACGAATAACATTTCGCTCGGAGACCCACGAATTCTCTAATAGGACGACCACACGTTTCATCCTTGAACAGTCCGACAACCTTTTTGTTTCTAAGGCTATAACAAGGATGAGACGTAGGGTAATCCGATGTGTCAAAAACGTGTAGGTCCTTCTTCATGGCTGCATACAACTCAGATGTTTGAATACTATACATCAGACTGTCTGTATCTGTCATTAGCAATCTAACGTTACAGCCGTACTTGCCGACAGCATAACGATAATGAAAGTCGTACATTATTGTTTTGCTAACATCAAGCACCGTGAAGCCGACATACACGGGACGGGAAAGAACGATGGATTTTTTACGGAGTGAGAGCCCCACCAGATCGTTCGTATAACGAATCATACGTTTCAGCCTAGGTGTGGAAACTAGTTTTTGAAGCCGTCGTTCATCTGAGACTAGTTCAAAGTCTATATGTTTCCGTACGTTCTCCAGCGACTTGCCGTATACGGCGTTGTTCATCAGTTTGAAAAGGTCTTTTTCAAAGCTGTTGACGGCTGCTTGCCTCTTGCGGGTGTTGAAATCGATAAACGGTTTCAACCAAGCGCTTTGCTTAAAACACAACACCCTATGAGTCGCTATCAGCTCTAATCCAAGACTTAAATACAATTTCAAATTTCGATAATGGAGAACGTAATTTTGTTTGTCCTCCAAAGTCGTTAACAACATCTCTACGGATGACCCTGATTCGTTATAAGATGATCTGTATATACTCTCATGTAAACGTTTGGAAAAGGGAGAAAGGGTATCGGGTGTTACGCGCTGGCGCACAGGTGCAAGCGGGTAGTCGGAATGCAGGTCGTGTAGTGTATTAGGATAGTGTAGGTCGACTTCGAGGATGTACCCGATGTCGGAATCATCACTCACATTACGTACGTCCAAAGACTCGATTTCATTACGATCGAGCCATCGGAAGTCTGCGTAAGGGAGTGGTTGCGACATGGCTGTACCGTATAGATTGTTACAGTCCGTATACAGAATGAAGGAGGTCGGTTTCGAAACATCGTACTGATCTGGGATCAGAGGGTTGTTAGCGACGGCATGACGGTTGGATATCATCGCGACGCCTCCGCGGATCCCAGACTCTACAAACAGATGTTGATTTATCTCTATCAACAGCTCTAATTCGACCCCTGTCATTTTTAGCATCGCGTTCCAAGCGAGTCCGGGAAGCGAGTAAAAATCACATGGGTCCAAGCAGTAATCGCGTAAGGCCATGTCTCGAAAACTTTCAAAGACATCGGCCAGCAGCATTACGTCTGTCAACAAATACAAATCATGGTAATCTCCAAACGTACGCAGATTGAATGCACTCCACACGTTTTGTGCGTGCTCGTAATCTGCGTCCGAAATAGACGATTCCATCAACCGGTTATCAAAGTGTTCGCGAGCGGGTAGACTTGTTTCGTTGAATCGATCAATACTGTCAACGTACGCGTAAGGGTATACCCCCTTGCGTACAAGCAGATTGGTCTGTTCGTCGAAACCCCGTCTAAGCATTTCCTCTCTAAGCAAAGGAAATTGGCTCCCGGACGTGGACAGATTGGTAACGAGCGTGTCCAGAGAGCGATTAAGAAATTGAAAAGAGTCTACGAAACGCAAGGGACCCAGGGAGAACGACACGTAACGCTCACTAGATGTTGCAATGCAGGATACGTGTTGGTCCTTATATTTTCCTAAACCCTGCATTAAATGGTGACAGTCGTAGCCACGAAGGTTGTGAAAGAAGACGTGGATATGACGAGGCATCTTGTAGCTCAGATTACAGCTATTGTGGGCTGCTCCCAAGAATTTCCCCGTAAGATGACAATGATTGCGTACCTTGTCATCGTCTGTCAGAGGGCGCTCACACAAATGACAAACGGTGGCGTTAGTGAACGCAACATTGTCATCATCGGACATAATTAATTGTACGTTATGTCGTTCGACCTTCATCATATCCTCGACGTCTTTCATCAACCATGAGAAGAAAGTGTCTACAACGTTTTCACCACGATATACTTTAACCTCTCTCCAGAGGCTGTGAGCGTGATCAACGATAGCATAGGAGAAACCTGACGGAATATGCATCGCTTCGTATGATGTGGACGATACAGGAGGAGAAGGTATTTTCTGGTGGACACCACTGCTATCAACTGAGTAGAAGTCACCTAAATCTTTCACTGTCGTCGGGATGTCGTTACCTGGTGAACACGATTGAAGGGGGGTGATAAGGGACTCGAAGTCGGCGTAGACGGTAAAGGGTACTTTGAGACAGTGTGCGTAATTTTTAAATGACATAAACTTCTCCTCCTCTGTAGGCATTTTGGTTTTCTGTTCACCATAAGGTGTACAGTAGGGGAGATGATCGGACAGACCATGTTCTGTGGAGAAACGATGCAGGCAGTAGTCGCAGTAAAATGATTTACGATTGAATTTTGTTAGGGAAAATAACAATCTATTAATGCTACTGATAAGACAGTAGTGTTTTCGGCTATTTGTATCGGACAGAAGTAAAAGATTAACATGATGTAATCTGTCCTTATTGGGGGTAATTCTTAACGGATAAACCTCATTTTTTGATTCGTTTCTGATATTGTCTTCTATATCATAGCCGAAAACGTTTATAGAAATGTTGGAATTCTGTGTTTCAAATTTAGAAAGTGCGTTTATAGAAACAGGGTACTCGATACCGGACATATTTATTGCGTTTTTGAATAAGATGTAGTTTGAAACACGTTCTTTATCTCTTACTTGAGGGTGTATGTGGGCTAGAACAGACCATAGAAAACACATTTCATCTTGGGAGTTCTTGATGCTGACTACTGCCTTGGTGACTGCAAGTTTTCGCGGGGTAGGAATATAGGAGGACGCTGCTAGAGGCCGGTACCGTCCAACAACCAGTTCCAGCTTCAGTACAGTGTCCACCGACCATCCGCTCCCGTCACGGGTAAAATTGAATATGCTATTCATGATTTTGTCGTATGATTCGTTTAGTAGACAGTTCAACTCGTCGTTGTCGTCCGTGAGCAACGTACGACAACGTCCGTGGAAGACAGCGTCTTTGGTTACCTCTTTTTCTTCGCCGCTGTCACCATCTAACACAGTTTTAGTGAAACGTATCCTGCACGCAATATGCCATTTGATACTACGTAAACGTGCTTGTTCTGCCAGAATATCCTTGCACAATAAAGGTCGCACCTCAGTCATTATCGGTAATATATCTTGATCTCCCGTGTCCGTGTACACGGGCAGGTAATTAAATGTTGTGAGGGATCCTCTAATACTGGTGTTTCGTACGACATAAAATCGTGTCATAACTGAAACAATAGAAACACATGTATTAGCTAATAGGAATGATGAATAACACACACACACACACACACACACACACACAAATTCATGTTTGTGGTAAATAAATAGATAGTACACGTTAGTAATACGTTAGTTTATTGCAAACTGTGAAGATGGCAGCTACTCCTGATTTTAGCATTGAAAGTGAAAGAAGAAAATCGTTCAAGTATTGGAAAGTGACGTTTGTCAGCCCCGACGAGTTAGCGTTTGCTGGGTTTTACTACTATCCGCTAAATTATGATGTCTGTGGACATAGTATGTCATTCATAGACGATTGAGTTAAATGCTTTTGTTGTGGAATTGAATTAGGTCATTGGGGAGAAGGTGACATACCTATGGTGGAACATGAAAAATTTTCTCCGTCATGTCAATTTCTAAACGATGTCAAGAGACAATACATTGGGGAGAAGGTGACAAACCTATGTCAGAACATAAAAAATTTTCTCCGCCATATCAATTTCTAAACAACGTCAAGAGACTATCTTGTACATGTTAGACAGAGTTGGATCATATGTTAATTCATATCAAACAAGTTTGGTTTGCTACATAATTATAGAGAGAGACAATTGGTATTTAAATTTTTACCTTGTTGAGGATGTTCCTGTTCCTGCTGATGTTGTTGTTCAGGATTCTGCTGAAGGTCGGACATGATGATGATGATATTCAGACGAGAGAGTGAATACTGAAAAACAAAGAAACTGTTATACATATATATAGTATTTTTAACGCCGGTATTATGTTAGTGTATCTTAAACCATGAACAACGCACGCAAGACTATAGCTCTAGAGCTACACAGAGCAGCGAGAAGGAATTTCGTTAGGCGCGCGGTTGAATTGAAGGGTCTACACGACTTGTACCAGGCGGATCTTGTGGAGATGATACCATACGCTCGAGTGAACAAAGGGTACAAGTACATGATGACAGTGATCAATGCGTTTAGCAAGTACGCGTACGCTGTACCATTGAAAACAAAGACAGGAAAAGAAGTAAAGCACGCACTAGAGCCTATACTAACTGCTAATCGAATGAAATATTTACAGACGGACAACGGGAAGGAGTATTACAACAGCACAGTACAAGCGTTGCTAAAAAAGTATAATGTAAAACATTACTCAACCTATAGTGAGAAAAAAGCTTCCATAGTGGAACGTTTTAATCGCACACTGAAGACACACATGTATCGAGCTTTCAGCGAACAAGGACACTACCGCTGGTTGGATCTACTACCTATATTACTGAAATCGTACAACAATACCACACACAGAACCATTGGTATGAAACCTAGTCAAGTGAATGACGCCAACGAACATATAGTGTTGGAACGAATAAGGAAGAACACAGCGCCTAAAATCAGTCCAACGAAACCACCCAAATTTAAAGTCGGTGACCGTGTTCGTATAAGTAAGCACAAAATGACGTTCGCCAAAGGTTATACGCCAAATTGGACTAACGAAATATTCACTGTGGATAAAGTACAATCCACTACCATCCCCGTCACTTATCTGCTAAAAGATCATCTAAACAAAGTGTTGAAAGGTGGTTTTTACGAGCACGAGATTAGTAAGTCCAAAGTCGGCGACGTATACCTAGTGGAAAAGGTGTTACAACGCAAAGGTGACAGAGTGCGTGTTCGTTGGCTCGGTTTCGATGGTAAAAACGATGCATGGATACATAAGAAAGATCTAATATAAAAAAGGTGACAGCACGTGCTGAAAACAGTATGCTTTCGGTATTCACAAAGATGAAGATTGTACAGCAAGCAAACAAATTACCAATAAAGGATATGGACTTTTTGGCTGGTGACGAAGGCAGTGCTAAACGTAAACATGGTCCGCTATTACCGAACAGTATTCGCTGTATCGTTACAAGCCCAAGTTCCTGTGGGAAATCCAATGTGCTATTCAACCTACTGTTTGATGCCAACGGTCTACGTTTCCGCAACGTATACGTGTTTTCAAAATCATTATTTCAACCAAAATACAGAATGCTAGAAACAGTGATGAAATCACTCGCTGATGAAGGTTTAGGTTATCATGCATACAGCGAGAACGAAGAAGTCCCACTACCGAGTGAAATCACTGGTCTCGACTCTGTTATCGTATTCGATGACGTATCGTGTGAAAGACAAAACAATACTCGAAAGTATTTTGCTATGGGGAGACATAGCGGTGTGGACACATTCTATCTATGTCAGACATATAGCCAGATACCGAAACAATTGGTGCGTGATAACGCTAACTTGTTGATATTGTTCAAACAAGACGATCTAAATTTACGACATGCATACAATGATCATGTTAACATGGATATGAAATATGATGCTTTCAAAGACGTCTGCACAGAAGCGTGGAAGGATCGTTATGGATTTCTAGTCATAGACAAAGACTCGTCAATAAATGAAGGTAGATATAGAATCGGCTTTGATCGATTCATAATTGTTTCCAGCGAAGTATAAAAGTGGTTGCACTATAGTAATGTAATCAGTCCTCTTGCTAACACGCGATGGCGATGAATAAGGAGGAACGACTTACGTATGATATAGATACGATAAGCGACAACATAAGGAAAAAATATTATGCATTACAACACGGTATCAGAGAAAGCGACGAGAAGTTCAGAAAAAATTACAGACCGATTCTGGAACCGTTAGAAGCTATTTCACGAAAGTTAAGTGGTGATATGATGGAGGAGGAGGAGGAGGAGGAGGAGAAGCAGCAGATAAAACAAGAAGAGCCTACACAACACGTAATAACTGAAAACGAAAGTGGCACGCAGAGTCATAACGCTTCTCATTTCAGTGACGATAGCGCATGGAACCCTAACGCTTCACATTTCAGTGACGATTCATTAGCAAACAAATATATGCGTTTGTGCGAATCGGCTGACTGTAAACGGATTATAGATCGTATGTATGGTGTTCGATACGAGGGCGGTAAATTTATGATAGGTGATTCAAATGTGAAAATCGATTATAACGACAACTTTCATGTCAAAGGAAAAATTTACGAGGCTACGCCCGGTCTGTATGAACTTTTGTTTATGAAACTACCGAAAAAATACAATAAGGACGATATGAGGAATTACAAGTCCATACTACTAGCAACCAACGGACACAAACAAAAATATAAACACAATACGCGAATAAAGAGTAACAGTGGCGTCAAGTACCGACTAGTAATATCTAAATTGTTTGCATCGAGTGCACGAAAACGTACAGGGAGTGGCTATATGGAGATGAAGCCGAACACTGCAATCGATTACGTGCATTGGGATGATCCTAACGAGTTGGTTAATATATTGAGAATGTTAATGGCTTCTCAAAGTAGTGGCCATACTGGTCATAGGAATGAAATCATTTCGATATTGGAAGAATTACGTGAAGCCGGCATTATCATATAAAAGCAGACGCACCGTTCTATAACCACCAGTTCTTCATAAATATGAGTGTAGACAAGTTCGGTAGACACGACAGCACTGTAAGAGTGCGAAAAGAAACTCATCGAAGTCTGCGTGAGTATATCGGTTTAGGAGTGACTAACGACGGTCACTTTGATGTGAAAAACAAAAATATACGCAACTTGGGTGATCCTGAAGAGCTGCACGATGTTGTTTCTTTACAGTACGTAACAGGGGCGTATATTCTAGGCTAGCTAGGCTAGCTGCGAAGCCCAAAGATTAAAGCACAAAAAAATCTATTAGGAATTTGCATAAAATTGTTCATTTTATCGAAGTCAGACGTGTTTCCCTCACGTGTTTACTTCTGTTTCGTAGTAGCGTAATTACTAATTACAGACAATACAACTTCGCATATAACGGCGCCTGAATCGCTGCAACTTGCTTTACTCAGGCTTCGCAAGTAACTTGCGAAGCCTTTCCTCGTCACGATTCAATGGCGTTGCTATGACAACGGTGAGGGACTTGGTGGGGACAATGACGTTTATCGTAGGCTAGGCTTCGCTCCTTGGAGAGCTAGCCAACAGTGTGAGACAATAGGCTGTGTGGCACGTAAAGCAGTGGTTCGTTTTAAAATTAGTTATAATTTTGTGAATGATATTTTGTGCTGTGCGGTTTGAATAATAAATTAAGATGAGTGATATAGTTAATAAACTATCGACAAAGACACAATTTGCTCAGCTTCAGTATGAGGATAAGCTTCAAATTGTAAAGATAGGTAGGCCTCAGCCATCCCTTCTAGAACTTAAAAGAAGAGAACAGAGTGTATACTAGATGTTTTAGTGAGGCCAACTACAAAAAATAGCCTTGGTTAACTGGATCGAATACAACTAATAAATTGTACTGCTGGGCGTGTTTGCTTTTTTGCACCAATACAAGTCCTTGGAATAAGACAGGATTTAATAATTTAAATTATTTGGTAACGGCTTGTGATAAACATCAAAAATCACTTAGTCATATACGAGCATTCAATACGTTACAGACATTCGGTTTTCAAAGAATCGATCCCTTAATTTACAGAAGAAGATTGCTGACAGTATACATAATGAAAAAGTGAAGGAAAATAGAATTATTTTAAGAAGACTGATTGACGCAGTAACATTCCTAGGGAAGCAAGAATGTCCATTTAGGGGCCACAATGAGTCTAGTGATTCAACAAATAAAGGCATGTACATAGAACTTTTGGAATTTTTATCAACGTATGAACAAACAATAGCGAACCATTTAAAAACCGCAACAATTTTTAGAGGAACGTCACCGGTAATACAAAATGATTTAATTGACGCAGTAGGTAGCGTAATTACAGACAAACTCAAATCAGAAATATCTAATGCAACATTCGTTGCAATATTACTTGACGAGACAACTGACGTAACCAATAAAAGTCAATTATCAACAGTTTTACGATTTGTCGATAATGAAGGAAACTGTCAGGAACGATTTTTGCACTTCACTGACGTCAGTTTAGACCGAACTGCACAAGGATTGTTCCAACATGTCACCAAGGTTGTGGATGATTTAGAATGTTCAAAAAAACTTATAGCCCAAACTTTCGATGGAGCAGCTGTTATGGCCGGTCATGTGTCTGGACTTCAAACCTTGGTGAAAAATAAGTACCCATCAGCAACTTTTATTCATTGCTGTAGTCACAGGCTGAATTTGGTTTTGTCAAAGTCTACAAATTTTGTTGCAGAATGTAAACGGTTTTTCATCACTTTATCAGGAATACCTAGCTTTTTTTCACATTCTACAGTCTGCACAACTGCTCTAAAAAACTTTATGGAGAAGGAACTACCGAGAGTGGCACCAAACAAGGTGGAATTTCTCACCAAGGCTTGTAAATACTGTCAAAGAATATAGAAGGCCTCTTATCATGTTCTTTTCATCGATAGAAGATGAACCCGGTGACTGGACAGGTGAAGAAGTGAATACTGCTTCAGGCTTTGTTTGTTTTTTACGTAAATTCGACACTAGATTTCTTCTTCTTAGTTTCTCTCTGATGTTCTGTTTGACATAATGCAAAAAAAATCTTTGGACATTTCTTACTGCATGAACAAAGTCAATGAATTCTATGATACTCTGCAGAAAATTAGAGGTGAGGATTTTGATCTTGTATGAACAGAAGCTACAAGTAATTCTGAATATGAAGATAAAGAATATGAACCAAGACACAAAAGCAGAGAAATGATGACCGTTCCAAATGGCAACGTATTTTTAACGAAATTCTGGACACAGTGATGTCCCAGATAAAATTCAGGTTTGAGTCCCAAAAGGATCTTAAAGTCGTGTCTTTATTGAATTCAAACAATTTTGATACATTTTGTAAAAGTTTCCCACAAAATCGGATAACAGAACTTAAAGAACCATATAGTTCATACTTTGACATTGTTCGCCTCAAAAATGAACTAAATGTGCTTTATACTCTAGATGAGTATAAGAAAAAATCAGTGAATGAGATTACTATTTATATGAAACTCAATAATTTTGACATAGTGTTTAGTAAAGTGTACAAACTAGCAGAATTAACATTGACATTTCCATCTACAACTGCAACTGTTGAAAGAAGTTTCTCCGCTCTAAAGAGGATTAAGACTTACCTCAGAGCCACACAAGGACAAGTCCGGTTAAGCAACTTGGCTGTTATATCTATTGAGAAAAACATTCTTCTTAATATGAAAAAGTGGTCAGAAGAAACATTTTATGAAAGTATAATCCTGAAATTCACACAAAAGGAGAGAAGAATGGAGTTCTTGTTCAAATAAGTCTACACAGAGCCGTTGTCGAAGTAAGTCAAACTTTCTTCAGTATAATTATATATTATTTCCTCATGATGTAATGATAGGCCTATAGTTCTTGCTTTTTGTAATCTTTTATTTGTTTCACTACCGCCGTCTGGCCCTACTGGCTTCGGCGGAACAAATGTATGCTATAAATAAATAAATGAAGTATTGAAGTTCTTTGCTTGCTTTTGTCTTTCTAATGATGCCATTTCATAATTATTGTTGAAGTATCAGTCATTATTATATAAGTTAGAATGCATTGGCATGGTGTCACAAAATCACATCACTTCAAAAAGCTTGAAATGTGAACGAGGGGGACCCCCTCCAGTGCATTTTCTTCAATTCTAAGGTGAGCTAGCCCAGTCTCGAACTCAGTATACGCCACTGGTACGTAAAGGACACATGCTTACAGTACAAGAACGATGCTACCGTAGACGCAAAAGATCATCGAATAATAATGCTAAACGATCCGCTTAAATCAAGAGATGCAGCCACAAAACGATACGTAGACGCAAAGAGTTTGAGAAAAGATCGTGCAGGTAACGTAATCGTTGATGACTGTCGGCTAACACACGTGCAAGCGCCAGTCGCCAGCAAAGACGCTGTGAATTTGGAATTTTTATACGACAACACAATCAGTTTGCAAAGCAATGCTTTCTACGCTGGTGAAAGAAAAATTACGAATATAGCGGACGGAGTAGCTGACACAGACGCAGTCACTGTACGACAAATGCATGAATTAAAATTACATATAAAGACTGAATTGTACAAGGTCACTCAGGTATTTCACGCTCATATAATCAATCTAATAAAGTTTGTCTATAAATATCAAGACAGCGCGACACAGCGTTCAGTCCTGTTTGAATATATTGAAGAGGTGGGACGTTTAATAGACGTTCTCGATACGGAAACGGAAATCAATGATTGGAGATCTGTTTACAAGAATGCACGTACTTCGTAAGAAAAGAATGGGGCGTGGTGTAATTGGAAAAATACTTAAAAACACTGTGCCCGCTATCGTTTCGTCAGTACCTACTTTGATTAATCGAGCGGTGGACGCATTACCAGTAGAATTACACCTACCCGGCTACCGATTCTGTGGACCCGGAACAAAACTCAAAGAGAGATTGGCACGTGGCGAGCGCGGAATCAACGAGCTGGACGAAGCCTGTCGCGAACACGATATCGCCTACGCAAGGTACAAAGACAACAGTCGAAGACGTATAGGTGATCGCGTTCTTGCTGACAAAGCGTGGAAACGAGTGAAAGGTTGGAATTCCGGTGTTAGTGAAAGAGTGTATGCTGCAGCTGTAGCAGCCGCAATGAAAGCAAAATCAGCAGTGGGTGGAGGGGGCTCGCGTAGTGGTTGCAGAAAAAAGAAGAAGGGTTCAGGAATTAAACGTCAATCCGCGGGCAAACGCAAAACGACCTGCAAACGCAAAACAGTCTCAAGGCATAAACGTAACAATAAAAAAATAGCGTCAGGTCTATACCTACGTCCTTACAGACAAAAAAACTAATTTGCATACCAGTTCGTGCATTGTCCGACAGTGATTTGTATGTGTACGCAAAACGTTTGAAAATACCTTATTTCAGAGGAGTTTTTATGCGTAACACTTTACCACACAGACGGCCATGGAAGAATGAGAGTGCGGTTGTTAATCTGGACAGTGCAGAAGGACCTGGTACGCACTGGGTTTGCTACAAGAAGCGAAACAATCGAGTTTACTACTATGATGCGTATGGTAATATGCGGCCACCTCTTGAGCTGACACAGTATTTTGGAACCGACACTGACATTTACTACAATTACGAGCGTGAACAGCCACCCCACACAGTCATCTGTGGGCATTTATGTTTGGACTTCTTAACGCGTGAGTGATCAGTAAGCGACAAGATGTCTTCGCTGTCGGTCACCTTAACAGGTACGAATGCTGTCGCTCTTGTATGTGACTTTTTCCCGCCTCTCGAACTAACAAACGGCGAATGGTATGTAGGTCTATTGGACTTTACTACATACAACAGTATACCGAACGTGGTTGAGGGAAAAAAAAAATGTGTTTCCAGTACTACGGGACGGAACAACGTGGGACTTGATAACTTTACTTACAGGTGCTTATGAAATCGGTGACATAGAAGCCTTCCTCAAAAAGCAGTTAGGAGACTCAAAGATTAGTCTACGTCCTAACAACAATACACTGAAATGTGAACTGACTTTGCACTGGATATTGACTTTCAACAAACAGTGTGCGGTATTGGTGATATGTTGGGTTTCAAGGAAAAGCGTCTGCTTGAAGCGAATAAAACTCACACGTCTGACGCCACAGTTAACATTATAAAAGTGAACAGTATACTGATAAGGTGTAATATAGCGCAAGGATCATACAAGAACGGTAAAAACGCAGACACGCTGCACTCATTCTATCCGTCAGTCGAACCAGGATTCAAAATAATTGAATCACCTACAAACGTCATATACCTACCTGTGAATGTGAGTCGTTTGGACAACATAACACTATCTTTACACGACCAGGACGGTGACGTAATAGATTTTCGCGGAGAAGTCATCACTGTGCGTTTACATCTAAAACGACTATAGACATGGGCTTGTACTTTGTTTCTTCGCCACCGCTGCTACCACAGTCGTCAGAAATAAAAGAAGAAGAAGAAAGATCAGTTAGGAAACGCATCAGTACTCGTTCGAAACTGAAACGATTAACATCAGTTAACCGTCGTTTCCTGATTTCATTGGGTTTTGTTGTAAACAAGTAACATGGCGAGTGGAATATTATCTGTGGAACAGCAACCGTTCTTTGAAGACAGTATCACGCACTTTTCATTTCACTCACACGCACCGTACGCAACAACAATATATGGAAACAATACAACAACAGGACTTCTTTACACTGCCGTCAGAAAGTTTCCTCTACATCGAAGGCAAGTTGGTTAAAAACCCTAGTGTGGCTGCAGATACTGCGCTGAATGTGGAACTGGTGAACAATGCTATAGCATTTCTCTTTGAAGAGATTCGTTACGAGTTGGCCGGAGTGGTAGTGGACCATACCAGAAACGTCGGCGTTACGTCAACTATTAAAACTTTTCTATCACTCAACAACAACACACGTGACTCAATGGAAAACGCGGGTTGGGTGACACCGACCACGAACGTATTAAAAGTGAATGATGACGGTGAATTCAACTTTTGTATTCCACTGAAAATGCTAATGGGATTCGCAGAAGACTATACACGCATCGTGCTGAACGTGAAACTAGAACTTATACTCCTACGCACATCTACCGACATAAACGCTATGGTTTTAGCAAGCGGACAAACGACTGCTAATTGTGTTCTTGAACTAGATAAAGTTTACTGGAAAATGCCTTATGTACATGTAGCTAATGCGTACAGATTACCACTGTTACGACTCATAGAGAAAGACCACCCGATAACTATGCCTTTTAGGACCTGGGAGTTGCACGAGTATCCTGCCTTACCACAGACTAAAAGGCAGAATTGGATTGTCAAGACCTCGAGTCAGCTAGAAAAACCACGCTTTGTTGTGTTAGCGTTTCAGACAGCAAGAAAGAATGTACTGACAGCACACGCCGATGAATTCGATCATTGTAACGTGATCAATGCGAGACTGTTTCTAAACGACAAGTATTATCCTTACGATAATTTAAACTTGGATATTTGGAAAGACCGTTTTGCATTATTGTACAATATGTACGCCAGTTTTCAAAGTTCGTATTACCACCGTTTAGACGTCAGCCCAGTACTGACACCAGAATTATTCAAATCAAAAGCCCCGCTGTTTGTATTCGATTGTAGCAAACAAGACGATGCGCTTAAGTCTTCAGCAGTTGATGTACGTTTAGAATTTGAATCGTCAATGAATTTTCCTACGCAGACGACTGCCTACTGTATGATACTACATGATTCGCTTGTAGAATATACGCCATTGTCCAACACAGTACATAGACGTGTTTAAGTCTTATTTTATACATATTTTGTAAATACTAGTTTTAAATATATATATTTTCATATTTGTAACATTATAATATTGGAGCTGTGTGTGTATGTATTTTAATTGTAAAACTAGTTTAGATATATTTTAACACTTGTAACAATATAATCTTGGAACTGTGTATGTTTTTTTTTTTTAAATTGTAAAAACTAGTTTAGATATATTTTCATACTTGTAACAATATAATAGTTTAGATATATTTTCATACTTGTAACAATATAATATTGGAGCTGTGTATGTATTTTAATTGTAAAAACTAGTTTAATATAATCTTGGAGCTGTGCATGTATTTTAATAAATGTATATAGTACACACTTTATTATTATTTGTATAACCCACCCCATAATGTATACTTACTTGCAACAAACTAGCGAGCGTTGTCCACACACGTACCCTTAAATGACAGACGTTGTATGCACACTGAAGGCTCGCACGCTTAAAATTCAGCTGTACCTAAAATATATCTTCAATTAGAAGTGTAATATAAAAAGTACAGTAAGAATATATTTCAGAAATTGTAATTTGATCACACACACACACTTATTTGAATGAGTCATGTATTAAATTCAATAAATAATGCACTTGATAATGTTTTAATGTGAATAATTTTTACGTTTAAATAAAATCTGTACATACAATAAAATTATGTAGTGTAATATATAAATTACGTTTAAATAAAATCTGTACATACAATAAAATTATGTAGTGTAATATAAAAGCACGACAAGAATAAATTTTAGAATTTTGTAACAGACACAGTAATTTGATCACACACCCATACATACTTATTTGAACGAGTCATGTATTAAATCAATAAATAATGCACTTGATAATGTTTTAATGCGAATAATTTTTTACGTTTAAATAAAATCTGTACATACAATAAAATTATGTTCACTTATTAACGTATTCAAAATGTTTCATGTACACTTACCAAACTATCGTACGTTGTCTACACACCCTTAAAAAAAAAATGACGAACGTTGTGTATATTGAAGCTCACACGCTTAAATTCAGCTATACCTAAAATATATATCTTCAATTAGAAGTGTAATATAAAAGTACGGTAAGAATATATTTCAGATAATTGTAACAGACATAATAATTTGATCATACACACACGCACACACACACATGTATTAAATTCAAATATATATCTTCAATTAGAAGTGTAATATAAAAGTACGGTAAGAATATATTTCAGAAAATTGTAACAGACATAATAATTTGATCATACACACACGCACACACACACATGTATTAAATTCAATAAATAATGCGCTTGATAATGTTTTAATGCAAATAATTTTTACGTTTAAATAAAATCTGTACATACAATAAAATTACGTTCATTTATTAACGTATTCAAAATGTTTCATGTACACTTACCAAACTAGCATGTGTTGTCTACACGCCCTTAATGATGAAAGTTGTGTATACTGAAGACTCGTAAGACGTACAATAATAATAATACAAACAGTCTTTCAACTATTAAAAATGCAGTGATAGATTTCACGATGTATCAGCACACGCAGGCAGTCAAATGAGAAATTGCAACTGATTTTCTTCGCGTATATATTGTACTCTGGTAGTGGGGAAAGCTTGTGTGTCCGTTTTTGGAGTAAATACTTTCTAATCCATAATTAATCCTAATTACTGCCACCGCTGCTAATGACTGTCATGTGTCAAATTAGAAAGTAGGACGCACCGATTTAGACGATGTACACACGGTCAATGACCCCTGGTTTAAGTTAGCGAATACACAATGGTTTATTATAATTTATTTCGTTATAAACCTCTGAACATGCATGCAATTATTTGTATAGTAATCAGAAATGTGTGAGAGAGAGACAATTTAATAGTTTGAATTTCCTACCACAGCGGTAAACTATATTTTAAGTCGCAGGTTGTATCTTGCAATCACGAAAATTATTATTATTTAAACTGATAATTGTTTTATTAAAATCTTACAATGACGAAATATTATTATTATTTCATTGTTTACGATATATATTTAATTAATGCAAAAATGAATTTTTAAAATTACAATGGTCTGTAAACCATATTTAAGTTTGTGTACAGTGACACCGTAATCGCTTTGAATAAGGGAATTCCTGTCAACGTCTGCAGCTAGAGACATACACAATGTGTGTGTGTGAGCAGTGCGTACATTGTCCGACAGCGATTTGTATGTGTACACAAAACTTTTGAAAATACCTTATTTCAAAGGAGTTTTTATGCGTAACACTTTACCACACAGACTTGGCAGAACCGAGATTGGCGTAGAGAGAGTGAGACCCGTTACATAAACACACAGAGAGAGATGCAACAGTAATCTACTAAATGTGTGTGTACGAGAGAGAGAGATAGTTTTACTTACATTCAAATGTGAGAGAGAGAGAGTTTATATCGTGATGGATAACTGCGTCTAGAGACAGAGAGAGAGGGAGGGAGAGAGATAGTTACTTACATTCAAAGAGAGAATTGATATCGACAACAATCATGATCATATAGTTTGAATTTCCCACCACAGAAAAATGTTGGCAGATCTGTTCTATACACAATAATGCAAGATTGGTAACCCTGATCATATATTTTAATATATACACTATATAACGCACACATATCAAGTTGAACCCATGCATAGGTTGGTAAACCTGATCATATAGATTTAATATACATTATAACACGCAACAAATTTGAACTCATGCAAAGGTTGGTAACCCTGATCATATATTTTAATATATACACTATAATGCATCAAGTTGGAACCCCCCCTGATATGCAAATCAGCTTTATTAAAAAAAATAATAATTTATATTCGCGGATGCGGGTGGTCCATTGAACCCCACCCCACCCCCACCCACCCCTTGATATGCAAATCAATTTAATTAAAAAATAAAAATATCAAATAAAAGAAATAAAAAAAATGTATTCGCGGAAATTCGCGGATGCTGCGGGTCCAGCGGTGGTGGGGAGAGCGTGGGAAAAAATCTTGAACCGTGGGAAAGGCGGCATCCTTTGTGCGTCAGAACCAGTATTTTCCCTCTACTTCCGTTACCCTAGTTACAGTTGTGTTATACGGGTTCTCTCACATTTATTGTAAGCACAGTAGTGTGGGTGCAATCACTAATCCGTTACCCTAGTTACAGTTGTGTTATACGGGTTCTCTTATATTGTAAGCACAGTAGTGTGGGTGCAATCACTAATCCTTTACCCTAGTTACAGTTGTGTTATACGGGTTCTCTTACATTTATTTCATTTCGTCAGATAATTGTTAGTAATTAAAAAAAAAAAAATAACTATCGCAGTGAGGAATCTTCTTCACTACGATAAGGGATCTAATACAGTAACTACCGTTACTGGCGAAACGTCCTTCTAGTACCACAAAGAGCAGCCACGTACTCGTACGTATAAGAAGCATGGGCAATTAAATCTAGGAGCAGAACATAAAAGAAACGAGGACGTTAAAACAGCAAAGTCAATTAACAGGAATAAAGACGTGATGGGCAAAACGATTCACTGAAAAGCTGTAAAACGTTCAAATATCGTATAAACTTCACGTGGGTTATAGGTTAACATATTTTATGTAAGTTAATGATTCAATTATTTTATTTATCTTTCAAAACTAAACAAAATTATCCCGGTAGCAGTTCAAGATTGTACCGAATCTATTACTTGGCCGTGTGTGTGTGTGTGTGTGTGTGTGTGTGTGTGTGTGTGTGTGTGTGTGTGTGAAGCTACAAAATTAAGTCTCTTTTGTCCCTCTGAAGAACGCAGGTAAGCGATGAGTTATTGAGGGACACTGAAATTTAAGCACACTTGTATGTAAGTACACTAGTACACTGAATTTAATTGTTCGTATTTACATTCTACAGCTGACATGACAGTGTTCATATGGTGATATTAATTCCTTTTTTGTGTTTAATAATTATTGCAATGCCTACCCGCCACTGTACCTGGCAGTCTTGAAATTTTTAAGCCTATGTAGACTGGAGTTTTGTTTTTATCTTCTGCAAGTTATTTACAACATTGCAGTTGGAAAATATGTACAAAATGATTTACCGTAATGAGAACTGTGAAACTAAGTAGCAGTCAAATGTTACTTTAGGGCTATCTTTACGATATACTATGCCTACAGTCACATGGGCACAGAACTGATTATACCACAAAACTTCATATCCGCTAAGTGTTTTATTTTATAAGAAAACGTAAAATGCGGTAGCGAACAGAGAAAGAGAGAGAGAGAGAGAGAGAGAGAGAGAGAGAGAGAGAGAGTGTGTGTGTGTGTGTGTGTGTGGCAAAACGATGTGTCAGAGCCGCATGATGTGATTTCTCTTTGTACCTAGTGGGGTCTCGGCGTCGATCGCTTTAATACAGTTTTGCTACTCTTATTACTACTGAATCGTTTCGATTTATCGAACCCGCTACGCCTGCGTGGCCGCGTGCCGCATTATCCTCGATAATCGAATGAAATCTACTGCAGACACGCGCACGTAGACATTTACTGGCGGCTAGAATTCATAGGATTTATTTTTATTTTTCATTAAGTCGTGTGTTGAAGTTGTGTATTTCAATTTCACAGTTAACGAACTGCTGACCGAAACGTAGGCTTAACTGTTAAGTGAAACTAACGGACACATCCGATGCATCTCCTAACATGAATGCATTAATCTAACTTATAACCTGCGTAGGTCTGAGTTCCTGAAGCACGGTATGGAAATTACAGAATGTAACGAAGGGAAGAAGGACACTAGGACTGATGATGTGGTGTTTGTTAGCTCAAGTTAACATTGTTTAATGAACTGTTTTTAAAATTGTTTTCCGCCAATAGCAAATAGGTCGTAATGAAAGTGAGTTTGGACCAAATATACTAACTCATCCCATAAATATCGCACCTAAAAAACTGGAAAATCAAGTGTTTTTGTATGAGACCATACTGTGATTTGTTTGGATGTACTGCGTACAGCTCTGGGGTTCAACTACGGTCTATCGATATAATGCAGGTCACCGATAGAGCGTTGTTAAAGGTGATCCTATTGTCGTGTTCGGTCTTAGCTCTTCATGTGCACGAAATAATCGACACGTTTTAAGATTTTAATTAATGATTTGTTTTTATAATAATAATGGCTCCCATGTGTACCACCGAAGCAGCTTAGGAGTCAGGCAGGGTAGGCTGCCTTATGCGAGCCGTACGGCATATAAGGAAGGCAGTGTAGCCAGCACTACGCTTCAGCCGCCCATTATTATCCCCAGGATGTTATCCCAGGTACTCATTTTCAACAGGCTGAATCGACCAGGGGGTAGAAAAACGCACCTTGATTTTATGGTGCGGGCCCGGGTATTATATTGAAATTATAATACAATAGTAATAAAGGAATAATTTAAAAACCGACAAATTCGCTTATACGTTATGACATTCATTATTACAGTTAATTGCCCCTCTATTATATTTACTAACAGAACAATTATAAAATTAGTTCTCAAATTGGATGTCTCAAATAAGCTCTGTCATTACAGATAATTGTGCTGACTTTTGGCCGTAAAATCATACCTACTAGTATAAACTTTATACGGTACTTATATAAATTGTTACCAGTCCATACATTGTTATATTGGGTATATTAGGAAGACAGTTTAGGTTGAAGCTTAACAGCAAAACTTTACATCAGAAGCACAAATAAACTTTACAAGGTCAAAAAATAGGCCTTGCTCAAACCCGAAATCTTAAAATACATACACACGGATGCCGCTGATAAGAATGCTATCCATCGAGTGCGCGGGTGCCCATATCCGCCCGTGAATATGAATAAATTACGTTGCGTGTGATATTTTGGGATCGGCAAAACAGCAAGTTTTACATTATTATGTATTCACGTACATACACATAATATGCATACATGTTTTCTAGAAAAATTCCCCAACAGCTACGTCACACTTCCAAACTGTAGCTACATTCTGCTATCCGTTTCGGGTTAACGCTTATAATCGGCTGACACTGAATTATACTAGTAAAAGTTTTATTAATATAGGATTGATCTGTGTGGGCGTGTGCGAGTGGCGCGCATCCGTTAATGTGTATACTCGCGCACAGAGAAGAGAGAGAGAGAGAGAGAGAGAGAGAGAGAGAGAGAGAGAGAGAGAGAGAGAGAGAGAGAGAGAGAGAGAGGGAGAGAGAGGGTGAGAGAGAGCTTCCTTTTGAATGAATTCGGTATCGATAGTTCTTCATGTGTTTTTTTAGAAAAAGTAAACTGACTGGCGAAAATTAAAATTCAATGAAGAATTCTTACGGCAATGGGCAAGTACGCAACTGGCACGTGCCAGACAACACGTGTCCGTGTAAAAGCTGAACATGAACATGAACATGAACATGATACTCGAATATGAACGTTGTAATAATATAAAAGATTGCTGTATGTATTGATGATATACTGCTATTGTGGAGTATGAGACTCCGATGTAATCAAGCCCCACTGTTTGGACTAGACAATTTGTAATAAAATAAGTAAGATTGATGTGTGTGTTCTTAAATTGGTGTGTATTTGGTGTGGCTCTCGACGTCTTACTGGCCTGAAACACTTCCTTAAGTTTCCCAGCTGGTCGAGTCCCAATGGTAGCAAGACCGTTCGAGTAGCGTAAAGTTGATGAAGGAATATATCTGTTCAGCTTCGCCGAAAGTTTCAAAACAAAATTTATTGTTCTGAAGGAAATTTAAAAAAAAATTATGTTTATAAAAAAAATAATTAAAAAAAAAATTTTAATTTTATTAATTAATTAATTATGATCAATTAATTAATATAGGGCTGTGAAGTTTTAAACAGTGTAATGCTCTTCTGAAAATTTTTATTAAAGTTTTAGTATATTTTAAATAAGCTACCACCACTCATAAGACTGTCTGTAAACCAATCGATACTTGTTTACCTTTTTATTTTTTAGGTTATCTTCACTTACGGGTGGTAAAGTCCTTGTAGATTATCAATTAGAATTATATTATTGTTAATTAGTATTATTGAAGAAATAAAGAACTATTAAGTATTGAAAAGTATTAATGTTTTTTATTAAGTAATAGCAATATTGACTCTTATCGATTAGTATCGATTCTCAGGATATCGAAAAAAGTTACAAGTATATGATATAAAAATTATATAGGGTTCTTTAAACAGCCAGTTATTATCAAAGTCAGAGAAATCGGGCTAATATTTAAAAAGTATAACGTTACAATCAAATTAATAGTTATTAATAAACACAGACATTGAATAATAATTTGTAAATATAATAATTGTTTTCACCCAACAGCTGTGTCGAACTAGAAGGCGGGGTTCTGGCAATGATGACCAATATTGCAAATGGCTGCCGTGAAGTTAGTAAGATGTCATTCGTATATTGGACGTTCCAAATAAAAGATTTTCCTGTAGTATTCCTGTTCTGATGTCTGCGAATCTCTTGTAAAATGTTGTGTAGTGTCTAGTGTACTGTTTCTGAGTTGTATTTAGTGTATCCGTATAATTATTAGTTCAAACACTTTCCCCGATTCCATCACTAATTTGGGTTAATGTATTACACAGTTTTCTTGTGTTTTGTGGTGTTTTTCAGAGTAGATATGTATTGTTCTGTGTTTATGGAGTGTTTCTTGATTGTTTCTGTTATAATATGATAGTTTTTAGAAGTATTCCACAAGTCACTCGCGATTTCACAATAACGTACTATACATTCGCTTTGTATGTCTATTATAGGTTAGGTTATGCACGTTACCAAACGTATGTCATGTTAACCGTTCAAAAACCAATAATTAACTAACTGTTTCCTTTAGTTTCAATTAAACTCTTAGCCTATATAATATTATCCTTAACATTGTTCAAAAATATTTTCACATCCTGTGTACACTTTACTATTTCACTATATGAATGCCTAAACTTTGGTTATTTGTCAATTTTATTCACTAGATGTGATTTAAATTAATCTTTCAGTTCATTCAGCTTATTTTCGGATTAAATAATGCCGTTTTATAGTGTTTTCTGTCCAAAAAATAGTAATTTCACTTTCAGTTTGGTATACTCTGAAAAGTCAAAACATCAAAATTTACTTCCTGTCATTATATAAATTCAGCCATTTTATCAGTTATATTTAATATTAATAATCCTATATTGTATTAAAAGGTTCATATTCCCTTATTTTCTGGTAATTAATTGAATTAGTTGTATTCTGAAACATTATTCTGGAATATATGACTCCCATGTCCAAATTTCTGAGTTTAGTCATATTCATTTTTATTTATAATTCTGAATATAATTTATTAAAATCTCTCTAAATGGTATGTGCAATTATATGGCATGATCTCAAGTTTATTTTGTCTAAACCCCTTTTGTTTATTTGCTTTTAAATGAGTAATTTCTCTGTTTTGATGAAGTTTGGTTTCCATTCTTTTGGCCTATGATTTTTTAACAATTTTTCTTACAAAATATTTTACAAACAATATATGATGTGTAATACCCTCTCTGACTTTTACATATAGTATTATAAATTAAACATATTTTCAAATTGCACAAAAACAATTAGTATTGGTTACAATACAAATAATAGTTAAACAGAATAAAGAATATTTTTTTAAATAAATGGTTGTCTTCAAGTCAGACATTTTGCAACAAAATCCCCATTTCCAACATGGAAATATGGTTTACAAAAAAGGTTTTTTACTAACTAACATCTTAATTACTCTCGACTATTTACAAGTAGTAACTATTTTTATAGTTCTGATGTTAGTTGTATCAGACCCAAACAAATGGCCTTATATTTAAAACATTTTTCAACATTCTTGTACTATATACATAAAAAAACCTTATATTTATATTCTTATTTCTAACTATTATTATAAGTAGGATTCTACAGTTTTTATACCGTCTTTTATACATTGTCTTTGGGGAATTGTACCCTGTCATTAACAAATAAATAGTATGAACCGTTCAATAAGCACTATGAAATCTGTTTTTCTTTTTTCATGTAAAACAAAATGTTATTTTAAACAGATTCATGTCTTATGAACAACATATTGTCACAGTACACATTTTAAGTCATTGAAAAATGCATATTTCATTGCATCCAATGTTTGTGATTGCCAAGAATGAAACACAAGGTTCATTTTTTATAATACCCAAAACTATCACGGGTTCACTTTGCACTTATATATCATGTTAATGCTAAATGGTCGTATAGTCTTATTAACATAATAAATTGGTTAGCGTTTTTCAATGGAGATTTGTTCCATGGGTACTATATTATTGTTTCATCTTAGTTCACAGGCAACTTTTACTTTATACACTTCTCTCTCTTAAATTTATATACATGTGGTTTTTATTTCGTTATACTTTTATTTTTAATTATTTATTTTGGGGATATAGGGATTTGGCTGTCTTTTATAAGAGCATGACATCTTCTTCAGGATGCTGCCTTCTTCTTCTTTCATCAGTCTTCTTTTCTCCTGCCTTCTGGGACTGGTATCTTCTCCATCTTCTTCTTGATGCCATCAGGTTTCTTGGGATCTTCTCCATCTTCTTCTTTATTTCAGAAATACATCACCTGTATTGGTTGATCTTGGCTTATTTTAGGGTTTCTATTCTATTTATTCTCCCTCGTTGTGGGTTTGGTCATATTGTGTACTGCTTGGTTATTTACTTTCTTACCTTCCTGGGTTATACCTAGAAAACCTTTGGTTATGAGACTGGTTTTGGATGACTCATCACTAGTAACTCCTTTTATTTTAACTTGTATTTTCTTTATAATAATGATTTCTTTCCACAGTTGCTATGAATTAATTTATTTATATTAAACTTAATGCTTTCTTCCAAATTTAAACATTATAACTTCATTATTCTAATGATCAATTGCCATTCAATATTATGCATACATCTGTCACGCTACAGATTGCTCTCCTCCAGAAGTAATTATTTCAGACATGTTTATGGATGAAATAATTTCTTATGATAATTTCATCATTTCTTATAATTCATTTTCTTCTCCATTTTTATATCGACATTTTATAATTAGAGTTTAATTAATTTTATATATATAATTATTTGTTTTACTACTGATCCTTTTCGGATAGTTAGTGTCTTCTGAGATATATTATTATTGTAATACATTTTCTTCCTTTATCAACTTCGTGTTGCATCCTTGGGATATTAATTCCCTAACATTCCCTATCACGTGGGCTGGGGCAGATCAGAGGGGCACTGTACGCTACTTCTCTGCTGGCCATACACCACTTCTATAAATTGAGTACAGAGGCATATCCATCCCTGCTCAAAAAAACATAATGCTGCTGGAATTATCTTCAGTCAGTCATCGAATAAATAAATAAAAAGTAGTCTCATTTTCGACTAATAAAAATATCTTTGGATTCTCCACTTCGTAGTCTCTCAGATTATCTCACATTTTCTATCTTAATAAATCTTCATAATCATTATTATACTCATTACATATATATTTTTTCAAAACTCTTAACTTGTCTGATATATTTAATTTAATTATGGTTGAAAACCTTTCTTTTAATAATTCTGGTTACTGTTTACAGTGTAACTCTCTTTCTTCTCCATCTGAATTCTCTTTATACTTTCTTCTGGTTATTCATAGTATTAGCATGGTCTTTATAAATAGTCTTTCGTATTCATTATTTGAATGGTCTTAATATATTATATTTAATTTTTAACATTGTATCTTTACATTAGATATACAGGTTGTTATATTGATCATTTTATTTAAACATTTTGGTTCTTTCCTTTCTCTTAGAAAGTTATTAATCCGCCTTCGCATTCATTAGCATTAATTCATTTATATTATATTTCATGTGGTATTTCTTCTCTTTGCATTTCATATAGGTCTTATTATTATCATTTGTTCAAAATCATCTTCTCCATCTGTTTGGTATGAGTTGTTCTTCTTTGCTCTTAATTAACTGTTTTTATTATCGTTTCATAGGTAATTAGCCTCTTTGCTTCCAAATTTTTTCTTCTCAATTCAATTATAATTGACACTTAATTATTTTTTGGAACTTGGTTAGTTTTAATGTAAAATTCAAACTATTCTTTTTATTTAATTGAAAAATATTTCTCATAAATCCTTGTAATATGTTGATCTTATCTTGTTTCAAAGTTCTGACGTTCTATCAACATTCAAATTCTGTTTAATTCATTTATTCCCAGAATTGTTTCATTCAGAATTGTTTATAGTACTGTGATCTTACTACTATTTCTGAATGTTTTGGTATTTCTCCAAATTCAAATTCTTCTTAATTATTTACCATAAAGTTTTCCTCATAATTCAGTGGTAGTAAGCTGTGCTTACTTAATTTTTAATTTTTAATATTAAGTTGAAAATTCAAAATTCTCTCTCTTTCTCTTTCTTCCAAAAAGTTTTTGTTCCAAATTATCAGGTTGTAGTAAGATGTACTTACTCAATTTAAAATTTTTATAAATAAATTCAAAATTCCTTTCTTCTTAATTCTTTCATAAAGTTTGTTCAAAATTATCAGTGGTAGTAAGATGTTCTTACTAAATTTTAAATTTTTATAAATAAATTCAAAATTCTAAATTCCTTCTTCTTATAATTCTCCAGAATGTTCTTCTCAAAATATTAGGTTGTAAGATGTACTTACATTACTTTAGAATTTTAAAAAATTCAAAATTCTAAAACTCACAACTCATTCTTCATAATATTTCTTATAGAAGCTTGATTGTACACTCCTTTGATTTTTCCTGAAACGATTTCCCTCAACTCATATGTGTTGTTATGCTTATCATTTACCACAACATATGGTTATATATTGTACTCTACACTGGCCCATATTATTTATACTTTTGTAAGTTGATCTCCACTTTTTCTTTTCTTATAAATTTTCTTTTCTTTTATATACCCAGGAAGATGGACGATTTTCTTTATGTCGTTCCATTGCTCATATTCTTATTTGTCATGTTCATTTTCTTTAATAGTCTTCATTCATAAAACCTAGTTTTGTTTCTATGTTTATTCTTCGTATCATTTCCTTTCAATGATATTTATTTCGTCTCCTTCAACATTGTTTTTCGCCGTAGTCGGTTATCATGATCCGTCCCTTTTCTTGATGTCGTGTGGTATTTGTGTCAACCAGGGTCCATCATCTCAGTTGCTCTTATAAAATTTACCCTAGGGCGCGACACTCGGTTATTATTACTGTTATTATTTTTATTACTAAATTTATCATGATAGTCTTTTCGGTTAGGTTGGTAAGGTCTGTCATCATTATTGTTGGGATATGGATTTCTCTGACTGTATGGGACATTATTATGTTGGTATAAATTGTTTCTATTGTATGGATAGGGGTTGTTATCCCTAACGCCGTTAGAATTACCGATACACTGGTTATTACACGGCGGGTTGTTATGGCCGTCGTAATTACTGGGTTGGTTCCCTCTATCATCATATTGTATACACCAATACTTTTCTGGTCCATGTTTTGTGTTACTTGACAAATATCTGTGAGGATCTTCATCTGGGTTATCACTTATTATTTGTTTATCTGAAACACCATAAGCTGGTTTACCATCACATATCCACTCTGAAGGAATATATTTTAGTCTAACCGTACCCTGGAACTGTTCTAGATGGCACGCTAATGGGATACATTCTGGTGATTCATCTGTGTCATCATTACAGTCTGGTACGATATCACCTTTCCATCTTTCTGAAAAACATTGTCCAGTTCTGCGTTGAAACTGATCTGGTCCACATGTCGTATTCTTTTTACCTCTGGTCCTTTCCCATTGGTAGACTACCGTCTTGTGGTAAATTATTTCTGAAATTACTTCGATTCTCCTTCTATAATTCATAAAATTCATGATGTCTTTGTCATAGGTAATTGGGATATTATTGCCATCAATTAACCCATGTTTCATCATCTCCAACTCTTCCTTCGTTTTTATTACATTTCTTGGATACATTCTCCTTTTCCTTGGTTTAATATCTTCCTCGTTTCGGTTAGTTTTAATTCCAGGTAATACCATTACTTGTTCCTGCGTCTTATCATTTCGTACATCTTCTGGTTCTGGTTTGCTATCATATTTTATTTCTTCGGTCTTCTCCTTTCTTAATTCCTCTCTTTTTAATCTGTCCTCCCTCATTTCCTTATTCTCGTCATCTAGTTTCTTGTTCATATCATCTAGCATTTTATTTTGATCATCCAGTTTCTCCATTGTCGACTTGTGGCACTCATCCATTTTCTCATTCCCGGATGTGATAGTTTTATTTATTTTACTCAAACCTTCCTTCAAGATTTGTCTGTACTCCTTTCTATCCTTTCTTTCCTCTTCCATGTTCTCGTCCATCGTTTTCCTCATCCCCCTCATCATTTCCAACATCTTCTCCATCATCTCATTTTCTTTTGGCGTAAGTTCTGCCATTTTGCTTGTCGTTGTTCCCTGTTTATTATCTTTCTCTGACTTTGTAGCTGTTGCCTAGCTCCAATTAGTGATTGGGCAGATTGTATTGGCCTTCCAATCGCTAATTAAAGCCCCTAAAGTTGTGCGCCAATTTGTAATAATATAAAAGATTGCTGTATGTATTGATGATATACTGCTATTGTGGAGTATGAGACTCCGATGTAATCAAGCCCCACTGTTTGGACTAGACAATTTGTAATAAAATAAGTAAGATTGATGTGTGTGTTCTTAAATTGGTGTGTATTTGGTGTGGCTCTCGACGTCTTACTGGCCTGAAACACTTCCTTAAGTTTCCCAGCTGGTCGAGTCCCAATGGTAGCAAGACCGTTCAAGTAGCGTAAAGTTGATGAAGGAATATATCTGTTCAGCTTCGCCGAAAGTTTCAAAACAAAATTTATTGTTCTGAAGGAAATTTTAAAAAAAATTATGTTTATAAAAAAAATAATTAAAAAATTTTTTTTTTAATTTTATTAATTAATTAATTATGATCAATTAATTAATATAGGGCTGTGAAGTTTTAAACAGTGTAATGCTCTTCTGAAAATTTTTATTAAAGTTTTAGTATATTTTAAATAAGCTATCACCACTCATAAGACTGTCTGTAAACCAATCGATACTTGTTTACCTTTTTATTTTTTAGGTTATCTTCACTTACGGGTGGTAAAGTCCTTGTAGATTATCAATTAGAATTATATTATTGTTAATTAGTATTATTGAAGAAATAAAGAACTATTAAGTATTGAAAAGTATTAATGTTTTTTATTAAGTAATAGCAATATTGACTCTTATCGATTAGTATCGATTCTCAGGATATCGAAAAAAGTTACAAGTATATGATATAAAAATTATATAGGGTTCTTTAAACAGCCAGTTATTATCAAAGTCAGAGAAATCGGGCTAATATTTAAAAAGTATAACGTTACAATCAAATTAATAGTTATTAATAAACACAGACATTGAATAATAATTTGTAAATATAATAATTGTTTTCACCCAACAGCTGTGTCGAACTAGAAGGCGGGGTTCTGGCAATGATGACCAATATTGCAAATGGCTGCCGTGAAGTTAGTAAGATGTCATTCGTATATTGGACGTTCCAAATAAAAGATTTTCCTGTAGTATTCCTGTTCTGATGTCTGCGAATCTCTTGTAAAATGTTGTGTAGTGTCTAGTGTACTGTTTCTGAGTTGTATTTAGTGTATCCGTATAATTATTAGTTCAAACACTTTCCCCGATTCCATCACTAATTTGGGTTAATGTATTACACAGTTTTCTTGTGTTTTGTGGTGTTTTTCAGAGTAGATATGTATTGTTCTGTGTTTATGGAGTGTTTCTTGATTGTTTCTGTTATAATATGATAGTTTTTAGAAGTATTCCACAAGTCACTCGCGATTTCACAATAACGTACTATACATTCGCTTTGTATGTCTATTATAGGTTAGGTTATGCACGTTACCAAACGTATGTCATGTTAACCGTTCAAAAACCAATAATTAACTAACTGTTTCCTTTAGTTTCAATTAAACTCTTAGCCTATATAATATTATCCTTAACATTGTTCAAAAATATTTTCACATCCTGTGTACACTTTACTATTTCACTATATGAATGCCTAAACTTTGGTTATTTGTCAATTTTATTCACTAGATGTGATTTAAATTAATCTTTCAGTTCATTCAGCTTATTTTCGGATTAAATAATGCCGTTTTATAGTGTTTTCTGTCCAAAAAATAGTAATTTCACTTTCAGTTTGGTATACTCTGAAAAGTCAAAACATCAAAATTTACTTCCTGTCATTATATAAATTCAGCCATTTTATCAGTTATATTTAATATTAATAATCCTATATTGTATTAAAAGGTTCATATTCCCTTATTTTCTGGTAATTAATTGAATTAGTTGTATTCTGAAACATTATTCTGGAATATATGACTCCCATGTCCAAATTTCTGAGTTTAGTCATATTCATTTTTATTTATAATTCTGAATATAATTTATTAAAATCTCTCTAAATGGTATGTGCAATTATATGGCATGATCTCAAGTTTATTTTGTCTAAACCCCTTTTGTTTATTTGCTTTTAAATGAGTAATTTCTCTGTTTTGATGAAGTTTGGTTTCCATTCTTTTGGCCTATGATTTTTTAACAATTTTTCTTACAAAATATTTTACAAACAATATATGATGTGTAATACCCTCTCTGACTTTTACATATAGTATTATAAATTAAACATATTTTCAAATTGCACAAAAACAATTAGTATTGGTTACAATACAAATAATAGTTAAACAGAATAAAGAATATTTTTTTAAATAAATGGTTGTCTTCAAGTCAGACATTTTGCAACAAAATCCCCATTTCCAACATGGAAATATGGTTTACAAAAAAGGTTTTTTACTAACTAACATCTTAATTACTCTCGACTATTTACAAGTAGTAACTATTTTTATAGTTCTGATGTTAGTTGTATCAGACCCAAACAAATGGCCTTATATTTAAAACATTTTTCAACATTCTTGTACTATATACATAAAAAAACCTTATATTTATATTCTTATTTCTAACTATTATTATAAGTAGGATTCTACAGTTTTTATACCGTCTTTTATACATTGTCTTTGGGGAATTGTACCCTGTCATTAACAAATAAATAGTATGAACCGTTCAATAAGCACTATGAAATCTGTTTTTCTTTTTTCATGTAAAACAAAATGTTATTTTAAACAGATTCATGTCTTATGAACAACATATTGTCACAGTACACATTTTAAGTCATTGAAAAATGCATATTTCATTGCATCCAATGTTTGTGATTGCCAAGAATGAAACACAAGGTTCATTTTTTATAATACCCAAAACTATCACTGGTTCACTTTGCACTTATATATCATGTTAATGCTAAATGGTCGTATAGTCTTATTAACATAATAAATTGGTTAGCGTTTTTCAATGGAGATTTGTTCCATGGGTACTATATTATTGTTTCATCTTAGTTCACAGGCAACTTTTACTTTATACACTTCTCTCTCTTAAATTTATATACATGTGGTTTTTATTTCGTTATACTTTTATTTTTAATTATTTATTTTGGGGATATAGGGATTTGGCTGTCTTTTATAAGAGCATGACATCTTCTTCAGGATGCTGCCTTCTTCTTCTTTCATCAGTCTTCTTTTCTCCTGCCTTCTGGGACTGGTATCTTCTCCATCTTCTTCTTGATGCCATCAGGTTTCTTGGGATCTTCTCCATCTTCTTCTTTATTTCAGAAATACATCACCTGTATTGGTTGATCTTGGCTTATTTTAGGGTTTCTATTCTATTTATTCTCCCTCGTTGTGGGTTTGGTCATATTGTGTACTGCTTGGTTATTTACTTTCTTACCTTCCTGGGTTATACCTAGAAAACCTTTGGTTATGAGACTGGTTTTGGATGACTCATCACTAGTAACTCCTTTTATTTGCTACAACGTACATTCGTACGTACGTTGAATCTCCAAGGATGCTCTTGATAATATAATATTTATTTATTTAAATTTATGTAAATTAACGCGTTTTAAATTCATTAAATCGCTAACGTATAACTTTCGAAATCCGTAGAATAATCTTACAGTTCTCTAAACTTGTTTTCGTTATCGTTTAAATGACGATATATAGATTATGAATTTTATTGTAGTGTGTATTTTTCTACAATTATATACTCTACTATACATTAGGCCTACTTAGAGTTACCTGCACGGGTACAATATTCGTGTCCGCGCACCTGTGCGTGCAAATGAGTTTTGCATGCGTTCTCATAAGCATAGTGTTGCGCAGTTGCATTTTTAAATTTAGCGCGAATTGTAAATCTAGGAAGTGAAATGTGAGTCCTTTTAAATAAAGAGCGAGTGGGAGACCTGTTGAGGGAGAGAGAGAGAGAAAGAGATCTACTTGTTGTATTGTGAGCGGCGCGGAGGGGTGAATGGTGGTGAGAAACAAGGTCACCCCATGATGCGTGTAGTAAAAACCACGTTGCAGGTTTGGCGGGAAAACTGTGTGCCAGGTGTTGAGGGTGGCTTCAGGCCGGTCGGGGGAGTCACGACAGGCAGGTACTATACTCCCCCACCTCACCCGTTATTGACAAAGCATGGGGCGAATTTTTTTTTTCTTTCGAGGCCTTTTTTCTCTAACTTTACACCGTTTTCCTTGTTCCTCTTCTTCTCCTTACGCTCACGTGCTGACGCGATCTTCTCAAAAGCTAACATCTTCCACAATAATGTATTCTTCGAAATGACATCCGCTTGTCAACAAGAAATTTACGTATTTACTTCCCCTAATACTGAATATTAATTTCAGTAGGTGATTGCTGAAAATTAGACACGTTAAACGTATACGAATAAAACAAAAATAATGAAATAATAATATGCAGTATCTGTGTGTGTGTTTTTAACACTTATTATTATTATTATTTATTTTACCCAAGATTGTCATTGTTTATAGTCGAGAAATTCTAAGCAAAATGCGAACATTCTATTCTTCCAATATCTTTGGATCGTATGGCTGTTCGTTTAAATCTTTCGAAGTCGGAGACATGCCTATTTAACAAACTACATGCTCTACATGATAAGCTACCGTGATGTGATAATACATGGTCGTGTTCTAATATCAATGTAGCTGATCCAGTCCGTCGCTTAAGAACCGTGTAGTCACATCTTTATTGATCTGTTTTGATTATTATTTTATGTCATTCTCTACCACCAGCAATATTACTAAAAATTGTGTTTTACTAATCGTTACTTAATATTCTTATGTAATCTATTATCTAGAAGCGACTTTGTTTACTCCTCGTTTATCTTAAATGTATCTCATAATTCTACCAGTTCTAAATATAAAACGAATATTTCCTCAGAGCCGTTTGAAATGACGAAAGAGCGCGCAGGTCTAGAAAAGACACTGAAGCTTTTGGCTTGTTTATCAGAGAATAATTAAGCACTGTTCCCCTTACTTTCACAACTGACCTGAAATAATTACCCTAAGAATCAAGTAGTAAAATTATAGGATGGGGAGAGAAGAAAAACGATAATGGGAAATCATAATTTCTGATCGGTATAAATTTTTCAGATAGGTCGTGCTGAAAAAGTATGAACTCAATTTACCTACTTGATTCTTATTTAACAAATACACGAATTAAAGTTAAAGTATAAACAATGTAAATTTTGTTTTAGATTTTAAAAACTGTAAATTGTATACTAAAACAAAAATTAATTAATAATCCTACTCCACTAATCCTACGACTGTCGAATGGTTCGTAAATATATTGTTACGTAAACATATAAGAAATATGTCTAACAAAGTAGAACCAAATGTAAAGAGTTGTAAAATCAGAACAAATTTTTTGGTCGGTAAAAAATTTCATGCTAATCATTTATGGTAGTCTCTAAAATTGAGGTTTGGACAAGATGGAGGAAAGCTAGGAGTATTTCTGGGGGACACAGAAAGAAAGCTTGCAGAAAACAAAGAGAGATAGATTGCTCATCTGAATAAGATACCAGATGGCAGATTGGCTAAGGAAGGTTGACAATACAAGCCTGTGGGACAACGAAGTATAGGAAGATATAGGAAGCGTTGGTGAAGTGTATACTTATATTCCTTTGTGACCGGAACAGGTGGTTCGCCTAGTCCCTGGAAGAAAAAGAAGAAGACTACCACTGCCACTACCTTTATTCTTGAAGGTGTTGTGAACAAGCTTTATACTATGAAGAAGAATGTATTTCTTTGTGACCGGAACAAGTGATTTACCTAGTCCCTGATAGAAGAAGAAGAGAAGAAGAGAAGAAGAAAAAACTTGAAAATAAAATGAAAATAATTTTTTTTTTAATTTGTTACATGTAACTGAGTGGAAGAATATTCAGTAATTAAAACAAAATCTTCTTGCTTTTAATGATCTCATGCATACGTACTATGCTAGTCTGTATCACATCAAAAGAATTCCCCTTTGAAATTGCCTCCAAACTCTGCCGTTAGCCACAAAACTATCATAACAGTAAGGAATAGTTTGAAAATATATAAATGGTACAAAAAGAGCCTTTAATTTTAACCTATGTATGATAGACGAATTCATTTGGAAATAAAAGAAGACTTGAACTTTGTTACTCTACTTATTGAACATGCTGACTAGAAAAATATACCAAATATTTTAAATAATACTTTAATGGAATTACATTTTCATTGTGTTTCTTTCATTAATGATACGATACTACGCCAGGTATATGCCATTTTACGGGGCAGAAGTATGGACGCTGAAAGCTGTACAATCAATCGCTTGGAGGCTGCACAGAATACCCTGGACCGCTATGCAAACCAAACTAGTAGAGCAAACGCAGATCGAGAGATACTGAAAATGTTAAAAACTACATAAAATATCCTGGGTATATAGTGAGAGGTGATCGATACCTTATTCAACTAATAACGAAGGGTAATATAGAAAGCCGGAGAGCAATTGGAAGAAAACAGGGCTAATGGTTAGGGACCGGAATATACACAGTGCTGAACAAATGTTCAGATTAGCTAAAAACAGATCAACTCGCCAACAGGAGGGGGGTCCGACATGGCACGAGAAGACGAATCTTACCCTCATTGTCTCCTCACCGATGGTTTCTTCATCAGTGTCACTTTTAAAAAGTGTAGGAAAACAAAAAAATTCTCTTAGCTCATTATAATATGTGATGGCAAGTAAATCGTCCACAAGTAAATACGATCACAAAAGAGAACAAATTATATGTAGCCTATTTAGACGTTTTTCACTTGAAACTAATTGACTGTTAATTTTATGTATTTCCACAACTTCCATGCATATTGCTCTTTCATTAAGACATACCGTTGACGAGTATATTTGTCTTTTTCAGTAGAACAAAAGGACTATTGGTGATGAGAAAAGACTGATTTGAAACATTTACCATGGGGTCTTCCTGTTATGAATAAACGTCTAAATAAACATATGAAGCAGTCAATATGAAGTTCTCACTGGTTGGCGCAATTCCAGACTAAAATATAGACTCTATGGTATTACAAGGAAGGGAGGAACGCCTCGTTTAACAGAAATACCAGCGTCGAGAATAGTAAGCGGACATTCAGAACTACTGTAAACAATTTAATGACGTAGGCTTACGGCTCGAGAGTATCAAAGATCAGTCAAAGAGAGAAAACCGAAAAAATGCTAAATTATCGAAATCGGGAGAGCAGAAAACGACAGAATCAGAGAAACGAATGTAAAATATAGGCTAGGCTACAGTGGTTCGTGATATTTAAGTAAAACAAAGAACTTGTCTTTGTGGTCCGAAAATATTTAAAGTAGAGCAGACAACAAAACAACCACAACAGATTTGACGTTGGAAATCGTAAGAAAGAAGGAAAGAGGGAAAATCTTGGAAGAGTTGACAGAGCGTGATTAACGTATAAATGGGAGAATGAGAATAAAGAAGGATAGGGCTACATGGATTGATGGAGGAAGATTGCGATCGGGTGTCGCAAGCCATACAAATAATTAAAAAGTAATAATAATAAATAGTAACAATAGTGATATGAAAATAATGAGGGAATGAAGTAACGTTTAGACAGAATACATAGTGTTTGGTTTTCATCTTTTTGGTTCAATTTCACTTGTAAAATACTGTAAGCATAATGCTTAAATTCTATTAAATATAAGTGGTAAGTACACGTTCCAGAACGCCTTTCCTTTAAAATTTATATGAGAGATACGATATAGGCCTACCTATGTGTGAATGCGAGTGAAACGTTTCCTGTGTTTCATTCTCACTGCGTTTCACGCTAAAATTCGTTCTCTGAACTGCAGCAAGTTATTTTCTTAAAAAATAATTAATTACTTTTGTGTGTTTTCTTTACAAACTGAGAAAGTGTATCATTAAGAGGATTCTTTCAGACAGAAAGTTGTTAAATCGCCCAACGCCAGCGTGTGAGTTTTGTTATAATAACGCAAGTGATTACGGGAGAAACAGGTAGGGTGGGAATTATTGCAGGTAGTGAGCGCCATACCGGAAACAATCTGTGTGTTTGTTAATGAGTGTGTGTGTGTGTGTGTGTGTGTGTGTGTGTGTGTGTGTGTGTGTGGAAACAGCAAACGACTGACTACTACGTGAGTATGCGTGCGTGCAAATTGGTTACACTTGGCGGCCGTTCACCTCTTGTATATCTATCTGGACGAATGAACCCCACCGTGTTCTGTAAATCATTCATGAATAACTTAAAGCAATTAATCGCATTATAATAATTTATTCTCGTACAGTTCCACCGCTGCGAGTTGCCGATTCACACGGTACCTACGTCGATGACTTTGGGTAGAGGTGAAAATCAAACATGGGCAAAATTACAACGCACGAACTCCAGTAATAAAGTAATAAACAGCTGTGAAGTGCCCTCTTAGTATTACAGTTTTAACGCTCAACTTTGCGCCACAAAAGAGCACTTATTTTCGTTTCGTCCATGAGTACAGTGAGGTGGTAACGAGCCTGTGAAGATCCATCGGTTATTTCCGTCTCAGCTATCCTTATGAGTTCACTCTTGATGGGCTCTGTGCAATTTCTATTGTTTCATGTTTGACTCCCTAGTTAGAAATTTGGGTTTTAACCTAAATACCTCTATCTCTCATTAAATTTCTGGGTAGTGATAGCAGTCCGGCGCATCGACAGTTATCAGGTATCGGTTGGTTTCTGAATTCGTTCTACCAACGCCTGTTGTCTTTTCTTCTGTGAATATGAAAATGTTCTTACCATCCGTACACCGAATATTATTCAGAATATAAAACGAACGGACAGTGACCAATTAATAAGAAAACACAATGGGGAAAAACGGAAAAAAGAGAAGCAAGATAATTTGTCAAAAAGGAGAATCTTAAAAAGATTGAGGAGGAAACGAAAGAAATATTTTTATATTTTCAAACTGTAATAGGCTAAACAGTTTTTGTTTTGCTCACGTATAAGCTTGGATAACCTCGTCTTTATATAATTCGGAGATGTACTATAGACCTATTTGTTTTTTCGCAACTTAAAATCCGATACTTGTTTTAGCCTTGTGAATCTTCAACTGATCCAATTTACTCGTTGTAAGGTAAGCTGTATTATATTTCTCGCTAATGAAATACCTACAATTTTATTGTAGATAGCAAGTAGGCCTATACCTTAACTCGTTATACGCTTATGTTTATTGTACCGTTTAATATTCGCAATTGTTAATCAGAGACTTCAAGTTATTAATAATGCGAATTCTAACTGAAGACGTATGAGTAGTGAAAAGGCAGATCGTGTATTGATAATGGTTTGTCAACATTGAAAGCAACACGACTCAAACTGAAAACGCTGTTGGTGTTACCAGGCTATCAGAAAGTGTTCGACTTCGCCATTATGTTGATGTCTCGGCTCATTAAGATCATTAGGATTTCATAAAGGGTCATCAATAAGATTCTGTTCAGGGTACAAACTATTTGAATACATCTGAACCCTTAAAGGGTTTTGTATGCATTACAAATGGACGTGTATTATTTAAATTTGCTCCCTGACTATTAAGAGACAACAGTAATTCTCTTTAATGTTGGAAGATATTAATTAATTAGCCTAATCTTGGATCTTAAATAGCAATTGGTCATCTTCTCTCAAAATAAGTTTGTGATACCTATACGGTTTTTGCTATGGTTATTATGAAGATCTGGGGACATGAGCTTGTAGAATCCAAGACTGTACGTGTTGAGTTCAAGAAGAACGTTGGAGAAGAAGACCGTATTGAAGTCTATGCTTAAGTTCTACAAGGTAATGGCAGATTCCATCGTTTAGACGAGTATTAATCGTAGGATGATCTAAGTAAGACTCGGTCTTTTAAATAAGTTTTCATGACGATTGTTAAAGGCTCCAAGCAAGAAGACCGTTTTAGATACGAAGGCAAACGGTAGTAGTATAAATATTCTTTGTCTTTGGTAAAAATCGTAGTCAGCAGGAAAGAATTGCAAACGATATGTAATAAATGGGGTGTAAGGTATAGGATGCGTCTCTTATAGCCTCTCCTATACAACCGTCAGCCTCACCTTCACGAGTTGTAGCGAAGTTCGCTGCATGGTGCACCCTGTTCACACTAACGAGGCTCTGACGACCGAGTGACCGCCGGTATAAGTGGTCCCCCTACTACCAAGTGCCAACGGCTTCTTTGAAGGCGGATGAGTGGGTAGTAGGTTAGGGCACTCTCTTGTCCTTGGGGTGTGAAAATACCCCAGAAGGCGGATGAACCAGAGATGGTCAACGGCATAGGATGCAGAAGGCAACGGGAAACCACTGCATTAAAGATCTGAGGATATCCCCAGGCTTTTAGCATGATGGCTACGTCTAATGCAAAATATTCCGGAGTTTCAATTCCCCCATTCGGTTCTTCGGGGGGGAAGGTGTTGGATAGAGTCAATTTTGAAGAAGTAAATCCTATTGTCTACAAACGAAAAAATGGATGCAAAATCGGCACTTGGAATGTCAGAACATTACTGAAGCCTGGTAAAATGGAAGAGGTAAAGCATTCTATGATAAAGGCAGAGCTTAATATATTAGGTGTCTGCGAGACAAAATGGGCAGGATGTGGTGATTTCGTATCAGGTGATTTCAGAATTATTTACAGTGGAAAGGAAGAACCAGGAAGAAATGGAGTAGCATTGTTTTTAAGAGGTGAATGGAAGAGTAGTGTCTTGAATACATGCCACAGTAGTGATAGATTACTGATGATAAAACTTAGGGCAGAGCCAGTTGATTTGTGTATAATTATGGTGTACTTTCCAACAACAAGTAGTAACGATGAAGATATAGAATTAATGCATGAACCGATTGAAGAGTTGCTCAAGATAATAAAGAAAGACGATAATGTAGTTATAATGGGCGACTTTAATGCATCTATTGGTGCTAACAGTAGTCAAAAATGTGCCGGGAAGTTTGGTTTGGGGAACATCAATGCACGAGGGGAAAGGTTACTTGAGTTTTGTGAGCAGTATGAGATGATCGTCACAAACACGTTTTGAAGTCCCCAAAAGACGACGATACACTTGGAAAGCACCGGGGGATATTAGGCGGCATCAGATAGATTATATTCTACTCAGACGAAGATATAAGAACCAAGTCAAATCTAGTCATTCATATCCTGGTATGAATATAGATAGTGACCATATTCCCGTTATGGCCAAGTGCAATATTAAATTTAGGAAAATCAGGAAATCTAAACAAAAGAACTGGTGCTTAGAAAAACTGACCGATGACAAAATAGTAAAAGAATTGGAAGAGGGGACAGACATGTTGATGGAAGGAAGGCCAAGTTGGGAGGAAGTAAGAGATGGAATAATTGCAACAGCACAGCGTGTTCTAGGGAAGAGAAAGTTAGAACCACGGAAACCGTGGATGACACAGGAAATGTTGGATCTAATAAGGAGGCGTAATAAGCTGAGAAATAAGGATTATCAGGAGTACAAGAGAATAAAAAATCAGATTACCTCTATGTATCGCATTGAAAAAGAAAATTGGATGAAACAACTAAGTCTTGAAATAGAAGATGATTTCAGTAGAGGAAAATGTGATAAGGCATATTTAAGGATAAAATCGTTACAGTTGAAGCATAAGACTCGAAGTAATGTTGTTAAGGATAAAAATGGTAAAATACTTTTACAAAATGATAAGGTCAGCGAGCGTTGGAAGGAGTATATAGAGGAACTATATGATGGGGAAGCTGTGGTAGTCATGCAGGAGTTTCTAGAAAATGAGAATGCTGTAGATAGAGATATGGTAGGACCGCCAATTAGAAGGGTGGAATTTGATTGTGCCCTTAAAGGTCTGAGTATGAAAAAAGCGACAGGGCCTGACAGTCTACCAGCAGAGCTTTTGAAAAATGTAGGGGAGAGAACGAAAGACCAGCTATTTCGAATAATTACTGGGTGCTATGAAGAGGGAGTATTGCCAGTTGATTTCATTAAAAGTAGAACAATCACAATACTAAAGAAAGGTAAAGTAGACGACTGTGCTAATTATAGAACGATAGCCTTAATATCTCATGCTGCTAAGATTTTGCTGAACATAGTGAAGAACAGACTGGAAGGAAAGATTTATCACACTTTGGAGGAGGATCAGTTTGGATTTAGAGCAGGTAGAGGAACCAGAGAAGCAATCTTGGCTCTGCGGCAGATCCTGGAGAGGAGAATTGAAGTGAATAGGAAAACCTATTTAGTATTTGTGGATCTCCAGAAGGCGTTCGACAATGTTGATTGGAAGCTGTTGTTTCAAACTATGAGGAAGTCAGGACTTGACTGGAAAGTTAGAAGGGTAATCTTCAATATTTATAGGTTGCAAAGTACTGAAATAGACATAAATGGATGTAAAAAGGAAGCAATAATAAGAAGAGGGGTAAGACAAGGTTGCCCACTGTCACCGTACTTGTTTAATTTGTTTATAGAAGATGTTGTAACTCAGATGAAAAGGAGTTCTAGGGGTATTAAAATAAATGGGGAACAGATACACAGTATTCGCTTCGCAGATGATATTGTACTGATGGCTGACTCAGAAAAGGATATGACCCGAATGTTAGGTACGTTTAACAGAATTCTTCACGTTTGGAGATTGAGGATAAATGTTAAGAAAACTAAAATAATGGTTGTAAGTAAAAAAAAAGAAGACATTAAATCAACCATTATGTTGAACAACACAATATTGGAGCACGTTACTGAATTTTGTTACCTGGGTAGCATAGTTACAAGTGGGAATAAGTGTCTGGCAGAGATTAAGAGGAGAGTAGCTCTGGCAAAACAAGCATTCCAGAGCAAAAGGAACTTATTAACAAGCAACCATATTAGTATTGAAACAAGGAAAAAGTTTGTTAAGCTATTTGTATGGAGTGTTTTAACTTATGGGTGTGAATCGTGGACCTTAGGGAAGGTGGAGAGTGACAGACTTCAGGCAATGGAGATGTGGATTTGGCGGAGAATGACAAAAACTAGTTGGGGACAGATAGGAAGACGAATGAACAGATCTTAGAGGAAATAAATGAGAATAGAACACTGCTTAGGAGTATAGAGGTGAGGAAGATTAAGTTGATAGGGCATGTGATCAGACATAGTGCTTTTTTAACTAACATCTTTGAGGGCAAAGTAGTGGGGAAGAAGCCCAGAGGAAGACCAAGAACTGCATACTTCCGCAGCACAATGAGTGTAGTGAATAGTGGGTCCTATGAAGAAATGAAGAATATCGGAAGGGATAGAGTGACGTGGCTACAGCGACAAGGCATTGCCTTTAGGAGTTAATTAATGTAATAAATTTTTAACTTCAAGATTAACAAAACAAATTATGGTTAAGTCCATTAAGTAGTACCGATATTATAAGTGAATTTAAAACACCGAAATTATGCCCTTATTGTATTTTCTTAACGCACTTCCTACAGTTATCATGTCTGCAGTTAACATTCTGTGGTTAGGAACAGGCTCATTGTGTATCCCTTCTTCGCAGACAAAACGCAAAGGAAACAAAACCGGAGAAAAAACGCCGAAAAATAGATAGAGAATTGAATGAAGTTTTTAGATTCCGGTGAATACGAACACACTGCATAAGTAATAGACAATCATTATTCATGAAAAGTTATAGTCCTTACCACTTCATGATCTGTAATAATTACCTGTTCTATCCCGTCATTCGTTTTTAACAAATCTTTTTTTCGTTTGCGATCTTTCACCTCATTTTGTGCATAGTATTCCCCACCGTGTCAACATGCTGTTACCATAGTTTCTTGGGTTCCTCTGGTCTTTCCGTGAAGTAAAACTTATCTATTGTTTTTATAAAATTATGCATTTGTTTCTATTCGCTTTCAAGAGTTAAAAATATTGCACATCACTACTAAGCATGTTTAGCTATACTAAAGTTCTTAGTTTTGTTACTTTTATTAGCAGCCAGCTTAACACCAACTTTGTCACTACTTATTGCCACACTGCTAAATACTTCGTTCTTGACGAGGCCTTTCGGTGTCTCCACCATCTTCATGTCTTCAACGACTTAACACCAACTATTTCTAATTAATTTTTTTTTTGCAAGTGAACGTTGTAACTAGAGTTTCCTGACAGCTATACAAAGATATACGATGGCTCGGTAACATGTGTTGTCCAAGACAAAGGAAGACAGGGTGTAGGAGAACACTGCCTCTGTCGTACCAGCTGTTTGGTTAAGCGAATTGCGGGTGACGCGCTGGACCTTAGAGAAACAAAGGAGAAATGCATCGCTAAGAAGAGACAAAGAATGACTGACAGGGCGACATAGCGACGCTATCCAAAATACAATAACCCAAGTGCGTTAAGCTGCACACCAAACGCGGCGTTACGGTGCTACAATAGACAAGAAAGGCCCGGCTTGAGTGACGACAATACGTTTGCACAATGAACGAACGGCGGGACGTCCAGCTTTACCAGAAGAGTACGCGGCGAAGGAAGGCCTGGAGAGCATATGTAGCAGCTGTCTGGGATACTCGGAATTGACCACACTCGTTGTGGGAACGGCTAGGAGAAACTAGTAGACAATGCGAGCATTGGTCACGGGTAAGAAGCAGTACACGTGTTGAACCAAAGGGCAGATGAGAAGCCACACAGCAATTAAAAGCACTTTGTCTGAAGGGACAAGACGCCAAGATACCAGGGTGATGGACAGGCGTTAAATTGGTCATCCGCCTCAAACGATGGGTGGAGCCAACCAGGAACTTGTAAGGGTAGGGAATAAGGAAGCCTATCAGAGTCGAGAATGGAGGAGAACGTTCCTACAAGAAGTGGTTGCCAAGGAAACGAGCTGGAGGAACGAATAAAAAACGAGGCCAGAAGAAAATCTAGAGTGTTAAGGCGGAGTTTCCACCAGAAAACAACTAAAAACCAATATAAGCGCAGAGGTTGAGAAGATAAGTGGGAATTAGAGAAGATAGTGGGATTTTTGGGGTATAAACTAGAGTGTTGACCGCGAGCGGGGGTCTTAAGTTATTAGTCACATTTCGGAGAGTATGATCTCTTAGGGTCTTAAGTCTTGTTTCATAGATTAGAGAGTATGATCGCTGGAGTTGTATATCGGAAGTCTTGTATTGGAAGTTTTCTAATAGCCGAAGTCGAGAGTCAGATATCAAGAGTCGTATAATTTATATATCGGAACTGACGGGAGTGCGGATGCAGTAACGGAGAAAAGTCGTATCGGTTGAAGAATCGGTGTGAGTTTATGGGTACGAACAGTCGAGAATTGGAAGCCGGTAATGGAACTTAGTGTTTTTTAAAAAGACATGTCGAAGTATAACAAAAATCGACTAAGTTGGTCGTCTTGAGTTAATATCATTATCAAAGACGTTAATCCGACCTGAAGTGCGGTAAAATGTGCAAGAGATAGACAAAATGTCGAAATAGTGATAGCAAAAGAGAACCGGTAGAGAAATAATTACAGTCATGAAATTAGAGACAATAATAATTATTAACACCATTAAATATAAACAAATGGCATGTTAACAAAGTTAATCAGCGGAAAAACAGTGCGAATAAAAATCACAGAGCATACAACACTTAGTATATTTCAAGAAACCCTTAACATACTCAGAATAATGTAATGACACTTGAGTAGAAACAATTCAGCAAAATTTAGAGTTATCAAATAACATGTACTAAAATTCGAAAGTCAAATCACCAGAACTAAACCAAAAGTTATATATATATCTGTGTCGGAGTGCGAGAAGAGAAGTGACTAGTGCGAGTGCATTCTACGAGGTGATAATGCCAGCCGCAAGAACTTCCAGAAACCTGGAGAGACAAGGAAACAGGATGACAGCGCAGAGGACTTTTCGCCGTCGATTGGATTAACATACATCAAGTAAATTTATATTCATGCACTACTAATTAAATAAAACACTGTCTGTTCATCTGAAAGAACTCATAAGTAATAATATTTAAAGAAAGTAATAACTAGTAGCTAGTCAGGGTAAATTCATAAGACAACTATTACAGATGATGGTAATTTATATCCAATCTTCATGAATCCATTTATTAGGAATTGTTTAATATAGAATAAAATGTATAATAATGATGGTTAAAGTCTAATAAATATCTAGAAGAAGAGTATAGGAAATTAAGCAAGTGTTAACAAAATAATAAATGATAGATTGATGTAGCCAGTAAAATTGCAAGATATGTGTTGTATTTCTTTTCAGGTAATTAAGTAAGTGACATCAATGCTATTAATTGTAACAAATTAAGTAAGTGACATCAATGCTATTAATTATAATAAATTAAGTTAACCTTGTAAAGCCTTGTGTATGTTGTCAATTATTTGAAAACACCTAAAGATTAAAATTTAGTATATGACATCAAAGAAATTGAACAGCGACTTCTAAAACAATAATTTAATATTACATAGGTATATGTAATCAATAACAATCACAAACAAATTATTATTCTATTTGACGCTTCACCTAGGAAGCTTAAAGAAGATTTTAAATTACAGCTACATACTTAATAACTTGTGAAGTAGTTAACAAACCAATTAATTAACATCAAAAACTTTATTAGTTATATTTGACGCCCACACTGCGGCGCATACACTATAATTGTTAAATTTGGCACCACAACAAGGTGGGAATTAATTAAATTGAGTCATTAATTAATAAATTAATTAAATTAAAAGAGCAATAAACTCCTTTATTGTTAAATTTGGCGTCCCAACACGCGGGACATAGATAATTAAAGTAATAAACAAAAATTAATTATACACATTTATTGTTAATATAAAGGAAAACCTTTATACAACTTTGCCACTACTTATTGCCACACTGCTAAATACTTCGTTCTTGACGAGGCCTTTCGGTGTCTCCACCATCTTCAGGTCTTAAACGTCGTTTAACAAAACAGGTACAGTCGTTTATCGGTCGTTTATCGAAACTGTACTTTTTCATCGCAAGTCTGTGTAGAAATTTTGAAAAAGTAAACGTATTTCAGTAAAGAATATGTTTTAAAAAGTTCGTCGTCATGCATATTCGTAACTTCTATTAGATTTTTGTATTAAACAAGTCAAAGTAGATAGCAGGAGGAAAGGTAGACTGGGATTCTCATTTCTTGTATCGTTTCCTTTCAATCTGAGCTAATGTCTTTTGATGGTAAATTACAAGAGCAGCTGATGAGAGGACAGATGTACTGGGTCCTCATTGTTTGCTACTGACTGCAGGCGAGTGTACCGAAGAAACAATGAACCAATTCACGCGTGAAGTGAAAAGTGTCCGTAATTAATACTGCACCGTAGGCTATATTGCACACAGGCCTGTTGCATACAAACTAGTTTCTCTCAAGGACGGTATGTACACTTTGCACTGCAAACACTCTGTCTGTATTCACAAATACAGCAACACTTTACGTACGGAGAAGACGCTGCAAATGTAAACCATAAGTAGTATTCTTGACCATTTGACCATTAATACTCAAACGTTAAGAAACTTATGAGTTTTAAAGTTTACAGTTTGAAGTTTTCTTCTCCTTTTCTGTCTGTACTAGACTGAAGTTTATAGTCTGAAGTTTTCTTCTCCTTTTCTGTCTGTACTAGACTGCCGTCTGTTTAATTCAAATTATAGTATAGTGATTCTCGTTGGCCTCGAGACATTGTTCCTATCGCCACTTACAATTTGCCGTTGCAGCAAACAAAAAGTAATTTGCATTAATCCTCAGAACGTAGACTAATAACGCTATTAAAGTCGGTTAAACGCTTTCATAACGTGAACATAGTATACCCACAGCCTAAAGAAAAGTTAAAATATTTTTAAAAAAACTTTTACAAAACATATTTTTTAAGTAAATGTTATTGTAATAATAAAACTCAAAGTCCTATCAAAGTAAAAGATCGTGTTACTAAAGTGGTCTTCAGTTAATACATGGTATACGGGCTTGAAGAGCTGCAACAGTCTACAAGAGTTTTTTTTTTATTCTGTATAGAATTAATAATTTCTGCACGTTTTAATTCGATAGCGTATAAGCGAACAGAAAACATAGAAGAAGAAAATCCCTGGTGGATAAACATTACTTATTGGTAAAGAAAAATGGGTTTCTACTCAGCTCCCTCTAATTTAAACCTACACGAAGCCGCCGAAGGCATGGAAAATTTAGTTATGGGGGGAAACATGCGAGCTTGTCGGCGTAGCTGTCGAGATTTTGGTAGAACCGAACATTATTTTAAAAATTTTCGGGAACAAGGTATGTTCAGAAGCCAACAAAGTACTCATTCTGTCAATTTTTTTTTTCTTTTTAATCTGGTATCTTGCTAAATTTACACAGCGTTTCCTTTGTATATCTATTTACTCATACGACGCCCCAACGAAATCGTTAGGTCGGTCCATGATTAGAAATAAATGTTCATAAACACAAAATTGAAAACCTGTTTCTGCCTTCATTAATAAAATGGATACTATCGTCTTACCCTAAAATTCAGTAATTATTGGGCTAAAGTCTCCACATAACAGCTAAGAAACAATAATAATAAAACACTGGAGGGAAGAAGAGAGGAGACAGCCCTCATCCTGACTTGGTCGGGATAGCATGCTATCTGAGGATAAATAGAAGAGGATTAGTGAAAACAATTTCAATGAGTAAATAACTGATTAAAGAGGAAATGGAGGGTATCAGATTAAGTATCCATACTCCAATACCCGTACGTACTGAGAATGTAGTAATGTTACAAAATTCAAGGAAATCGTAGGTTTAACTAGTCAAGACCGTTTAGTTTTGAAGGTTGTTGTATAGCTTTAAAAGAAAGACTCGTCACATAATTTAAAAAAGATACAGTACCGTTTACCAAATGGTAAAAGCTTAAGAGCATGATAATGTCTTTCTTTAAATAGATCGTTAGCTGAATCACATACGAAGACAACCATTAACTAGAGACAATAACCCCAATAACCTATCTACAGCTATGCAGTGTTGTTTGCTTGTTAGGTCTTTAATCTGCGACGACGTTAGCATGTTAGCGGTCGCGGTTTTAGTTAACGATTCCCGGCTGGTAAATTGTGCTAACACTTGATTTTAAACTTTCAGGACGCTTTATAAATCTGGTTTAATTGTTTGCAGTGATATTATTTTTAACACATTATATATATTGCGACGTATCAAAACAAACGTTTATTTACAACAATCCCAATGACGTCACGCAAGAATGACGTCATGCAGCGTGATGCGTTACAGTTTACAGCGTTACAGAAATTTTCAAATGATGGCCAGCCAAAAGACATTATCATGTCAAAAATAAAGCTGTTTGTGTCACTTCTGATTTTGTATTCTCTTGGACAATTCTCGAACGTTAGTGCTGATACACGTAGTGAAACAATGGACCGTGCGTAGAAGAAACGGCGCGTCGTAGGCGCGAGTGTTATTCATATTATTGTTGCATAAAACGACTCTTATAACACTCTGCCAAGGACGACCGATATATGTATGCAGTAAAATCGACGACCTTCGGTATCGACCTCTGCCGAGCATGTTCTTGGAAATACTAGTCTACTCACACCTTCTACATCAGCTGGCACTTGTTAAACCGTGAGTAATACATCTCTCTTTTTGCTTTACGTTTCTTTATTTGCTGGCCTCAATTGTGGCTGCGCGCGTCAATTGTAGCTGCGTTTACCGTACAGACGGGAAATTCTCTTTTACTACCAGTTCCATCCGTACTCCTTCCAGCAAACCGACAAACACACGTATTCCTTACAACGCCTCCTAACAACAGTATTTATGTGCAGATACTACTAAGAGTTTTAGTAGAGATTAAAAGGATTTGCAGGTTTGCAACTTTTCTGATTTAGAAGTAAAGAGAAGTGATTTAGAAACACTGGCTTTATAGACGGACAGTAACGTGGTTATCTCCTTTTCTACAGAAAATTTTCGCACGAGAACGAGTGTAGAGGTTACCGGTCGCTATCCAGTTTCTTAATCATACATGTGACGCTTGACTCACAGAACTGAGGAGTATGTAGCACTATAATTGTGATATAGGCCTAATGGTGATATAATCGGACCATGGTGATATAATGGTGAGCGATTTAACCCATGGAAAATGAAAATTATTGTAAACTTTTAAAAATTCGCTGTCGCCTTTGGGATAATCGATATTTGCCGTATAGATGAGTATTTTTAATCTGTATACATGGAAAAACAATTGGATGTTATTTTCTTAAATTCTTTTTGCAGGCATAGGTGTTAAGTGATTAATTTGTAGAGAATAATAGCGTTGTGCAGAAAACATTACTAATCTATACGCGGTCCGTTTAATTTCTAGAAAAGTGTATGAATCCGTTTTCGGCTCAGTGTTTCTCTTTTTGATATAGTAACGCCGATTAGACCACTGTTTATTTTAATTAGACCGTAGTAATATATTGAAATTTAATTTATTTATATAAAGCGACATACCCGAGAGATACGTCCTGAATCCGAATACCCAGAACGTGGCACGACATACCGATGTTTTTTATCGAGAGATTTCGTGAAACACATCGTTTTCTTTGCAGTCAGCATCAGAGTTCTGTATTGCTTGGGTACCGCACGTGTATTGAATGTCGGGAGTGCAGACTGGGAGTTATCTTAACAGTGATTTCAATCAAAATGGTAAATGATAAAAACGAGCGATTAATCGTAAAGAGAGAGTGGAGATAAGAATCGGATGGAAACGTTTCGTTCCGCTGTATCTCGGTGCAGTCAGTGTGTTGCATGCAGCTGGCATGCGATTACATAGGTAAACATCAACAGTGCGCAATCAATGCATTTGCCGTAACGAAATAGTCCGACCTTGAACGCTTTTTCAAAGCCGGAGAGTAAAAGATTAATTATTTTTCACTCGGTAGGAATGCGCGTGTGATCTGTTTGAGCACGCCTCGCTTATTTGTCTAATCAGCGACACTCATGTAGGCCTGCACGCCCGACTCCCAGCTACCGTGCGTGCTTCTATAAATCGCTGTGTTAATAAATAGACAAACGAACTGATAACTAATAAACCGACTGGCCCTGTAAATTTCGTCTATTAAATTTCTTTTTGTCTTAGACAGTACGTGGAAGACGATTACAGAAGTGAGTTTTCTTCATTCCCGCGATTTTTTCAAGTAGATCACTGAATTATGAACCTTTATTTCCCCCCCCCACACACACACACACACACACGTAGACATTGGCTGTTCTTCCATAAGCTTCACAATCGATGCAGATCCAAAACAGTTTTAAACGCAGTAGGTTATAAAGTGCCGAATATGGATTAACAGAAGCGTGTATCAAGAAATAAAAAGGTTTTGCCGCTTCGAATACCATTAGGTGTGACTTCGATGATTAGGGTGTGACTGTTGTGGTATAAACAGCTTCGAAGGTCGACGTGTTTATGGACTTCGAGTAGGCAACTTCGTTAAATATTAAATAATGACTTATTTATATTAACTACTATATATGACGTCACAGTCACCCGCACTCGGTGTATCCTTGCGTCCACAATATTTTTTGTGTTTAACAAAGATTATTTAACCTGTGGACAACTTTAAACTTCAGTATATTCAGTGTATTTTTCAGTATACACGTTCTGTTTTTTCTTATATCGCGTCTATGGCTTTCTATGAAACCGTCAGGACATATGCGTCTCCTTTCCTTCCCCATACTACTCTCAGTTTGTTATCTCACTCACACATTGTCTCTTTGTCTGTACTATCGCTTCACAAACGACAGTTGTATGCTTCTAATGTTCTCTGTGACTTTCTGCAGGCGACGTAAAAGACTGTTCAGTGCATGTGCGAAATGCATGAAAATTTCGTTAGGGGAGATGATGATGATATCAGTTTAATATGGCAGCTGCTAAAAAGAAGGAACAGAGAGCTGCGAACGAAGTAAAATACTTTGTAACAAAGAACGGTTTAGAAACAACGGCAAGAATTATCAGTCGATTATAATTACAAAGGGTGGATCACATTTATAAATAAACATAATTTGATGAAGAGTTACAGACTAGTCATGGTAGTTTTTAATTAGTATGTGCTTCCAGTAGTAGTTATTTACGGATCAGAAAAATACCCTTATGATACAAAAGTGCGTGCGCTTTGCTCAAAGAAGCGTGAAAATGAATAACGAAAAGAGACAATCATGTGTAAATATAACGTAATTAGAATCATTCATATTGTTTGCAGAAATATAGAATATAAAATGCAGATAAGCAGGACATGTGGCTAGGAGAGGAGAAAGTTGAGATTAAGAAAGATGTTAGGCTAAAGATCGAGAGACATCAAGAGACCAGATAATGGCCTTTTACAAAATCTTTGGACAAACTATTTAATTTCTGTGAATCAGTGAACTGGACCGTGTGTGTGTGTGTGTGTGTGTGTGTGTGTGTGTGTGTGTGTGTGTGTGTGTGTGTGTGTGTGTGTGTGTGTGTGTGTGTGTGTGTGTGTGTGTGTGTGTGTTTGTGTGTGTGTGCATGCTTACATGAAGCCTATATTCATGTATGTAAGTATGTTGTTTGTAAATAACAATCGCCTAAACTGAACTTGAGTCATTCAAAATGAGATTCATACAATACGTTGCTTAGGCTATAGGCACATCCTGTGGAGAACGATGGCAGTATGTAGGCTATACAGTGGCGTATCTAGAATTTGGCTTTGGGGGGATCCGGCGTCCGGTCGAGTCGGCTTTATAGAAAATAAAAAACAAGTCAAGACTAATCAACATTACTATCTTTAAAGTGGCTGAAAAATGTATTACAACATCTTGAAATTAATCCCATTAAAGCAAACGGTAATAACACAATAAAAATTCGCGTTACTGAACCATTGTTTTTAGAAGATACTTTCTGAATTGATCTTCCTATATTTCATATTTCAAAAGTATACGCAAATTCTGTGTAATAAACCTGTTTGTATATTTAAAAAAAGAGTTACTAGCTGAAAAACACAGCTGGAAAATAATAAAAGAGCCTAAATATCCCCCCCCCCCGTAAATACGCCCCTGTATGTAATAGGGCTTAGTGGCTTCCGACACTTTTGAATTCCAAAGCTTCTGAAACCTAACAAACCAAGGTAAAGAAAGAAATATCTGAAGAACTGATACAGGACTACAAATTGTTAAACTTTACAGAAATTCGGTTGCAACAACTCAACAAATCTCATGGCTTAGAACTTATCGTAATGACGATGCCTACATAAATATCAACTGACATATACATACGTGCTTCAATATTGTAAAGGCGCGCACGTGTTCCTGCGCTGGCTGTCCATGTCCGTTTGGATCGTGAACATAAATTTCACTAGCGATGGTGTCGCATGCAGTATTCTGCAAACCCCGCGCTAGATACTTTACCTCTACCTATTATTCAGTTGTGAACAAAGAAATCACCACTACCACTAGATCTCACCCTACATTTTCTTTTTCTTCTTCCATTTCTATTTCATCCTTACATCCAGTAAGCAACCTAATAAAAAAAAATCCATTCAGAACGCAAAACGCAAAGGTTATAATATCTTAAAAACGTGATGATAAAAAACCTTACAAATAATGTGTCATTTGTGGCACTGGAACTAACTGTTATGGCTCTTTCTATTCAGAAATTCGATGACCAAAAATATTTTTTAGTTCTTTAGAGGAATTTTGGTCAAACCAGGCATTTCGTACTTGGGGGGGGGGATGCAAATGCATATAAGAATACGTTTTTATGGAAAGCATGAGTGTATATGTACGCATGATCACGTTCACCCTCTGCAATACACGTACGCGCGCGCGCGCGTCTACTACTGTGTTACCAGGTTGCGTGCATGTATGCATATGTGTCTGTTTTCCGCAGACGCATTCCCACATACAAATGAGATAGTGCAATATGTCCGTAACGAGATACTGATCAGACGGCCTGCTTCGATTTAATTCACTCTAGCGTTACAATCATTTCCCAACTGATACTAGCATGATCAGTATCGATATGGTGATTTACAACAGCTTTCGATGAACGTTCACCGCATAATTACGCGCTTGTTTGGTGTACAGTGTTCAGAAGTAGCCGTCTCGTGGTGTACAGTTATCGTGGTGTCAGTGTACAACCGAAATGGTGTACCGCTAAATTTCGAGTACAACCATGGAGAAACAAACGGGGTAGCATGGATCAAATTCCTTTTTTAATTGAGTTGGAGGCATCCACTTCCTCCAGTATGATATACGAGGTTTATATTAGTTGGTTCAGTAAAACGTATGCGGCACACTTTTGCTGATATGAAGTCATTTAATGGTCGTAGTGAAAAACCTTTAAGTTATTAAACAATCTGCATGCTTATTAAAATGGAAATCTAGATTGACACAGCTATTAAAGTCGGACTAGAGGAACCACATTTATTTTGCTTTCAACACTACTTAGCTTAGAAACTATTTTATAAATACTATATACATATTAATACAGCTAATAAAGTCGGACTAGAGGAACTACATTTATTTTGCTTTCAACACTACTTAGCTTAGAAACTATTTTTATAAATACTATATAGCCTACATATTTTTATTCAAAACGTTATGTTAAATTTTACGGGTGGGAGGGACTGGGGACGTAATATCCTACACACTATCATCATCATAACTACATAACACGATGTAAAAAGAGGCCAACAACTTTTAATCCTACAGTTCTAATGCTGTTTGTTCCAATTAGTCGCAATATTTTTAAAGGTAATGAGCTTCTTAGGAATAAAAAAGGCGTTCTTGTACACCAGTTACATTTCTTCTTTTAATGCTGGAAGAAGAAATGTCCTCTTCCATTGGTACCACATTGTCCAATTTTGCCCCGAAAGATCACCATAAAAGCTTGTGTATTCATCTGAACCGTTACTGAGTCTGTTCTGTGTATCTGTTAATGGAATGTCGTAAGAAAGTATTTCAAAATCAAAAGCTAATTTTATGCTACTCTGGAACCAACTTCGATAAAACAATATTATTAGGCCTATGTGAGTTTTGTCAAACGTAATGCCGAGATTTTTTCAGGCCTTAATGTTTCAAATTTGGGGAGATTAATTTACGATAATATTCGCAGAGTCTAAACGATTCTCACAAGCAGCTTAAAGTTTTCGAAACCTGTCAGTGTTATTTACTTCCTTCCATCCTCTTCTCCCGTTGTACCTCATGGTGTCGGGTGTGATGGCATGGCACTTCTGACATGCCAGTGTCTTTGCCTATTGTAAGGGGACTTCCCGTCTTTCTGGTAGCCGATTTTTTTTGACGTTTTATACAATAATGCCCTTCCTTCATATTTTATTTCAAACGCGTTTTAGGCATTTTCGCCCACCTGAGTTGTTCGGCGTCATATTTTCCATATTGTTTAGGCAGTGGAAAAATACATTTTAGTTGCATTGATACATTTATTTCAGTTAATTAACATAGTTTTAATCCTTCTACTTCAGCTCATCAGTTTATTTAAATAATCCTTCTTGCTCCTTTGTTATATTCTACAAATGGCGGTGGCGTATCTAGAATTTGGCCTTGGGGGGGGGGGTCGAGTCGGCTTCATACATAAGAAAAAGCAAGTTAAGACTAATCAACATTACTATCTTTAAAGTGGCTGAAATCAGTACCATTAAAGTAAACGGTAATAACACAATAAAAACACGCATTACTGAAACATTGCTTACAAGATTCTTATTCACTGCTGTGTAATAAACCTGTTTGCATATTTAAAAAGAGTTATTGCTATATTAGCGTAAACAGCTGAAAAAATAATAAAGCAGCCTAAAAATTAAGAGAGTAACAAAATTCGCAAACTTTTTTTACTCTCTGGTGGCGTCCGGTCTCAGTCGTCCCCCACCTCGTAAATACGCCCCTGACAAATGGTACCAGCAATAATTGCTGCCGAATTCTTCGGTGTCTGATCTTATTTTTTCGTGTCTTTCCTAATTTCGTTAAATAATTTCATTTCTGTCTGTCCAAATTAAATGAAATCTTGTCAGTGGTAACCATATTTAATTCATTTGTCTCCTCATGACTTATTTATCTCATAAATTAGTATCTACTAGAGTTCCTTATTATACCAACTAAAGCTCTACAGTACTTGCAGACACTTATTATTATTTTGTATCTTGGGGCGTTGGTACTTTGCACGTAGGCTGGTATTTGGGATGGAGATTTTAGTAAATCAAACATAACGATTAGAATTTTTTTTAGTATTAGGCCTATACAGATACTAGATACCATTGTCCACGTGAACATTTGTTCCAACTGATAATTCAATACGTTACTCATCTTGGCTAATAAAGACACAAAATGCAAAGCATTCTTCATTTTGCCATTAATAACAGAAGATGGCTGACTGTACCGTTAATTTTACTGACGGATCTGGCGGGGAGTATTATATAATACACCTCAGTTTATGACGGGCTTTAACGAATTAAACGTCGTATGTAAGCTAAACTTTAAATAACCTGATAAACGGCTTTCAACTCTTAACGCTAATGAACAGCTGAAAACAACTCTGGTTCATTATGAAACGATATTAGAAGAACGGTTTTAATCAGGTCGGATGTGTGTGTGGCGCGCGCGCACGAAAATCACATGTAATAAGTATTCAGTTGAAAACCGAAAGCGTTGGATGCCACTCTTGTTGTTCTGTCAGCATTAAAGTCTCTCGGAGACGTTTCTCATATTTTAAAGCTTCGTTGCAAGATAAATTATACGTAACGGAAAAGGGAGACATAAAAAACCCATAAAGACGATAATAAAAAGGATAGCCACACACACCACGGGGATGCATTAAACTTTTCGTCTTGGCCATTCATTATAAGCGGATTGATTTCCTTTGGGGGAAAAGTTTATAAACGAAGCTCACCGGTTGTACCATTAAAAACGAGTTGCGGCGTGTACGACAGCCTTGTGAAGACAGTAACCACCTCACTGTCCAGTCCGATGGGCTCTTTCTCAGCGTGTAACGGCATTCGATACTTGCAATCCTTTTATGGATGTTTTTAATGCCAACATGTTGCATACACTGTATCATACCACATTTCTTTCGATTAATTAACATATTTTTAATCCTTATACTTCAGGCTGTTCAGTTTATTTAAATAATTCTTCTCGCCAACGAGATGTGTCCTTTACAAAATGATGTGATTAAGAAGTGTTTTAGATAAGGTATATTACAACGCTACCCTTGACAATATAAACCTAATATTATATCTGTAGTCGCATTTGTGATATTACCAGTAGATGAAAGACGCCAAATAATAAACGTAACTTAATCATATGTATCAATTCACATTTTATTTGTTGTGTACTGTAAAACGAAGCAGTATATTAGGTTATGTTGACGACCCGGTATAACGAGGCGTAACTGCTGCAGTAAAGGCTCACATTCGGAGAGCTTTGATGTAATAAAGTGTTCTTAGAACGGTATAGACAGTCTTGATAAGACTGTCCGGTTAGTATAATCACCTGAACACATTGAGATCACGTAAACAATCCTGCTGTGGTAGACGATGACGGTTTTAACCTTCATGATTTATTAAGTATCCGTCTACCCGTGCTTGCCTTGGGTTATCACCCAACTGGGACGAGAGATGTCGGTAGACCGAGGAGGAGATGGGTTCCGGAACAGGTCTAGTGTCTTATCCTTGTAGTGGTGATGATGGTGATGATGATTTATTAAGTTTTGATTTTTTTGTATGCCGACTACTGGTTACTTTAGCATCCTACACACATCGAGTCGTAACATGGGATGCACGTTAGTCCCTATACTCACTAAATTTACATTTCTCATTATATCTAGCATCGATAGTCTTTATCATCTTCAGTAATTTTTAGTTTATTTGTCTGGAAATCCTAGTTTGTTTTTGGATTCTTCGGTAAATACACATATCAAGCTTTTCCGAAAATTTTAGCTAAAAAGTGCTCATGTTACGACTAAATTCAACAGTACTGACTAGATGTGACATTCTCCTAAGACACATACGAAGATTTGGAATCGATGGTTCAACTAACGAAGTGCGGCGGAAGCAGTAAACGACAAATACAAAGTTAAGCGGCAGCAACAGTTCGACCGCCGAAAACGAGTGATAAACATCAGCAGCAGTGACACAATCACATTGTAGTAACACATGTTTACGAACGCTTCTCACACGCTGTTCACGTTTTCAGAAATGCAAACAACCAGGCCTTCCCCCCACCATTCACTTCTCGCACATTCGCGAAAGGAAAAAAATTCGTGCGCCAAAAGAATTGTCGTTGCGTAATTGTTTAACTTGTTTTCGGCAGTTCTGCGTCAGACAAACAATGCGTAGCTATGACTGGTAGCGGGACTGTCTGTTTAACTATTACTTAACAATTAAGTTAAATTCCTACTCCTTTTATACGGAATTGTATACGTTTCTTACTTCTTTCATGTAGGCTTACGCTGAAGTGTCTTTGGGGAACAAAGTAACGTGTTAAATGAGAAATTTCCTAATTACAGTTAAGAATATATACAATAAAATTACTCAGTAATCCGTATCATTATTTACTTTACCTTTACTTCAAATTACAGTACTTCAAAAGATTTGTGAAGCATAAAGCGACTTTAATTCAATAATTTTTAAAATTAGACATCGGCATACCTACCAGGTCATTCAAACAGAGATCTTTCGTGCGAGGGTGCTCGTGAAGGGCGAACATTATTCTTCTTTCTCCCTCACTCTCCCTTTGAGTTGGGGATTTATTCCAACTCAAAACGTACTTTTTAAATGAATAAAGGAACCTGTCTTGGGAGCGGGCCGTATTTGTGTCCGATTAATGCGGTGTCTCTGTACGTTATTTATGTGACGTTGTCTTTGGTAGGGTTGGTCTTATTTTAAAGTCGTATTTTAGCATCCGATTTTAGGATGTTTTGATGGTAGGGTCCCTTATGTATAACCTTCCCACACATAAAATGCAGTCTTGTATAAACGTAATAGAACATTGGGGGTCGACGTACTAGCCTACTTACTAAAAATTGCCTACTATTTACTAAGGTCAAGGTGTTACGCTTGACCTTGATACAGTGTATTTACAAACCTAAATTTCCAAACCTGTTTAGTCTTGACAAAAGTGTATGTTCATTTAATTTTTGAATTCGACATTTCTAAACTAAGATCTGGACTCTATAAATGAAATTTTAGAAAAAGCACGTTGTAATGTCTTGACTTGTAGAATTCAGTTTCACAGTAGACAGTCGTCTGATGTGTATACAGTGTAGAAACTTATTTCTTCACAAATGGGCCTAATTTCCGTTTTATGTCTTAAAAGAAATTAACAGTAGTATGTCCCCGGAGCTGCACAGATCGCTTACTATTTTGAATGAAGTAGATTTACTATTACACAGATTTCAATATAAGATAGACTAATTTTCAAATTATGGGAAAAATTACAAAAATCTTGATTATATTACCATTTCTTTACTAATTTAACAATTGTAGAGGACGGAATAATAGAATAAACACTTAAAATTCGAAACATTCTGATTTGGGTTACAATTCGTTTTAGTCTAACACCCTTATAATCTGTGATGGAATTTCACAATTTTTTCAAAGTTTTGACCTCTTTTTTGGCCCTGGGCCCAAAAATTTTGAAATTTCCATAACTTACCACTACATTAGTTACAGTTATCTTTAATTTGATACCACACATGGGTTTTCCCGTTTTTTTCACATATTTGCCTCCCGCCCCCCCTATTTCTAGCTGGATCAGTGATCAAAGAATAAGGTTTTGCAAGCTAGAAGTATGGACGCGCATACCAAGTTTTACGAAAATCTGTTGATGCGTTTAAAATGTATCGTGAGACATACCCCAAATAGACATATAGATTGATAGACAGAGAAACGACAAAGGGTTGAGTCAAAACTGAGAACACGATTCGCTCGTTCAAAAATACTAGTTTAACGTTTGGATAAGTTCAAGTACGTGTGTGTGTAAAATATTTAATTAAGATTTTTAACTTTAATTGAGATAAGTGCGTTTTTGTCCACCAAATGTATTGCGTCTGTGCTCATTCAAATACATGGATGTATTGCTACAGAGGAGGAGGTAGTGTAGAGTTGTTTAAAGTATAGGCCTATACAAAAGATCATAACACAGTGACTCAAAATTTCTGTGTACGCAATGTTATATAAAAAAAGACAGATAATAAAAAAATGAGAGAGAGAGGGGAAAGCGAGACAGAAGACAGGCCTACAGGACAACAGCAAAGAACATTTTTAGTGTAATATCCTAGGTGTCCTGCGTCAGGTTGGAGCCTATAATATAAACCTTTCGGCTTAGACGATAAACTTTTATAAATTATTAAATTTGAAGACGACACAATTAAACTCAAATAAACACTTTGTGTTGTATTCAAGTTTGTTATTCATTTCGTCAAATGACTTCATGATTAGTTTAGTGCGGTGTCAGTTACCTACACAAATTTCTGTGACAAATTTGTTGAGAATATACTGGAAAACTCTACATTCATTCTTAAGTAAGTGTACCTGTCATTGTAGAAGTGAAAGTTTGTATTGTGCGGTGGGAGGTCTAGCTGCCTGGGCGGGGCCTCAACCCGCACACATGCGCGTTTACTGTGAGAGTCTAGAAAAGTAATGTTCTCGAAGTTTTAAATAAAAGGAAAGATCTGGAAGCTGTTTTTATATATAAATAGAGATGCACTCGACAAGTTCAGGTTCAGTTTTAAATGTGCTCTTGTAATGTGTATTTCGTGTGTCCGTTTTATGTATACTTGCTACTAAACTGTTCCTTCAATAAAGCGTGTGTTTGCTCCTGTACTTAAATTATTCATTATTTTTACCCATACTTAACACAATTAATGTTGCATTTCGTCTCTATAGGTCTGTATACGGAGCAATAGCGATATATGTTCATTTATATGAACGCGGATTTTCCATGGCAGCAGATGCCGGATCTCGTAAAAAAGAGCTTAGTACAGTCTGGCAAAAGGTCAACAGTACAGTCTCATAAATTTTTAATGTAAATTTTTAAAGTAGGCCTACTGTATAACTTAAATGTGTATAGAAATTCATTTATTAAATTTACATTAACTTTCAAAACCTAATGAACTACGTACTAAAAAGGAAGACAAGATAACTTTCAGGAAATGTAGAAGGTAGGCCTATCTGGTAGGCATACATTTAGTAAACAGCAACTAAAACTAAATACTGTACTTACTTTTCAGAACAGGAAGCTTTCAAAATTATATACTCATTAGCCAGCGACTGAAGCTCGTTAATCATAGTTATAAATAGATTCGTAACCCAGTTTTCGATACCTATTTTTACAATTTATTGTATAAAATATTTATAGTAAGTAATTACATTTTTTCGATTTTGGCTAGCCACGGACTTTGTGAAATAAATTGTCGCAATCTTACCTCATTATAATATATTACTACAGACTATTATGAATTTCAAATTATTATTATTCTACGCAAATGTATAATTTATATTGGATCTTAGTATACAATAATAATAATAATGACAATTATATGCAGAAAACATAATCCAGACTTCAAACTTCCATCCGTAAATTAGAAGTATTAACTTGTAGACGAGTATGCAATTCGCAACAATGAATAGCCTAAGTATACATATTCACATATTACGAGAATTAGTCATTACGATAGGATATTTATATACAGGACAAATCGAAAAATTGATTAAGGGAATAGATCAGAATAGCATGAAGCTGATCACACGGTAAAACCACATAGCCTTTGGTATTCATTTTAATCACTCTTTATCAATTTCTTCACGCCACGAGAACATGGTTTACTATGATGCACTATCGAATGTTTAGTGAAAATTTCAGATTTTTTTTAGTTCTTCTTCTTCTCTTTTCAAGCATTAGACCTGCTGCCGATTGCACCCCCCCCCCCCACCGGACGGTACAACTCACGTTCCATCACCACCAGAAAGAACTCAGCCATTCAATAATCACGTGTGGTGGCGAACCGCACCCTGGAGAGGGACGCGCGCGCGCGCGTGTGTACACGTGCACGCTTTTGTTATTTATCTAACCTGCGTATGCCAGACAAGAGCGCTGTATTATTTACCACATCGATAGGGGTGGGAGACGGACCAAATTTACGATCTTGAATCGATGCCATGACCGCAGCACAGCCGTTGAGATTGTAAATCTCGAATGTTACTAATGTGCCTGCCTAACTTATTAGGCCTACTTAGTCTTATAAAACGGTGCGTTTTCTTCAAGTCGTGTTTAGTCCTGTTAGCCCATTCTTTTCTGATGCCGCAGCTGACTTTATGCAACTATTCTGATGTAACAGAAACATTGAACCAAAGTATTAGAACCAAAGGTAATAGAAATAGAACCAAAGTAAACTAAGATGTCCCCTAACTTTTTGAAATGAAGATGTTAAGAAAATTTACGGTCCAGTATAAGAAAAGGACGTGTGACGTATTTTTTACTAAAACGTATTATATCACTCTTCAAAGATGTGGAGATCATAAAATATAATAAATTAGCCTATTAAGGTTGTGGTGGGCAGAGCATGGAAATGATGAAGATGACAGAAGATGAGATATCGAGGAATGATTTGGCAATGCAACTTGGTGGAAAAATGGAAAAAAGAAAGTGGAAGGCTGTGGCTGCGATATATTGACGACTTTAATGATGATGCCAGGCGATTTGAACTGATGAGGGAACGGAGCATAGTCGCGTTGTAGCGGGACCGTTGGGGAGGGGGAACTTCTGGTGGAGGTAATGATCAACAGTGAGCTATGGTACCAGTTATGATGACGATGATTCTGATGAAGTAGTAATATAAATATAATACTACGAACTTAGATTTTTTTTAATTTCATCACACTGTTTTTCGCAGAAAGATCACGTCGTACGAATTTGTGAACGTCGTATCGCGCAGAAGGGAATACCGATGCCTCATCAAGCTCGAGAATCCCTTGCATTCGTATTTAATAAGCGAGAGAGAGAGAGAGAGAGAGAGAGAGAGAGAGAGAGAGAGAGAGAGAGAGAGAGAGAGAGAGAGAGAGAGAGAGAGAGAGACAGACAGACAGACAGACAGACAGAGAGTTTACATTTTTTTTAAAGGGTAAAAATGTGGACTACTAATCAACTTTAAAAATACGATATATACCGTCGTAAGGGAGAAATTCAAGATCTCATGTAGGAGCGGGCTCATCGATAATACATTGCTAAGTCTTGTATATTAAATGTACTAAGCTAAGACAGAAAGCACTAGGAATAGGATAAATAAAGATAAAACAGCGATTAGAAAATTGCATCCAGTCCTGCTGTAATATGGAGCAGGAATATCTTGCTGAAATTCAAACGAGGAATGTAGAGAACTGGTGTATTGTGTGTGTGTGTGTGTGTGTGTGTGTGTGTGTGTGTGTGTGTGTGTGTGTGTGTCACTACTTTAACATTTTTACTTTGATTGCTCTTTTCTAAGGGTTTATAAAATAAAATGTAGACTTATTCTTATAAATAGTTTTTCGATTTATTAACAATTAGTTATGATTATCATATTTATCATTGACACATAACTTATGCAATCTCTAATCAAAGTATAAACATATTCATTTTCATAAATCTTATTTTCATTACTCATATGAAATGCTCTAATAATTCAAATATTGTAATTCTTATTTTAAAAAAACTTTTAATAATTATTCCCTTAAATTTTAAATACTATATTATAGTTAATAACTGATATAGATTCATTTAAAATCGGTGCTCATCAATAAATTTAACTTGCATAGCTTCCTGATATTATTTTGACATGATAATGTCTTTTGGCTGGCCATCATTTGAAAATTTCTGTAACGCTGTAAACTGTAACGCATCACGCTGCATGACGTCATTCTTGCGTGACGTCATTGGGATTGTTGTAAATAAACGTTTGTTTTGATACGTCGCAATATATATAATGTGTTAAAAATAATATCACTGCAAACAATTAAACCAGATTTATAAAGCGTCCTGAAAGTTTAAAATCAAGTGTTAGCACAATTTACCAGCCGGGAATCGTTAACTAAAACCGCGACCGCTAACATGCTAACGTCGTCGCAGATTAAAGACCTAACAAGCAAACAACACTGCATAGCTGTAGATAGGTTATTGGGGTTATTGTCTCTAGTTAATCGTTGTCTTCGTATGTGATTCAGCTAACGATCTATTCATTAAAATATTTGTCATCGTAAATGCAAATCTACTGTTCTTTATATTTAATTACTCACCGCAGAAATGTGAAGTATAACACAGATACATAATGTCATTGGGATTGTTGTAAATAAAGGTTTGTTTTGTGTTGTGGTGAAATACACTGCTGCTGGTATATAGTAACCATAACGCAACCTTATTATGGTTACTGACTGACTGATTGTTTCCTTTCTGCAAATGTTGCGTTTAGCTGGCGGCCGAAAGACATTATCATGCTCTTTAGCTTTTGCCACTAGGCAGACGGTACTTGAATTATTTTTAATTGAAATTTTATCTTAATTCTTTAATTAATTCGTGTGAGTTCTTTAAGTGAACAGACAGTGGACCTAAGACTAATTGTGGCATGATAAGTTTACTTTTGGTATGTATCCAAGTCTGGTAGAGGTTTATATGGTGCGGTTCGCATGTTGATCGTCTGGTGTGACGGCGGTAATTCCCTCCGGATTAGCAGATTGTATCGTAGAATCCCGTGGAGTCTCACAAGACAGCACAACACCAAACTTCACTCATTCGGAATTAGTTCGCGTTAGTTGTTATTATTGTTATTCGCTTCCACAGACATTATTGATTATTATTTATCAACTGCGTTATGATTGAAACTAATGTTGTTTACGAGTTTAGTTCGTCTTGTAATATTACTTGATGATAAAGTTATTGTTACGTATTTACAAAACTAATTTACAGCGTTACTGAATTATTATTCGTGTTGTATTAATTCACTAGTATATCACTAATAAAATTACAGTTCTTTTACCGAAATTGTTTTAAGTCCGATATTACTTTGCTAACCATCGTACCGAAAATTCTCTATGTCCAATAACTATGAAATCTCTGTCGCGGACTTACACTCCCGTTTCCGTCAAAATTTTAGTTAGAACTCCTCCAGCGCGCCTTTCTCACGTCCCTATATGGAATTCAGAATCACTCCCACTAATTTCTGATTTTTTCTACGCTGTGTTCTAATTGGTTCTACTTTACCACCCTCCAGATCTAGAGACCACCTATTTTTCCGAAAGCACCTCTCTGATAGGCTTTTGGATTCCCACCAGATTTCTTCCCTAGGTCACTATACTGAGGTCGTCGTCGCTGCTAGATACTGTAGCAATAAATTCTTGACTGTCGCTTTTTTTGGAGTATACAAAGGCACCTCTTAACTTTCTCGTCAAAGTATTGTTTTCTGCACTTGGTCGTTCTAATGGCATCAACTATTGTCACTCAAGGGCCTCACCAAACTTCCTTTGTATGTCCGTTTTTTTTTCTGTTTCCATCAAAACATCTTTCCTTGAGTTCGGACATTACACCCGAGCTTTCTCTCTTCTGAGTAAGGTCGAAGTCCTGTCGTTGACCGTTAGAGTCTTTCAATAACGTATAACCTTTTTACTTCCATGTTCCTTAAGGAAATGGAAGTATGGTGATGGCAAAAAAAATCGTGTTCGAGATTATTGCAGATTCTGATTGTACTACACTCAAAACATGAAAAAAAGTCGTTTTTCGAAAAGTGTCTGTGTGTGTGTTTGTGTGTCTGTGTGTCTGTCTGTCTGTGTCTGTAGATTTTTTTTCTATGGCAAACGATAACAGCCGCAAATTCAAACAGTAATTAAATAATAATAACAGAATCAAATAATATTTTGCATACAGGCCTGATTTCTAGAGTACTCACGACCTATTGTTTTTGGTGAAGATCGGTTGAGGGAAAGGGGTAGTTTACCAGCAACGGGTTTTTTTTATCAAGGGTAATTTTTTTTTGCCAAACGATAACAGCCGCAAATTCAAACAGAATCAAATAATGTTTCGTATACAGCCCTGAATTGTCGAGTCCTCAAGACTTATTGTTTTTGGTGAAGATCGGTTAAGGGAAAGGGGTAGTTTACCTGCAAAGTTTTATGTTTTAACAAGGGTATTTTCTATGGAAAACGATAACAGCCGCAAATTCAAACAGAATCAAAAGATTATTTGCATACAGCCCTGATTTGTAGAGTACTCAAGACCGATTGTTTTTGGTGAAGATCGGTTAAGGGAAAGGGGTAGTTTACCTGCTACGTTTTATGTTTTAACAAGGGCATTTTCTGTGGCAAACGATAACAGCCGCAAATTCAAACAGAATCAAATAATGTTTTGCATACAGCCCTGAATTGTAGAGTGCTCAAGACCTTTTGGTTTTGGTGAAGATCGGTTAAGGGAATAGGGTAGTTTACCTGCAAAATTTTATGTTTTAACAAGGGTAATATTTTCTATGACGAACGGTAACTGCCGCATATTCAAACAGAATCAAATAATTTGTTGCATACGTCCCTGAATTGTAGTGATCTCAAGGCCTTTTGATTTTGGTGAAGGTCGGTTAAGGGGAAGGGGTAGTTTACCTGCAACCTTTTACGTTTTAACAACAGTAAAGTACTTGAAAATTCATTTAAACTTTTTCAAACGATGGTAATTGTTAAAAATAAAATAATTTTCTTGCCAGGCAATAAAATTATAATTTTGTCATTTTAATGTAAATCATGTATGAGAGAAAATATATCGTTCGTGGCAGGCAAGCATATCTCAATTATATAATGTTTACGTTTCCATTTTATTATTATGATTACTGCAATAAAAAGGCAGGGAACACACACACACACACACACACACACACACAAAATTCGCGTTATTTCTGGCCTCACTCATGTTTATTTTCTTACATTTGCACGCTTTTTAAATGGAAAGTGCCGAAATCCACACCAACATAAAGCGTGCAAGCCGAAAAATTGTCCAGCGTGGATAGCGATTTGCTTCCTGTGGATCGCTGGGCAGTGTAACTGCACGTGTTTACAAAGGAACGATTCACAGACAGAATTTTCGTCTTTAGGGAATGAACCCTCTGCAAGATGCTGAGGGTCCATGAGTGACTTCGGAGCGCTCCTTCTTTACCGCGTGTTTGTTCTGTGAAACGTGCACTGTAGATTCGCAGCTTTACTCTAAGCAACGCTCAATAGGAAATGTTGAAAATTTTTGTCCACGGTGTAGTCTCATACACACTAAACCTGCTCTGATGTTTTAATTACGGACATCATAATATTAAAACTTTGGAAACTTGAGCACTACTTAATGGAGATCAAACATTAACTTATACAAGCCACTAATTTTATGCATATTTTTTATATATATGTGTACAACGTTATCGGCAACAAAGAAGTAGTTTTTGTTAAAATTCCTTCCCGGGATGTTTGGCCGTAGTCCAATGTTTTCTACAAAACCAGACGTTTCGGCAATGCCATCGACTTCCATCATGAGTGAAAATCGAGTGCGATAACGTGAGGTGGTATACGTTAGTGACCACAGTACTGTGGTTAAGGCTGAAGCAGTAAGTAGAAAGAAGTAGTTTCTATGGTAATATTTCATTTCGAAAATTATTTTAAATATAAATCTTAGAACATGGAAGTTATGTATGGTTCTCCATACCGATTTTTTGTTTCACTATATGCAGCTGGCGTGTATACGTAATTTGGTCTATTGTTAATACTTACATTTGCTCTTCAAATGGGTTCGTTCACGTTTGTACTTTTTTTTAAGGATTTGAGGTAGCTGTCAAAAAACTAGCGTTTCTTAGTATGGAGAGCGATGAACTTTGTCTGCTTTACGTGAACGCGTTGGAGCTGTTACATGCTTTTATTGCCTGTCAATCACTTCTACGTATACCCTAGCTTTCACTTCGTTGTGTACAAACTTCTGCTTTTAACACATCAATGTTAAAATGTGACAGGGAGTCACGGCGCTTAATGATACGATTTTGGCGTTATACTACATGTAAAGTTCGAGGGGGGGGGGAGATAGAAAGAGAAAGAAGAAAGAAAGACGGGATGAGAAGGCCTTATAGTTTATAAAAAAAGTTTGAATAAGTTACTACGTTTTTACAACAAATATTATATAATTGACCAACAAAACGTACTGACTGACAGTACAATAACTAATATTACTGACTGCAGAAATAAACGTCAGGAAGCTGCTCTTTTCGAAGTTGTGTTAAATTTGTATTTTCAAATTACAGTTTTAATGAAATGAAAAGAAAACAGTAAAGAAATGATAGAATAAAAAATGCAGCCAAGGCATAAATTACAATTTAAAAAAAATTATCGATTCAACAAAAAACCAGATTTTGCCATCTGTCTTGTGGGAGAACGAAGATCGATCGACATCGGCCTCAGACGGTTTACCAATCAGAAGTTTCTGTTCGGTTTTTATTTCGTCAGTACAAGAATTTCCTACGTTTGGTATTATTATTGAGACGTCAGCATCCAGTTTCTTATCGCATGTGTACATCTGTGTGTGTGTATGTGTGTGTGTACGTGGAGTTTCAACTGCTACTGGTTTTTGTATTCAAATTAGTTTACACAGCAATTAATTTTTCCGTTCCGTTTAAACGCCATTCCAATTTTTAAAAACTGTCTCTGCCTTCTTGTTTTAGTGCTTGTCTTAGTTCCCGTTTTACTGCTGTAGCAATAAAAATATATTACGCCTGTGAGTTTATTCTTTTATTTCGTTTTAATTGGTTGGTTTTTTTTCTAAAACACTTATCGAACGAATTTTAATTGGCTCGATCGTCAAGCAAACAGAACAGGTTCCTATCGGAATAAACAAATAATTAAAGTGAATGGGTGTAAATGAGGCCAAATATAGGCTACTTAAGAGAAACTGGAAGTCAAATGTTGACATTGTGTAAGTTTACAGGAAACTTAAAATAGTATATATGATTATGAGCGTACGAGTGCGTCTCGCATGCTGAATTAAGGTAGCCGGTGAATTAAAACCTCAATGTGTAAACGTTAAGTCTAAATTATGAGCTCGTTACAAATGTAAGTTAGAAAATGTGAGTGAAGCTCACTATATCACAACGACTGCCCCGTCAATTCGTCTTCTACGCACAACACAGTTTTTATAATTACATTTATCCACCCACTCACAATTCTAACGCAGCGTCTTGTAAGGAACCACACAGTGAGAGGATGTTGTTCTGTTTTACACTAGCGCTTCATATTGTTTCAGCGTTATGTTCTTATCCACGTGTCTGTTTGCGTAACTGTATTTAAAATTCTTCGATTCGTTCCTTTTCAAACTCGTCTAGAACTTTACTTTAATGGGTATGCACTATTTATATTATATATTTCATAGGGTCTAGACAGAGTTATGGAGAACAATCTGAGTCAATTTAGATCCATCTGTGGTCAGGAGCGAATCGAGCAAGCAATTTTGGGCAGCGGGGATTATGAACAGTCGGACTATTCTTTAGAGGCCTAAACTATTAATGACAGGAACGAGTGAAAATACAAATACAGTTTGGTATTATCAACACATCAGTTTATTGACTTACCAGTATAAACTCGTAACTGTGTTTGTCAGTTCACTGCTCTCTTGATAAATTCACTTACAGTTTAAAGTACACACTACTAGTTTAAAGTATATATCAAACGAAAATTAACAAGCTGGTAATGTACAGTTACAATTTAAAGTAACTCCAGAGCAAAACGATGAAATTACATAACACGATATGACTTTATATCATTTTCACAATCACAAAACCACCGTACAATCACAAAAGGATAAAACAATATCGTCTGAAGTGTCAATTTGGAGGGGGAGGGGATTTCCTCTCCATTTCCTCTCCGCCTCTGTCTGTGGGATGATTAAAAAAACATGAAAAAATAAAGTTATACCAGAAACCGAAATTAAATTTTATAAGGTTATAGTGGTACCTAGTCTGCTGTATGGTGCAGAGTCACGTGCTCTGCAAAAGGAGGATCTAAATGAGGTTTTTAAAAAAAAAAATCAAAGGCTGCTCACTATTAGATATGGTTTACAATTAGGATGGGCTATACGGTGTAAGCTTAAAACATCCCCATTGTTTTTAAAAGTTGACAAATATAACAATAGATGGAGGGAACATGTGTTTTGCAATTAAAAGGACTCTATACTAAAGGCCGTATATTTTATGCTTCACAGTATGTTGTTGTGTAGAAGGGCCAGAAAATGATAGTCCGATTTTTAATTCAATTTAAAATATTTATAAATAATAACAATTTAAATTCAAAATGCATTTAAGTTTTTTGAAACCGGAACAGCGGTCTACACCTATTCCAGAATGGAAGAAGTTGGAGAAGACTCATCATCATCATCATCATCATCATCTTCTTAATGGTTTTAGGCTTTAGCGGTCTGTTCCTATTCCACAGTCCATTTTATCTTAGGCCTTCCAACTTTTCTTCTGCCTCTAGGGTTATACTCTTTCTCTATCTTCGATATTCTACTTTCTTCCATTCCGTCTATGTGTTGAATCCATTTTCTTCTGTATTCTTTAATCCTTTCGTTAACTGCAAAAATATCTAAATAATTTCTTACCTCCTCATTTCTTATATGATCTCGCTATTAGCCTACACCTTTTAACTGATCTCAGAAATTTCATTTCTGCAGTTTGTATCTTCTGTTCATTTTTTTTGTTTATGACCCCAGATTCAGAACCATACAGTAGTGTGAATATTGCCACTGTTTATAAAATTTTATTTGGGTTTCTTTTCTACATTTATTTCCCAACGTTCTCCAAATCGTTCCACACATTCTTGTCAGATTCGTCACTTTATTTTACATATCTCTATCTTGATCATAAGTAATGTCACGTCCAAGATAGTTGAAATGACTTATTTGTTCTATGCATGTGTTGTCTATGCATATTTTGGTCCGAACCGGTTCATATCCTATAAAAGCCATTACTTTTCTCTTTGATTCAGATATGTTACAGTTATATTCTTTTCCTATTTTATGTATATATTGCTCGCTAGATATCGTCTTCTGAAGTGATGAATATACCTTGGTCATCCGCGAAGATAATGGTTTTCAAGCTTTTATTTCGGTGGATTTTAATACCGTCAAGGGATTATTGTTTCCATTTTTTGAGGAGATCATCTAGATAAAGGTTAAAAAGTAGCGGTGACAGACAACAACCTTGTCTTACCCGTCTTACCCCTTGGTTTGTTTCAATCGGAGTAGATTCTTCTCCATCTTCTATGATTACCACGGTGTGACTATATAAACACTTTATAGCCTGCACTAGGTGTTGTGGTATACCTTTATTTTCAAGTATGTCCCATAACTTCGGTCTGATCACTCTATCAAAAGCTTTATTGAAATCGATAAAGGCAATATGTGTTTCTAAATTCTTTTCACGTCGTTTTTATATCACTTGTATGGTAAATATGCAGTCTATACAAGAGCGTCCTATCCTGAAACCATGTAGTTCTTCGTCTAAAAGAGTTTAGAGTGTTAGTCTTCCTCTAGAAGACTATTTTAATTATTTACATATCGCTCTCTACTCCGTACTGAATCATCATCGATTACAGTACTCAATACTGATTACATATCGCATCGTCTACTCCATATCACATAAACGGTGCATGGAGACAATCACCATTGCTGACTGTTCCGCCATGTATCTTCTTCCATTCCTTTTTCTTCCATTTACTTGTTGATATCTTCCATGTTCTTCCTCTTCTACGCCCGCGGTGGAATGTCCATTCCATTACTTGTTTCAAGAGGCGAACTCCTCATGATCGCTGTACGATACCATTTTGAGTATTTCGTCTTTAGCTTACCTATAACTTTATTCACCGCAATCAACTCGGGAATTCTCTGTACTGAGTTATAGCAATACATAATCTTTATTTTCATAACTGTATTAGTTTTTTTTATTCACCAGTTCTTATTTCCATCCAGTAGGCTCAAAAAAAGTCTGGTTAGGGCTTGAGTCGTTTACTCAAAAGCTAAATATTTACAAAGCTTTTTTTTAATATGGCCGTCTACTTCCTATACACCATTAAGGTTTCTTTCTACGATCAGCTCTATACTCGTGTACACGTAGCGGATGTTTCTGTTGTGATTCAAACAGGTTATGCTGTCCCTTGGTCTTGAACGGAACATGTTGTAGCTCCGGGTGATATCATGTTCCCGATAATGCCGTATTATTGTCTGAGGCTTGCCGGTATTATTGTTAGCATTCTGGCAGCCGGGCTGTAAGGCCGTGGTCTGAAGTTGTTGGCTGCAAACGTTTCGGCCGTAGCTTCGACGCCCATCTTCGAATAATACCGTGTTACATTTGATTTAACTGACGCCGCATAAAATCTAAATTGCATTCAGACAGCAGTGTGTGTGATCACTATACGCGTAGTGTTTTCCCTCTCCACATTTGGAATAACCGTATCGAGCCTCGCGTAATAGGCCTACTACTTCAGCCAGACGGCACTCCAAGTAAATGAATTTGCGCATTGTAAGTTCAAATACGATAGTTAACAACGCACGTTGCGTAACCTTTACAGACAACGACGCTGTCAATTGCCTGGCTGTGTCGGACCTGGGGTTTTCCAATTTCCGCTACACTTGGAGTTACCACAAACCGACTGCTCTATATTTCCCGATTACTTTCCTGTTAACGCCTGATTCCTGTTACCAGTGATCTACCTGTAATTTCGAGTTACAATATGCGTCTATTATGATAGTGTTTCTCTTTCTGTCTACCGATTATGTATTACACAGTGAACAACTCTGGTGTAACGGACGAGATGTCGAAATCATTTTGTGTTCGATTTTGAGCAGAATTACTCGACGAAAGTTGAGTTTTTAACCGTTGATCCTGAATTCGAGTTTAGTTCAGTGGTTATTCGCCCGTCGTATACGTACCAACCAATTTCCATTTTGTGCTCCATTGATTTCTGAACTCTTGAAAACGTCTTATTCTTCACTGGAGTATTATTACTGCCACTGAGATTACCACTAGCGTGTTCATTAATTCCTTAATTTGTTTTCCCCTGTACTAGAATTACTTTGGTTGCCACTAGCTTACTGCACACAAGCCTATGAACTATGAGCATGTCTTTCCCCATTTGTAACTGGATCTTTTATTGTTATTAAGTGTGCTGATGTCTTTCGATAATTTTTGGAGCGGAGACTTAAGTTTTATACCATCACTGCCCATAAAGTTTCCAGTAACTCGTCGAAGAAATTTTATGAATACGATTTGACCTAATGTAAGACAAGGAAAATTTAAATTAGAGTCAAGAATTTACATGAGCGTGCAACTACGCAATCAGGGACTTCGTCTTTAGACCAATTGTAATTTTATGCATGAGTAAGTTGTGTAGTGACTAAGGGTTGAAGGTAGGTGTTTGAAACAAATCCACTTGCCCACTTGCTGCGCCTATTTGCTCACCAGGAAAGGCACATAATTGGAAGAACTGTACATGCCGCCACTATTTAGACTATTAGTTATATGAATCTAGTCACTATTTAGCATGATTAATAAGTATAAAGAGTCGACTCTCCAAGGATTTCGGATTACAGATCCCCACGCTGAAGACCAAGGTAATAGCTTTTGATGGAGCTGACCCCATTGAAACAAGAATTTTTGTAGATGGTACTGTTCTGGACCAGGTCAGTATTTTTGAATACCTGTGATATAATATCTCTTGCATTACAAACGAACGTGGCAAAAAAGCTACATAAGTTCAACCATATGTGCGGGATCATCAAAAGAACTCTAAAATCAACGAGTAAAGAAACATTCCTGAAGTTCTACAAGATTGTGACCCTCCCCACACTTCTCTATGAGTCTGAGAATTGGACTGAATCCCAGGCCAGTGCTATTCAAGCGGCCGAAATGAGCTTTCTCAGGCACTTGACAGGACTCCTCAAGATCGCAAAAGAAATGTAGATGTACAGCAGGAACTGAATATTATGAGTATACACGACCGGCTCAAATGGTTGGAACATCTTAAACTCATCCCCAAACAACTGTTGAATTATGAGCCAAAAGGACGGAGAGGTGTGGGATGTCGGAAGAAGCGATAGAGTGACCAGTTCAAGTCTGTCTGCTTAGCACCGGAACGACCATTTTTTGGTTTAATCCGTGATGATGGCGATGACGATTAAATATGAAGGACGATGTAATATTTGTTCTTCATGATGACAATCACAGTCCTCAAACCAGGACCAAAGCAAGATTTACCTTTTTTTTGTGTCGTTCGGGCAGATCTTCAATATACACTACACACAGAAGTTTGGAAGAAGCAAACCATACTATAGGTGTGTTACTATAAGTGTGTTATGTACCCACTTCTACATAGCGAGGTGCGTTAATAACGACGATAGAATATTTGTAGCTGTGGCCGTGTCTACAGGAACAATAAAACTGAACTAAGTCAGAAAGACAACAAATTGTTTACATTGAATGCAACGACATAAAAGCTAATATAAAGAAAACATTATTTTAGTACCATATCAAAAGCGAAAATTATTGGCAACATTTCTTCTTGGGATACTGTGAAAACGACTATAATGACTATAATATAATGACTAAGTGTTTCAACAAATTTTTTAGAAATATTAAGAGAATTTGCCTCATTTAAGCAAATGAAATTAAAAATAATAATTTGATAAACTGCCTCTTGCCTTGACCGTTATGGAGCGACCTGAGCTGTGAGTCAGCTAAATTGGCTTCAATACAAGTTTGAAGGCTCCGGGCAAGCACTTCTAACTGGATTTGGCAGTTGCTGTAATTTCCGACGTCCCCGCGAGAGTTCTGGTTTCCACTGCAAATGTTGACGGCACAGCGTTACCTAAACGGTTGTTGGCCGTCTGTTGATGTTTTATGTCGCAAAAAAAGATTAGATTTTATAGCGCAAATAAAACACCGTCTTCTCCTTGTTTATAACGCGCAATAAAAACAATTTTATTATCTTAACGCTAGGTATAACAATAAAGTGAACAAATTATCCAACACTCGATTGAAATATTTCACGCACATAACACATAAATCTCGTCTCCTACTCTTTTTCCTTTACACTGCACTTACCTTTGTCATTGTTTCTTTGTTTTTCCTTTTTTACCTTGCTTCTGTTCATCTTATGCCTTTCTGCATCGTCCACTTTTCTGGTGTAAGCAGTCTACCACCTTCAGCTCTTTTTGTGAACCTTACTACACCTTGAGCCGTTCAAAGCAAGGGTTAATTTATAAAATTCTAATCAAGCATTGAATGGAATCACTACTAAACTGATATTAATAATTATTGAAGTTTCAATTATTACACCTATCTTGTAATAGATATGTTAGGTATAATTTTACTAATAAATAACTGTTTACTTAACTCTTGCTTTCGGCAGCGACTCTTATAGTTTATCCCAGGGCGCTAGTAATAAATAAACACAATATTAAATGTTATAACTTGTATGTTTAATAACTTTTGCATTTAAATATTACATTTAATAATCTTAATTGATTTAGTAAGATCAACATGTAAATTTTATGATAAATTTCTTTTGATTGTGGGTTCTTTGAAACTGATTGAGTCACTAATAGTAAAATTTCAAGAATTGACTCTAGATTACAATATTACATGAGTGTTCATTAAAATTTTTACTTGTTCGTTGAATTCCACAAATCTGCGAAGCGCTGTGTCAAATTCCTTTGAACATTGTCCGTACTTGAAGTCCTGAGGTCCCCTGCTGAGCCGTAGATCCTGGTGTATTTCACTCGTTGATTACCATTTCACTTATACACAATATTCACATACACTAGATACCATTCACTTTTAAGATCTAGAGAGAATGCGACTGTGCTGTATTACACACTATTTACTGAGCACATAATATATAAGTTATTGACGCTAAGTGCCTTCAATCGTCAGCTTAATTGATACGTGACAAGTTCCGCTGTGGCATTTACTTTGCCCACCGTACGCTCAGACTTCGAAATTTGGTTTAGATTCAGACGATTTTTTGTATATTCGATAAAGACTTATTATTTTACTCGAATACCGTTAATTACATCTGACTTCTCTACTGATTTACTTCATTATTATTATTATTTAGACGATTCAATATAGTTATTAGTTTCACCCGTTTTGTAACTTTACCGTATACTGAATACTATGTTCACTAATAATTATTTCTTAACAACACTATTTGCGAGTCTAATGAATGTAATTTCTCCGCAGCTGCCCCTTTCTCCAACTACTTTTTTTTTATACTCAACTAAGAACTACCCTCACCTAATCCTTACAGAACATTTCCCGATTGGTTACATGTGCCGCGAAATTCAATTCTACACAACCGATCACAAAAATTCTCCCGCAAAAAGATGACGCGTTTTTTTATTCGTCCAACAACTGCGCGTTCAAAAATAGTGGGAAAAGACGCGTTACATGATTTCTCTCTCTCGACCCTCTCCCTCACACATAACGGTCCTATTGTTGAACAACTTTCACAAACTTTCATTTATTTTTTTTCTAGTTTTTAACACAATATAATTTTATGATAGGGTGTTTGCTACGTGACATTTTCATACTTTCCAGCCCTCTGACGGTCGCCAGCTCAAGGCTGCGTTTCTTTGACAAAACCCCGCACCTCTATTTCATAACGGTACTTTCTTAGTATAGTTTCTATAGCTATATTTTATTTAATATCAATAAGACATGACTTTATCCCCGTAAAATTGCTTTATAGTCAATTTTAACGTCATAAGTCTAAGTTGACTGTGCATAAGTTTCTCTTCCTTTCATTTAGAAATGTGCGAAACTAATTCCCACATAAAACAGATAAACACAGAACGTGGTCATAAATAGAAAGGTAATGTGATGAAACTTATTAGATGAGAAAGAATGTTATATATTAGAAGGACCAAACAGAAGGGTAAAGGAGAAGAGATATTTAGAATATGGTGATAAAGAAGTATAAAGGATAACGGTAAATAGAAGGACAAAGTGATAGCTTGAGGGAGAAAGAGTGAGCAAGAAAGAAATGGCGAAAAAGGGAAAGTAGACCACACAGACAGGAATCATTGGTACGCGTACCTGAAGATAACAGACACACGCGGCTGTGGAATTATTTTATTTCTGTTCCTCCAGATATTTTAGCTAAATTTTTATTACTGAACCTGAGTTGTAGACTACACTATTAGCCTAATACGTTATTATCCAGTTATTTCCGTACTCCTTCAGGATATTTTAAGTTAGTTTTCACATCTTATTGTGATTTTTATAGTATTAAAATAATTATTCTTTATTGTAATGCCATTATATTATTATATCTATAAAACTGTAATGTGAGATTACAAACATCCCTCCACTCTGCTCGAGTCTTACAAAGTTGTTTGTCTGCTCCGTTTATTATTATCTCCTCGAATAACTTGAATAGAGAGATTTGCTGATGCACGGAGACAATAAGTGATTTTACGTGAAGATCTTCATTTTAGTCATGTAGAAAAAACCTACGTGAATTGGAGAGAATAACCGTTTGTTGCACGTTAGAGTAAAATTTCCGTTTCCCGAAAGTTCGCATAAATCCATATTAAGCACGCTTTACATGAAGCACATGTCTCAGTTATTAGTTTACATTTCCTCTCTGACTGTTTTCAGATATCGAACAATCTTTTCCATGCTTTTCTCACTTTTAACATAGCCTTGATTTGTTCAGAGATCCTGCGTCATTTTCCTGGCTGCCTCTCTATGCCTCCCATCTTAGTTAACATGAATCCTCTCGACAACAGCCTAAGTTAACCGAATTTTCGACATCTTTATCTGAATTACTGAAAATGTCATATACCGGGCTGTTGGCTCGTGGTAGATTGCTTAAGTTTGTGTCTCTAGACGATTCGGCCACACCTCCGACATGTGTTACCAGTAGAAACCATTCGACTAAAGGTAACAGGCCGAACGTATCTCACTGTTGACGCGAAAGAAATGATTATCTGTTTTTAAGTGATAGTTTCAACATCTAAATCTCGTTTATTGTCTTACTGTATGACCTTCTGAATTCAGTTTCAACGCTACGATCGGACCCTCCTCAATGTAGAATGAACGGTTGTGTAAGAATATTTTGAGTGAAAAAGATAAGACAACAGATTAGTTAATACGAATAGCAGAGTAATTGTTCTAAAAAAATATTAGTTTTAGAAAACAAAGTGAACTGACGCACTCAGATTTTATTATCACAACTCGATTCTGATAATGATGTTTACAGAGCTCACGAGGCGAAATGCAGTGGACAAAGTAATGGCCAACGTAAAAATAATGATTTACTGGCTACCGAGAATAAAAGCGGTTAGACATTACAATTTTTAAAAAAATTGAGAAGATCAGTACGTTAGACTGGCACGATGGAAGCTCTGGAAGTGTTCGGTAAGATTCAACATGACGTATGGAGAGTACGCTGTTAAGAAAGTAAGGCTAGTAACGGTTAGATTGTAATACTTTTTAGTTAAACACGAGAAATGGTAAGAAAGTTAGTTATTATGTTGTTATTTGTGATGGGTAAGTAGGAGACAGGTGAGCGTGGAAGAGAAACGACTGCACGTGACAGAAACAAAAGAAAGACAAACTATGGGTGTCGCACAACTACATACAGACAAGTGTGTTAAGAGAAATGAACATGTAAAGAGGAAACATAAGAAGCCGTCTTAAACTAGCCTTGCTTAATAAACATTTACAGAAATTTTTTCGATAGTAGACCTTTTTGATTTTAAGAACGAAAGTTTTGTAATATTTAAGTTTTCGGTTGAATAATTCTTCATACTTCTTTAATTGATATTTCTCAGAACCTGTCTAGGTTGTCACGCAAATGGCTTTATCTAGAAGGCTGTATCTAAAAAAAATATTGTTACGACGGTCTACTTGATCGTCGTATGTACAGTGGAAAACAAAAGAAGTACAAGACACCAATTAAGTCACTAATCACCAGCTTTAATTTCACAGTTAAACAGTTCGTAATTAACAACACAGTCTCTTACAACAAATCAAATAAAAATTGTTCACACTCAATAAAATGTCCGCTAATATTAAAACACAATTGTATTACAATATAGCGCCCGATTATAACTCACAACACTTCACTATTAACCACTTGAACGCACAGAGTAATATCGCTTTGTAATCGCTCGACAATAACTGAGCACTAAGCAGCAGGTATTTATAGTCTGCCGATAATCTAGACGATTCCACATACTACGTATTACCTGTAAACTCTGACGTAATTGATTGCCGGCCTAGACGCAGTGAGAGCGGCCGCGCGAATTCTCGTACCGTTTAGAAATGCGTCGACAAGCACGTACGCCACACACGTTACATTCCGGAATCCTCTGGAACATTCGATAAACATGTAGATTGTTCTGTGATGTCGTAACAATATTATAATCGGCCATGTTTGAGTTAGATAATGATGTTTTTGAGGAAGTTGTCAGCAAGTCGACCGTGGTGAATTAACACGAACTTTTCTCTGTCGGGACGAAGAGACATCAAATGTAAGGTAAACGGTTTTAAGGAGAGTTGAGGAGTGAGTTCAGTTGTCTGTCCGATAACAAATCTGTTGGTCGTAGTATCATTTGTGTTGTTGTATGTTGACTTAGAAATGTTGTTTAAAGTGGTCACTAGTCGAACAATATGGTAATGCATAACAAAAGTCAGAGATATGAAGTACATCAAAAGAAATCATGAACGTCGCAAGAGTTTCAGAAACTATGGAGAAGACGCTTTGGGGTAAATAGTCAGTTGCTTAAAGCTATAAATTTTATTTATTTAACTTAAACTGTCTTTAGAAAAATAATAAAATTAATAAATTATGAATATTTGGCATTTGTTTAGGTGTTCTTATTCCCCGAGTATATGGAAGAAGATGACTCAGACGACACCAACCCAACTTATCTCTCCGATGATAACAAAACAATTCTAGAACGGATATGAGCCTATAGGTGTCGGGGTCTTTGTGGTTTTGCGGTAATAATCCGTATTATCAGTGGTTTAGGTGTAGTAAATTGTATATAGTTTATACATTGTGTCGTGAGTGTTTGAACATTCATTGTTGTTATAAAAGGACAATTTCATTGTTCACCATTATTGTTGTTTAAATGACGTTTGAAATTCAAAATATCAAATCGCTTATAGTCCAAGTAAGTCTACAAAATATATATATATTATATTGTGACGTAGCGAGGCGAAGATCTGCTCTCGGCGCCAGCCGAGACGTGACACGAGAAGGCGAGGCGAGCCAATCAGGGACCAGCGGCCGAGACGTGACCATCTAACGTGCTGGAGGCGAGCCACACAGGGACCAGCGTCACTCTGATAGGTTCATGGCACACGACCTGTCAGGGCATAAAAAGAGCGCCGCTAGAAAATTTTGGCGCCAGCTCTGGCGATCTGCGTCACACGTCCCTGTCTTGCCCCCCCCCCCCCACCCAAAAGAACATCGAAGAAGAAATAAACAAAGCAAAATGAATTAATACAGATGCCACCAAATACCTATAACGGCCACAATCCATCCACCTCTCCCGCTCGCATATGGCTACCCACTACACTCGCATACAATATAACTCACAAACAATACTCTCCCAACTATGTGCCTCCATCTTTTCAACGGCCTGGCCAGCTGGCGTACGTCTCCCCTAAAATCCCTTACCCACACGGCTGAAGGGAGCTAGTCTCCAAAACAGCCCGAGTCCGACCATACTGGTTGGTCTCAAACAACGAAAAAAAAAAAAAATTTGGCGCACTCCATTGGACGTCGTGAAGCCAGCTGGAAGAAAAGGAAGAAGAAAGAATGGAGAGCACAGGAGAAGCAGTGATGGACATCGACTGGGACAGCAGCGGGCTCTACATACCGCTGCCGAAAGAAGAGGACCGTAGCACGCCCAGAACAGCGGACGCAGCCGCCGAACATCACAGCGCGGCTCGGGCAGCGTAAGCAAATGATTTAGCGTACTCGACAAACGGTCCTTTTAAGGACCTCAAAAACGATAGTGTGTACGATTGGCGCCATTTGTTCTGTGACAAGTGGCGCCCAACGTGGGGCGACGATCATCTTGCGGATGCAAGATCCAGCCACGTCAGAGAGCTACCAGCCGGCACACAAAACAACATGGCGCCCAACAGCTACACCCAGAGGGACACCGGGTTCGAGGTAGAGCAAGGCTTTGCGCAATTCGCCGCAGCTCTGAGGTGCACGTTGCCACCGGTGATCACCGCTACATACCATGGCCTCAAGTACGAGGATCCAGAACGATATCTTCGACAGCTAGAGCGACAGCTCCGGGACTACAGAGTCCCACCTGAACAGTGGGCAGATTACGCAGTGTGGCAGCTCCGAGGAGGAGCTACCAGGTGGGCAGAGAGATAACGGGATTGCAGATAAATTGGCCCGAGTTCTGCGACCGCTTCCGGCATTACTTCTGCGGGACGCAACGCGACGCAAAGCTGCTGGCCGAGCTGTACGGACAAACGCAGCGGCAGGAATCGGCGGAAATCTTCATCCTGAGAAAAATCAAGCTGTTTCGCCGTCTGTACCCCGGAGGTGACGAGAGGACGAGCATAGCCATGCTTACACAACAGCTGCAGCCACGCCTTCGACCCGCGCTGAGGTTCCCGCCGCCTACAACTTTAGAGGAACTTTTACAACGGGCAATGAGCATCGAGGCGGACTTGGATCAAGATAGTCGTGCGCGAGGTCGGGGTGACTCTGCTGAAAACTCTTGGATCGAGTAGGGGGGTCGAAGCAGTGTCGATCGGCCTCAAGCACGAAAGAGGAACAAAGAATGAACAGCCTAACGCCCAAGTGCCGCTTCTGCCCGGGAAGACACTTCCATCGGGACTGCCCTGTGAAGAACCGGCAGGGAAACGACCAAGCGCCCCGGTAAATAGCCCACCGGGGCGCGTGAACCAACTAGGTACGGACATACCGCGCATTCCAATAGAGATCGCCGGCCGAAAACTGACCGCAGCCTTGGACTCCGCCTCAAACTACGACTTCGTACGAGCCGGTCTGCTGCCCGGAGGAAGGAAGACGGAGCCCCGAGTTGTCCAGCTAGCGCTACACGGTCAGCAACGTCACTCAACGGCCGCCGTCGTCGCAGACATTGTAACTGGAAGTCTCGCGACCACCACCAGTCTGCTAGAAGTGCCAGGACTGCAAGAGGAAGTTTTACTGGGCCACCACTGGCTCACGGCCAACCAAGCAGTTGTGGACTACCGACGGGGCTGCCTTCACATTGGCAGCGAGAACCGACAGACGGTCTTCTGGAATGACCGCTCGGAGCCCGAGGAAGAGGACATTGACGAAGCTAGCCTTCAAACGTCAGCAAGTGGCCAACACCGTAAACGGCTTCTAGAAATGTTACACCGTCATCGTAGTCTGTTCTCCCGTGGCCCGCTCCGCACCACATCTGCGGCCAAGCACGAGATCCGGCTGAAGGAAGGTAGCCAACCATTCCGGCTCCCGATGTACCGGTACTCCGACGAGAAGAAACGCACCATCCGGGAACAGGTAGAAGAGATGCTGAGGCAGGGGCTCATTGAACCGGCCACTTCGCCATACAGCTCTCCGGTGGTGATTGTGAAGAAGAAGGACAGCACACCTCGGTTCTGCGTGGACTTCCGGAGGCTGAACGATCAGACCGAGGATGTGGACTCCCCACTGCCGCTGATATACGAAACAATCAAGGACCTCAGCGGGGCCAAAGTCTTCTCGACCCTAGATCTGAAGAGCGGCTACTGGCAGATCCCGCTGGAGGAAGAAGCAAAGAAGTACACAGCATTCTCGGTGCCAGACGGAGGTCGTTACCAGTTCCGGGTGATGTGCTTCGGGCTGAAGAACGCGCCCAGCACCTTCCAACAGCTGATGCAGGATGTTCTCACGGGACTATTACGGGAGTGCTGCCTCGTCTATCTGGACGACATCATTGTTTACTCCCCCGACTGGGAAACGCACCTGCGACACCTGGATCAAGTCTTGGAAAGGCTGCAGATGCACCAGCTGACCTGCTCGCTGAACAAGTGTCACTTCGGATGGGAAGAAGTCGCCTTTCTGGGCCACGAGATTACTCCGGACGGCAACCTCCCGCAACAGCAACATCTCAGAGCGATCGAAGACCAGCCGGCTTCCAGCAACAAGAAAGAGCTACAACGCTTCCTGTGAACTTGCAACTGGCTACGAGAGTACATCCCCTGCTTCGCCATGGTTTCGGAACCGTTAACGGACCTGCTGCGGACAAAAAGTGGCATTGGGACGACACAACGCAGCGAGGCTTCGAAGAGGTTAAGGCCGCTTTCCGGCAGCCGTTAAAACTCTCACGACCGGATCGAGACTTGCCGATATTTCTGCAGACCGACGTCAGCCAAAAGGGACTTGGAGCGGTGCTTTATCAATGCGCCGAAGCCGGAGAGAGGCGTATCATCTCGTACGCCAGTGCCAAGCTCCACGAGGCGGAGAGGAACTACCACTCCAACGAACTGGAGTGCTTGGCAGTCGCCTGGGCCATCAAAAAATACCGGCCATACTTGGAGGATCGCCATTTCACCCTGAGGACCGACAACAAGGCGCTAACCTGGCTGAAGCAGGCGACCGGGCAGAAGACGAAGTACGCTCGCTGGGGTCTATGATACAGAGCTTCAAATTCACCGTCGTCCACTGCCCGGGCAAGGAGAACGAGTTGCCGGACTTCCTCTCGAGGGAACCTGGGCTTGAAGATACTGCCGGCGTCCAAGAAGAACCACGGATGAAGCCTGAAGAGAGGCCACTTCGCAGTGTTGCGGCAGCTGCACCGCGACTACAAGAAATCACGGCTGTCGGCATCCATCAGGCAGTGCAGGAGGCGCAAGAAAGCGACCAGGAGTGCCAAGCGTGGAGAAACGACTCTGCGGCGGCTACAGCGAGAGGATACCGGGTGGACAACGGCCTGGTTTGGAAGGACAGACGCAACCAGAAACCAGGATTGTACGTGCCGCCGAGTGTCCGCATGGAGGTCATTAGGCACTTCCACGACTCCCCTGAAGCCGGTCATCCGGGGGCCGAAGAAACGTTTCGGGCCATCGGCAAGGACTTTGTCTGGACCGGCCTAACCATCGACGTCCGCAGATACGTTCGGAGTTGCAGAATATGCGCCCTCCACAAGCGCGGCGCCAATCCCGAACATGACCAACAGCGACCTCACCGTCCCAGGAGATGTTGGAATACTGTCGCCCTGGACGTCATGGGACCGTATCCGCTGACTCGAACTGGCAACCGGTACATCGTAGTGGTCTCGGATATGATGTCGCGATGGGTGGAAGCAAAGGCCGTGCGCAAGGCGGACGCCGACACCATTATCCGCTACCTGGAGGAAGAAGTGTTCCCTCGTTGGGGATACCCAGAGGCGTTGCTCACCGACAACGGGAAGCCGCTCACGGGCCACAAGTGGAAGCAGATGTGCGACAAATAGATGTTGATGATGAAGAAAATTTAAATTATGATGATGAACGTGTTGATGAAAAGGAGGATGAAAATGAGTTTGGAGAGGAGGCTGGTGAAGGAGCCGGTGACGAGGGTGGTGCAGACATTGGTGAGGAGCTGGGTGAAGATGCGGTTGAAGATGGATGAGATGAGCAACTGGAAGATGGTGAGGAGGTGCAGTGTCATGAGGTTGATTTGGATTATGGGGACGAAGAAGGGGGAATTGTAGAAGAGGAGGAAGAGGATAAGGAAGAAGGAATAGAGGAAGAAAAGGAAGGGTTGGAGAAAGAGAAGCATGGAAGGCAGAAGCAGAGGAGTTAGATGATGAAGATCATCCAAATCAGGGTGAAAGTAGTGAGGTAGGTTGCCTGGATTCTGATTCAGAAGAAACAAAACAGTACAGCTCAACACGAGATAATTTCTCAGAGAGTGGTGTCCGAAAGGAACGAGTACCTAAAGTTCGTCATAGAAAGGTGAGAAGAAGCGGTTAACGGGTAGCGGGTAGATGTTCCCACATTCCCAGTGGTGTTCGTCCACTTCAGGGTTGCGTCCCTGCTCACGCGAGCCTTGGTTTCCTTCATTCATCCTTATTTCCGGAGGGCGCCATGACCTTACCTTTAGTCCTGGGTATTGACCTTTCAATGATCCTTGCCCTTTTCATCTTCCCGATTTTCCTACCCCTCCCCTTTGAAAAACATAACATAAAATAAAATAAAAAACAAAACAAAAATTAGAAAAGGAAAAAAGTCAATAAGGAGTTAGAGAGCTTGCCGAGAATGCACCCTTGGATTGTGGTCTCTTGGAGATCATCAGTTTCCCCTGTTTTGAGAAGTTATGATGGAGAAGTTATGAGGTGTTGTTTCGTTGTTCATATTGTAGATTGATTGTGGATTATTGTAGCGTCCGAGTCATGCCGCATTCCCCGGTTGTTTTCCCTGTGTTTCTTTTGGGGTTGAGACTGGGTTGTATATATGGTGTATCGACGGTTGGATGAGAAGTAAACCCCCCCTTGCTTGTTACGGTGTGTTATCAAAATGTTAAGTAAGAGTTGGGATTGATGTGCGCGTGCCCTCTATGCTGTCTTCTCTGTCGGGCTAAGCGGGGCCGTCCGCCCTAGTGTAGGGATGTGGGCCAGCCATATGGCAAGGATTGTGAGGCCGTGTTGGTGCATATGGCTGGTCGGTCCAAGAGGTGGACGAGAGGTGTAGTATGGTCACTCACATACCAAGGTTAGGGATACCTTGTTTGGTCTTAGAACGGGTATGTGAGTGGGACCGGTAGAGGTAGGTGGTGGTTACCAGAGAGGGTGACGTGTGGGGGGGGCCCGTGGGGTTGGCGTGACGGAGAGGGCCGCATGGGGATGGCCGCAGTGGTGTGAGATTCTCTGTTCTCCTGGGAGCCATGACTGGTGAGATCACCGATCGCTACCCGTATGTTAAAACACAAAAGGAGGTACACTGCAGGGTACCCCTGACTTCATGTGTGAGGCAACCATGTTGCCCTTTTGGGGTGGGTGTGTGCCGTGTTTTGGTGAAAACCCGGCGTGCCATAAATGGAATAAAAAAAAAATAAAAGGGTCTAACTACCGAAATAACTATTTATGTAATTGCGCGTATGCGGGCGATATGGTAATTCCGCGTTATGAATTGCTCTGTAAACTGTCGCTACCTGGTGGTGGAGCGCACAGTTACGTTTTCGACACGCAGCTGGATGCTAGACTGCTTTCTGGACTGGACAGCCGTTGCGTACAGATACAGACGTTCTTGCCGGCCGACCCAGTTGCTTATATATACCAGTACTATCTACTATGATTGAGTAAAGGCTACTGTGATCCCCGGGTTTCCGCCCCGCCGGAGGACAACCCATTCCAGCAGATGGCTGTTTACCTGCCATAATGCAACAACAACCAGACTCGATGCGGGTTGCGGCTGGAAGAGCGTCTGCACATCATGCCGAACGGGCCCCATGAGACATTCTAGGACAATACGAAGGTGAAATTTAATCTTTTTATATACATTTCGCCACTTCAACAAATCTCCAGTGCGTGAGAATGTCTGGAGTTAACAAGTTCGACGAGGGTGCTCGCGTCTAACTAGACATAATTTGGGGGGGGGGTGATAAATTTTATTTACAAGGAGTTCAGTATGTAATACGTCCCAAAGTAATTGTAGATCCGGCCGAGGGGTTCGTGTCCGGCTAGCAGTTTTTTTTATATATATCTATTTAAGATTAAAAGTTGAAGTCGTAAAAGTTACTAATCTGAAATCTTATCAGGTAGGTGGGTTGGTTATTATTTAATTTCTTTAATAAGCGTTCGTTCTAATAGGGGTTTGGAAGTCTTAAGGGATTATATTGTTTTCTTAATTTTTATCTGATTCAGGCACCTGTGCGGGGGGGGGGGCAGTTTTATGCAGGTACCGGACGTGTTCTTAATTGTTCGATCGGGCCGGACACGTGTGCTCGGTCGGGTCAGTTCAGGTTTGTAAAGTTATATACCAATATATATATGTAGCTGTATATTGCTCTGTTAAGTAAAATTACGAAATTAATGGAATTTTATGGAATTATGTAACATGTAACACAATTTAAAATCTTTATCACTGCCATTGTTACTTCAGAATGCCTTAAGCTTTTATGCATACCTTATAAGAGGATTTTTTCACTACTTCATACTAAATTTGTAAAGTTATAATTTCAGCTTCAGTTTGCTTTTTTATATTTAAATTACTCGTGGTCATGTCCACTTGGGAGTTCTGTAAACGTTTGAATATTTTTCTCCATAAAAACTTACAATTTTATAAACCTATACAGCTATGTTAACTATGTGATGGTGTGCTTCTATAAGGGGACTATTTTGAATTATAGATAGTAATTTACAGATGGTGCGGGGCTACTTGCCAATATAAATTTTGTATTTTCCAATCATCACCTTTTATTCAGTTTGTTTTACATTCTGTTACTTATTTTCTCCTACTTTAATTTCCTTTTACTCGCTCTTGGGAGTTAATGGGTTTTGATTTTTTTACTGGGAGGTTAGATGAGGCTGTGTTGGCCATTTAAACGGGTTATTGAGCACGGGTCCATGTGGACCAGTCCAGATGTCTCCCCATTCAGGTATGGGTACGATGGGAAGGTACAGGCTGCCTGTCGGAATTAACAAGCTGTATTGTGTTATGGTATACTGTAGCTGTGATATGTGTTTCTGTGTATATGTATTTTTATGTGCAATTGGATGTTTACATTTTATATTGTGAATTGAATTATTGAAATCTAAACCTTATATTTGTATTAGCATTGAACTAGAAATTAAAGTTGTAATTTTATCTTAAAAGGGAATTATTTAATTACATTTTGTATCGAAATGGAACCTAAAAAAAAAATTTTTAAGTTGTATTTTTAATATTAATATTGGATTGTTGAGATTTGAAAATTATATTTTGTATTAAAGTAGAGTCATTGAATTTGCAACTTATATGCATGAATGTGAAGATTTAAAATTTATATTAAAAATTGTTATTGTTGTTTAACAGCCGAGTTTAATTGCAAGTCCCGTCCCACTGGACCCAGCGCATTTTTGGCTTCTCTAGGCCCTCTGCCTAGTTTTAATTATCTGGTGGCCCCTCTTTAACAAAAAAAGAGGGGTTACAAATGGTAGCAGAGCGTGGTTGATTCTAGGGTCGAACCCTTGGGTCCTTGGGTGTGACGGGGCTTGCAAACTCGGAAATAGTTTGAAACAAAACAAACTTCAAAATTTTGAAAGAACGAATATAGGTAGATGTCATGTTATGTTCAATGTTAATGTACATGGGTGAACGTATAATGGTTAGCCTGGCGCCGCCACGCGGCATGCGTTTTGTTGTTTTTGGTGGGATATTTTTTTTTTCTTGGGCGACTTGGACTTACCGGAGATCTAGGGGTATGACTGGCAACTCGCCTGCTTTATTAATCGATGTGGGAGTAATTGCGTGCGAGTATGGCCCGACCGACAGTCGGTACCGTCACCGACTGGACTTATTCTCAAAAAAAAATTTTTGGACGGTTATGATGATTAGATGTTGAGGGTTAGCTACGTGTTGTTGAAATGTATATGTTGTGATAGGTGTTCGGTGGTGTGTATTGCAGGTCTATGTTAAATTGTTGTTGTTGTTTCTCTTCTTGGGTATGATGTCGTAAAGAGAGCTGGTTCTGGAGTGGGCTGGGTCTCCGCGGCGCTAGGGAACCCGGGGGTCCACTTGATGGAAGAGTTAGTACTCAAGTTTTTCTGTTTTTGTAAATCATGTTTGTGTTAGGTGTTTCGTGGTGATTTATGTTTTATTGTTGTGTGTTGTGAATTGTGCAATTCTGGCAGCGGTATGCTATCAGAGATTGCCCCACCCCATTTCAGGGGTTCTCCAGAAACTTTCGGTGTTGGATGGAGTAGATGAGGACAGGATGTTGGTCCTCTTGGACCTGGTCCTGCAGTTGGCAGATTTCCCGGGGGTGTCCGATGGGGAGGTCTTGTCCCTTATATACCCGTATTGCCGGGGTTCATTGGCAGGGCTGGTCACCAACACTCTGCGTCGGGGCGGCAGTGTCGACGCTTTCCATGGGGAAGTGTTGGATTTCTTCATACCCCATCGACGACGTGCCCAGCTTAAGTTTGATTTATTCTATCGTCTACAGGCCAACGGAGAGGCGTTGGGGGACTTCGTGCACGATATACGGAAAGCTGCCCGGGTATTAAGTTTGGGGTTGCCCGAGAGGGAGGTTATACAAGCAATTCTGGAAGGACTGAATCCCCAAGAGAGATCTCGTTTGATATTCGCAGACCGTTCACGTTGTTTCGCGGATCTGGACCGGTTGTGTGTGGTTTCTAGTAGTCCAAGCGAATGATGAGTCCCGGGGAAGAGCTGCTAAAGATGTCCAATACTCCAGTGGTTTATTAGGAAGAGCTGAAAAGGACAAACAGGGTGGTTGGTGGAGAACACAAGAAACGGTAAGAACAACTGAATATTCCGGAAGTATGGAGGCTACAAGGGGGTGGCAAGTGAGAAGACGGTAACAACAGTGACAGTAGAGAAAGCAAATAAGTATGAATTTAACAGGGGAGAAGAAGTTATATTAGGGAACAAACATCGGCAAGTAGGGATCCTGTTATTCCTATTTGGAGAGAAAGGAAACTTTAAAGGTTCCAGAGGAATTACCAGTGTCTAATAGAGTAGTCGATGAAGAAGGTGAAGCGGAAGAAGAAAAGCGGAATAACTTCTGTGGATCAATACAAGACGACAAGAAAACGTCTGTTAATACGGAATTAGAAGACTCAGAGAGGACGTCATGGTTGAATCCAGATGCCGCAGAATTTGTTCCGGTATCTCCATCTCGGTTCGTGAGGGATCCAGATCCTGTAACATCATCATCGCCTATGCAGGGATATGAGAAGTCACTTGATGGTGTAGCTGTACCATCGCCAGTAGAATTTAATTTAGACATTGCACATGGACCTGGACAGCTGGATTCCAGGGTGGGAAAGGTTGAGGACGTTGTAGTTGCTGAGAGTGGTGACGGAGTGGAATCGAAGGAAGAGGCAGAAGAGCGGTCTGCAGATGCGGCACAGGGAAGTATAGTTATAGGTGTTAGGGAGACTGAAGAGTCTGAGTTTGCGGATGGACACGGGGATGTCCATGCTGCAAAGGTTTCTGAGGTTGCGGATGGACACGGGGATGTCCATGCCGCACGTGTGGTGGAAGGAGATGAGGTAGAAGTTGAGGAGAAATTTGGTGGCAGCGTTGTGGAGTGTGCGAGTGAGAATGATGTAGCGTGTGGAGATGTGCAGACGCCTTCTGTATGTAGTGCGGAGGATTCCGAAGAACGAAAAGGAGTTTCGTGTGGACCAGATGAGCAACTAGAGGATGAAGATGTGCAGTGTTCTGATGGTGGTAGTGGACGTGATGGTGGTAGTCTTACGCGGCCTCAGTTTCCAGGCAAACAGCCCAGTCCGTCATAACCGATGACGCACAGTTCGTCCGCGACTTTCTGTCTGGCTACGACCTCAAGAAAGTCGCATCCACCTTCAGGTCCATCCGAGACCGCCTGGAAACTGCTGACCCAACTGAGAGATTCATGCTCTTGGTGAAAGCCTGCGAAGTCATAGGTCTTCTATGAACCGAGCCCTTAGACGAGACCTCTCACTCATAGCCTGGAATGCTAACTCCATCGGTTCCAAGCATTCCGACCTTCTAGAATTCCTGGCTCGGTTCAAACCCGACGTACTTCTCCTCACGGAAACTCACCTGACCCCGGCGAACCGGTTTCGATTGCCAAATTACGTGGTCTATCGGGATGACCGAGTTGACTGACGAGGAGGCGGCACGGCGATCGCGGTGAGGACCCCATAGGTCATCATCGTGTCATTTTGCCGCAGCTAACCAACCTAGAGGTCACCGCCATTGAGGTCCACAGAGCTTGGCGGCGTCCTCGTGGTTTCAGCATACAAGCCCCCACAAGCTGAACTCCTTGTCGGCGACCTGGACGTCATCTTTGATTCCCACCGAAGGGTAATTTTGGCCGGCGATCTGAATTGCAAGCATCGCGTTTGGAATAGTCGCTTGACTACTCCGAACGGGAGGCGCTAGCTCAGTTTTGTTGAATCGCGCCGGGCGATGGTGTTTGGTCCAGCGCAACCCACGTTCTTTCCGACACTAATTAACGCGGCTCCCGATGTTCTGAATATTGCGGTGACCCAAGGAATTGTCTGTCCGGTCGAGGTATTCTCGCTTACGGAGCTGACATCCGACCACAACCCCATCTTGGTCCACGTCGCTACCCAGCACGCCTATGCACGTTCTGACAAGAAGAAGGTTATCGATTGGGACCGCTACGGCCCGGTCTTGTGACGTAGATTGCCGCCAGCGGCCCCACTCGATTCCGTTCGCCTCCTAGACGAAGCAGTAGCGGGAATCGAAGAGGCAATCATCTCGGCTATAGGCGTGTCTTTACGTACGCGAGCTGGTTTCACGCCGGAGTACCAACGCATCCCTGAGGAAGTCTCTCTTCTCGCTCGCGAGAGGAATTACTTCCGGAAACGTTGGCAGGGGACCCGTGATCCAGCCGATAAGGCAGCATACAATCGGCTCACCGGACGACTGCGTGGCAGTCTGAAGGCGTTCCGACATAGCTGTTGGGAACTCGACGTGGCCCGAACGGGGGATGCGGACCCGCAAAGTCACCCGTACAGAATACCTTCCGCATTGACGGGACGGAGGCGATGACCTCCACTCCCCGCCATTGTTGGACCGTTCGGACGACTCCTGGGTCGCCCGGATGAGAATGCCGAGTACTTGGGCTTGTGTTTCGAGCGACAGTTCGCTCCCAACCCGCCCATGGACTGGGACTTCGACGAACAAGTCGAGATGGCTGTGGAAGACTTTCTGTCTCTTCCGATCACGGCGGAGCCCGAACCCATCTCTTTGGAAGAGGTCTCAGATCGGCTCGCTGAACTTCAGCCAAGAAAAGCTCCAGGCCCGGACGGTGTTACGAACACCGCTCTACGACTTCTTCCCGAGCCTGGAGTTCAATTCTTGACTGATTTGTTCAACGCGTGTCTCAGACTGGCCTACTTTCCCAAGAAATGGCGAAAGGCGACGGTCATCGTGATCCCGAAGCAGGGAAAGGATGCTACACGCCCCGACAACCTCCGGCCTATCAGCCTACTCTCCGCTACGTCCAAGGGTTTTGAGTGCCTCGTGCAACGTCGTGTACGAGAACATCTAACCAACTTTGACGTGCTGGTCCCCGAACAGTTCGGCTTTCGTGTGGGGCATTCGACCACTCATCAACTGATGAGAATGGTGGAATACGTCACGGAAGCCGGGTGTCAGAGAGAACGGACCGTTGGCTGTTTCTTAGATGTTGAAAAAGCCTTCAACAGCGTATGGCATGATGGTCTATTATTCAAGCTTAGGGAAGTCCAGCTCCCGGACTGCTACCTCCATCTGGTTGCTAGCATTCTGACGGAGAAGACTTTCTGCGTGAGAGTTGGAGATTCAGTCTCTTCCGAGAGACGAATCACAGCCGGCGTCCCTCAAGGTAGTGTTCTTGGCCCCCTTCTGTTCTCGCTCTACGTCAACGACGTGCCGAGACAGCCTGGAGTCCAGGTGGTCCTCTTTGCGGACGACACGGCCGTATTTACGGCCGATCGCCATGTGGAAAGGGCCGTCTTACGACTGCAGCGCCAGCTCGACACCTCGTGGACTGAACTGAGAATTGCAGAGTGCAACTCAACGCTACCAAGAGTGTAGCCGTCGAATTCTCTAAGCGACGGAAGAACCCTGTTAGGCAGTTACCGTACTTGCGCTGGTCCAAAGAGGTCAAGTACCTCGGATTACACCTCGACCGTCGGCTCACCTGTCGTACCCACGCTCAGACAGTTCATAAGCGAGCATCCACTCGTCTGTGCGCACTGTTTCCGCTCCTGATCAGCTCAGCCATGACCAGGAAATTGGGCAGGATGATCGTCGGCGCGTATCTGCTGCCGGTAATTACCTACGCTTGCCCGGTCTGGGGTTACCTCGCCGCAATGCATAAAAAGAAGTTGCTGAGCGTCCTCGACAGGGGTCTTCGGCTAGCGGCCAAAGTCCCCAATCGCTTCTCATCACACCTTCTAAGGAGAGGACTTGGCGTCCGCTCCTTAGACGAAACATTCAGGCGGCTTGCATGCAAATTTTATGCACGTGCGGCGAGGTTCCCAGACAATCCTCTAGTGGCTAGGCTGGGCAGGTACCGTATACATCCAGGTGATTCGTGTAAACGCCCACGGTGTATACTGCGCTAGCGTAGGCTAGCACAACAGCCGAGAATCGGCCTGCTATAGAGCACACGCCCTACTTGGGCAGGGCCACGAGGCAGGAGCTCCAGAAGGTAGCTCGGAACTCAGATCCCGAGCGGTTCGTCTCTGCGACGCACAACCGCACAGCCCAGAGCGAAAAAAAAAATTTGGCGCACGTACAGAGACGTCACACACGTTGAGACCTTCGCTTCCAGACTTCTGACTGAATAGGACTGCTCTCTTCAGCTCTCTACTCTGGACGCTGCTTCAGCTTCTTGCTGCATTCTCCCACCTCGCCGTTGGACGAGGAATCGCCTTTCTTCTTCGAGGAAAGAAGACCCAGGAGCCAGCTGCTGCCAGTGAACTGAGTAGCTGGTAGAAGAAGCAGCTGGCGGAAGTTGCCCTTATTAAGACAACCTGCGCCGGAAACCATCTTACCGGACAGGAATAGAAGAGGACGGCTCTGGGCTCCTGGTGAGTGCCGTATATCAGTGCTTAAACCCTAACCTGCTCGCGACTGTTACGTAGCGCTGCCCCGGACGATCCTTGCGAGCCCCCACCAGTGGTAAGCAAGCTTGGATATCGCCGGGGTAAAGGGACCAGTGGACACCAGTCTTGGTAAGGACTGGTATCTAACGAAGCTGGTCGTTGGCCCAGCTCCTCCCGCATCGTCGTGAGCAGGGAAGTCGCGTGGGTAACCCGGCTTCGGCCGGACCCAAGATCCCTGGCGTCTGGCAGTGACTGCCTAGCAGTATCTGCCCGGCAGCCGCACTTGGCCAGCATGCCCACTACGGGCAACGGCTCGAGTGCCGAGTCGCTCAGCTCTGCCTTGCCCCACGTGGGCGACTCGCTTGCATCGCCTCGGGCGATGGAGACGGACGATCCTCTCCCTAACCCACTACCCCCTCTCCCGGTGGACGTGTCGGACGAATTCGCGACCGTTGGTCGGCGTAGACGCCCGACTAAGAAACCGAAGAGGACCCACTCAACTTAATCCGCTTCCTCTCGGACCTCGGGCATGGACATCGGACCTTCTCAGGGCCAACAGGCTGCGGTTCCGACTGCTTCGGTAACAGCTCCGGCTGCTGCCGCTGTTGGTCGCGCGTCGCCCCTGTTCGTCCACGGGGTGTCAAATGTCGCCGCCTTTTACAGGCGGCTGATCGCGGCCCACAGCCTGTCGGCCGACAAACTTGATCTCAAGCTGCTTGGCGGTGACACGATCAAGGTTGTCTCCGTCGGCTCGAGGACCATTGCTTGGTCGAGATCTTTCTGCAGGCGCACAGCCTGCAATACCATACCTTTTCTCCTAAGCGAGTCAAGCCCTTGTCAGTAATTCTGCTTGTCAATAATTTTTTCTTTCACGGAATACTTATAATCAATCAAAATGTATTAAGCCAACAGGCTACATAACATTTATACATTGGAACATTGTACAAAGGAAGTACCAAGATATAGGCCAATATCAACATAATATTATTGGCAAATTAACAAATTATCAAATTACTGTAAATCAGTAAGAAATAGTAAAATTACTAAGATAGGCCTTATTTTTATAGTGGTAACAACATTTTAAATAGATTAATGAATTGTAATATAATTTTGTAAATGTCAAACTGCTTGAAGACGTATAAAACAGAATTTTGTAAATATGAAAAAATATCTATTAGGACACTCGCACATACCAAGTGAGGTATCAAAATGTTTGTCTTTCTATCAGGAAGATCACTTTGTAAATCAATTTCAGTCCAGTTAAGTATTAAATAGGGAGTAATTTGGAGTATAAAATGTAAAAACTATGTATTTTAAATAATCAGGGTCACATGACCCCTGAACCCAACGGTATTGACCAATAGGAATTTTGTTAATTTTGGTCAAGCCAGTTGAAAGAAAAAGAAAAACTCAACATTCTATTGTTAGACACGAAAGTATTCAGAACACCTCTGTGCAGCTATGAGCCACAAAGTATAACGAAGAATCAAATCTAAGTGGAAGAAAAAGTAAAAATTTTATAAAACAGAATCAAAATCAGAAGGAAGAAATGAAGATAATATAAAATAATAATCAATAAAAGAAGAACAAGTAAAAAAATAATATATTAAAAAAAGAAAATAAAAAGTGAATAAATATCTCTACAAGTTGGTGAGACTTAACGTTTTTATAATACCACTTTTACAACTACACGACACCTAGAATAACTCAACTAACACTTTTTTCAACAGAACACTAGTGGAAAGAAAAGGAAACTAATTTAAACACAGTGAACATTTTATGTAATTTATTTTATTTGAAAAAACTGGTGGTGAATACATTTCACACAGAATTAGTTGGACAACAAGCCGCCATCTTGAATATTATTTTGAATGCTGTGAAGAACCATAATGCATTGCATTCGCAATTTAACTTGAATTATTATTTTGTCACACTTTATTAAAATTAATTTTGTTTGTATTAGTCAATAAGAATTATATAATTGTAATGTATTGTACTTCTTGTGGACATTTTCGAACTTTTTAATAGCAGTCTAAAGAACCCGAAAGGTTAATATAATACCTAATTAAAGGTAAGAAAGAAATCGAATTGAGAAGAAGAGTCGATACGGGCAATTAACAACTTCGACCTTAGAGTCATTAAACTGAATTCATGAAAATAAATATGTTAATAATTATTCCCAATTAATGGTACATGTGTTTTATTTATAGAGTAAAATATAATTACAGGGTTATTGTTTAACAAAAGAAGAGTAAAACATTTTCGGCGATTTGAACTTCATCATAAATAAAAGATCACGAAGATAACCTCCAATAGGCAACTCGATACTACAATCGAATGCAAACATTGTTTTTAATAATATTGTTACGATATTACAGAACAGTCTACGTGTTTATTGAATGTTCCAGAGGAATCCGGCTTTAATGTGTGTGGCGTAGGTGATTCTCGACGCATTAGCTAGACTTTGAAGAAGCCGCGCGAGCTGTGTAAAGGCCGCAATTAATTATACTCTAATGTTTTCCTTTATTGTTAATGGACAGTATGCAATATTCTAGTATTTCGGCGGGGTATAAATATAAGTACTCAACGACGTTCAGTTTCAGTTTTTGAGTTGCGATATATCTTAGTGCGGTTCGAGTATGGTGGCGAAGTGTTACGTGTTTTATAATTGTGCGGTACGATTGTAATACAATTGTGTTTTATATTAGTAGACATTTTTATTGCGTGTGAACAATTGTTATTTGATTTGTTGTAACAGACTATCTTCTTGATTACAAACTGTTTAATTGTGACAATTAAAGCTGGTGATTAGTGACGTAATTGGTGTCTTGTATTTTGTTTTCCACTGTACCATACGACGATCGTAGACCGTCGTAACAATATCTTTCTTGAAACCAAAGGCTAGTTATGAAGATTGGAGTCGTTCTTTTATTGTCTTAAAGTAGTTCTTCAGGTAAAAAAATTAAAAGTAAATTCAATTTTAAATATTTCGAAAAATAAACACAATGAGTTACAATTCATGGGACTTAAAATGGTCTGAGCAGAAATCGAGTAAATTTTTCTGTAGAATACGGATGACTTATGCTAACGTATATTTCGCTATCCAGAAGTAATTCTTAAAGTTTTAAACCATTTTTGATTTTACCCAGAATCGTAAATGCCACAATTTCCCTTTCTTCTAGAATACTACAAGTAGTCATGTTATGACTTCAGATCACTACTGCTCCATCCATTCATATCAAATAACGTTCAGTCCATCTTTGTGACGAAGGTTATAACATACTGACCTGTATTGTTTTTCTGCGCATTAAGAGAGTTATACAATTATAGTTACAAATTACCTTTTCTGAAAAATAAAATGTTCAACTGATGTTTTTGCCATGAAGATTCCTTTACAACAAATGAGCGAACAAAGCTGATAGTTTGCACCTCGTAAAATTACATGAAAAGTTTGACGTTCTTTCAATAATCAGAACATGTTGGACGATGATTTATAGTCCCGTTTATTTTCGTCAGTTAATGGACAAGAACTTGGGACAGGAAGTACGTTTCACATCCGCGTTAGGCACTCGGTAAGTACATACTGAAATCACGCTGTGCTGTCATTGTCATCCCCCACCCCTTTATTTAACTACACATTATTTCCTTGACTCTGTCAGTCTTCTTGCAGTGAGGGAAGATTTCTGTTATTTTTATCTAGTTGTCCCTGTCACTAGAGTGATTTGTTTTGACAGACAGATTCAAGGGAGGCAAACAAACGTTTACTGCCAATCAGAGAAGAACGCAGCGCTTCCAACAGTTTCAGACAAAACCTAATGTGCTCCCTTATGATCTATAATAACAGTAGACGTCTTTGCTATTGACAATTATCGTTTGATTTTTTTAAATTATAATTTGATACGTTTTGATTAATTTAGGTTCCCTTAGATAGGTCTATTTTATATTTTTCATTAACTACATGCCTGTTTATATTTCGTCTCAGACAGGACTGATATATTTCATTCAGATTCAGTCGGTGGAGAAATAGTACCACAAGACTGAAATTTGAAGAAAAAAGACAATGCACTACAAGTGTATAAATTACTTTGGCAGAAAACAAATTATACAGGTCAAAGCTTTAGGAAGTTTTACTTAAAAACTGATAGTTTTATTGTTTAAGATTGATTTTTAAGATTTTATAAAAAGTCATGTATCATTGCAGTTTTCATTTTAATTTTTGCTACCTATATTTTTATTAAAGAGCAGACAACACAGAACAACGCGCGCGTACTTAGTTACACAAAACGAATATATTTTTTTTAAAGCGCAGACTAACACAGATCAACGCGCTCGTACTTAGTTACACAAAACGAATATGTTTTTATTGAAGCGCAGACTAACACAGATCAACGCGTGCAGACTAACACAGATCAACGCGCGCGTACTTAGTTACACAAAACGAATATATTTTTTTTAAAGAGCAGACTAACACAGATCAACGCGCGCGTACTTAGTTACACAAAACGAATATATTTTTATTGAAGCGCAGACTAACACAGATCAACGCGCGGGAGGCCTACTTAGTTACACAAAACGAATATATTTTTATTAAAGCGCAGACAACACAGATCAATGCGCGTATACTTAGTTACACAAAACGAATGTATTTTTATTAAAGCGCAGACTAACACAGATCAACGCGCGCGTACTTAGTTACACAAGACGAATATATTATTATTGAAGCGCAGACTAACACAGATCAACGCGCGTGTACTGTGTTACACAAAACGAATATTTGTCTAATCTCTCCCCCATTAGTGTAGAGGTTCCGAACCATCGAGTCACCTTATGATCGTTACGCGAAAGGAATATACAAAGGTATGTATAAACGCATAAGAATGGAGAGCGGAAATTTAATTCTTCTGTTAATAATTAGGTAACTGTTCGTTGTCTTCGTTTCGTTTTTCATCCTATTTATTCGTGCCAAGTTCTGTGTAATAGTAATTTCTCTTATCTAGGCTTCTTGAAAGACTCGTGTTCTCTTTTTACCGGACACTTTAAAAGGGATCAGTTTCGATTATAGGCTAATCATCACGCTACAGCGAATAGTTGAATAAAATAACGAATTTCGTTTTGTCCTCTTAAAAGTTTTAAAAATTATGCAGTATGGAATGTTTGTTTTATTGTTAGAGTTTGACTTCATTTGTTAGCATTCTGTTACAATGTCTGCTGTTCAAGTGGACCAAATACTGTAATCTGATTTCATTTACGCTTTAAGCCCCCTACACATTATCGGACCGAACCACCAGACACGACCAAACAGCCGAACTGTCTGTGGTCGGGTCAAGGCTACACACCTTCGGACCGGACCAACTTCAGACAGGAACCTATTTTCTCTGACTAGTCGAATGTTTGATCTTGTGAAGGAAAGGGTGTCGCGCTATGGCTCCGTATCTTTCAAAAATGCAAAAAATCGGTGTAGCTTTAAGTGCTTTAGTAGCAACTACGGATGACAAGTGTCGAAAGAAGAGAAAAATGTGGGCGAAGAACTTGTTTCAAAAACGGAAAACATTCACCCATACAAACTTACTTAAAGAACTGGACTCAAACGATTTTCTTAATTTTTTACGGATGGATGAGGAATGTTTCATCAATTTACTGGATTTGGTGAAACCATTTATTCAAAGAAGAAATACGGCCTTCAGGGAATCCGTGAGTGCAGAAGAGAGGCTAATTGTGACACTTCGTTATTTAGCTACTGGGAGATCATATGAAGACATGAAATTCAGTGCTGCTATTTGACCACAACTTTTATCAGCTATTATTCCAGAAACGTGCGCAGCTATCTACTATTGTCTAAAGCAGTACATAAAGGTAAGTGTAAATAACAGATATTAGCCTGAAAATTGGTGTTTATTTAAATTATTTATTAACGTTTTGCGTACAATATCAGTATAGTGAAAAACTTTAACACAAAATAAAAGTAGTGCAGAATTGTGTGTAAAAGAAAATAACATAATATTAAAAAAATTGAACATTGTCACTACAGAAACTTAAAAAGACATAATCCTACATTACTGTAAAAGAAAACCTAAATCGTAAGATTAAGTTAAGGACAGCTACAAAATAACTTAATATTAAAAAAATTGAACATTGTCACTACAGAAACTTAACAAGACATAATCCTACATTACTGTAAAAGAAAACCTAAATCGTAAGAGTTAATGTTTATCTTATTTATCTTATTTTGTTTCACTTTTTCACATTTGGAATAACTGTTGGCTCCGTTCGTGAGGTACAAATAATAGTTCATTTGGAATGCCAGCTTGTTGAGCACTTGTAAGAGTTGATGTTGTTGATGGTATAAGAGGAGACTGTCCGGATGAAGGTAAGCAGAGAGAAAGTGCTTGGGGGGAAGTGGTACTCGTGGACGAATACTGTGGTGATGGTGAAGCGTATGGTGTAGTGAAACGGGTTCCAGAACCGTTCGGAGGTATATAAGTGGAAGATGAGTTGACGTAACCACTGTATGGAGCAGGATGTAATAATATACTTGAAAAGTCCGTCAACCTTTCCTTCTTTCCATAGAAAAGAACATAGGAAATAAGCTTCTGAGCTATTGTTTGTTGATTTTCACTCAGTTGCCTACACATCTTCGAACCCACGACCAAACTGCGTTTTGTCCCGACGGTCCGGTGGTCTGATCCGACAGTGTGTAGATGGTTTAATCGTTGAAACTAATGTGTAGACTGTGTAGACGCTAGAGACGGTACGATTTTTAGCAGTATGAGTTTTCAAACTTTAATCAAAGCATAAAAACGTATCATATGGCACAAACACAAACTCCTTTTCTAGCTTATGTAATGTAATACACGGGGGCCACCGGGGCGTAAGGACGCGTCATTTATGGTTAACCGTAAAAGGGAGTAGATATTAATAAAATATTTCATCGTTGGACACGAGAAGAAAGAAACCACGAAGACTTTCAAAAGTCGTTATAAACCAGTTTTCGTTTAATGTTATTACTTCAAGTACAATGATACGAAAGCGGTTCTGTACATTGTGAGCGTAACACAAAGAAGATGCCAGTACCGTATAAGCGATCCGACCCGCAGGCTTTTTGAGTAGGATCCCATAATAAAATAGGTTTATGTTGTTGTTTATAAGAGAGGAGACGTCAGCTGGCAACCCCAACTAAGCCTAGTAGCACAGCAACCTGCAATCTGCCACAATTACGACTCTCCCGCTCCTCCACTGTGTCATCTCACAACCACCACTGGTATTCCTGTCTACATTATCATTATCTACTTTACTTAAGTTATTTATGTCGCTACAAGTGAATAAAATTGAAAACTTAACTTTTATACCATATTCTGACTGTTGTATTCTATATAAAATTTACATACATTTTTATTTTTATATCCACGGGTTAGTTCACATTAGATAATAATTCGCGTATTCTCTTGTTTTCGTAGCGCATAAATAAATATAACAGTCTAATTCATCCTAGTATTGTCAATTATATAATAAAATATTAGAAACATTCTTTTCAATCACGATGACATAGTTATTTGAACAAATATATTTTCAAACAGAATTATCACTGTTGCACACCACTATAGAAAAATTATTCCGATTAGCCCTTTTAAGCTTCACAGCTCATCGTGTCAGATCGGAAATAACAAAGATTTTATTTTTGCTAATCTGAATAATTTTTCTATAGTGGTGTGCAACAGTGATAATTCTGTTTGTAATTATAACTACCAACACGACTTTATTAAATAAATATATTTTTACTATTTATGGGCGTAAGGATACATTCAGTCAGTCCAAAGGATCATTGGTGGGCGTCAAGCTCTTTGGATGCCTACAAAAATTCGAACTTCCCTCTATTTTAGGGTTTAGTAGAGCGGAGGATATGGGTTTTGGTTACTAAGCTAGTGGAACCCGTTATAGGATAGCACTATAAATTCAAAGTGTTTTTTTTTTCACGGATGAGCCCCGAGTCGCTCATGCCTTGGAAATTAGGGTCTAGTATCCATTGTCTGGGGGGAAGGGGGCTGCTGATAGCCACACTGCCATGTCTAAACTACTTTGCTGGTACAATAAGAAGACATTGTTATTATTATTATGTTTATTTTACTGTGTTACCTTAGGTATTCGTATTCTCGAGCCCCTTCATGCAACTTCTTCAAATATAACTTTACCTTCACTCAGTGACCGTCAAAACGTGAGCAGTTTTTGACCAGTACCAGTAGTTTTCAGTTATTTATTTTCCAGAAAGACGTCCTTAGTTAAACAGAACTATTATCTCAGTGATATGTGCACAATAGAGTCCTGAACGAGCCCGGGAAACATCACGTTACAAAGAAAAGAAACTATTGATCGTGATTTGTCGTGTGAACCAATCAATTAACAACTACGATAGACGTAAACAGTTCTGTACTGACGAAACTGATAAGGACTGAAGAATATTTTCTACTACAGCTTCACAGCGGACAGTGCCATTTTCTTTACCACATTAGTTGATGACGACGGTGATTGTGAGCGAAGTCAGATACATCGATTCATCTGTTTTGATTTTTCGTTCATGAACTATATATGTTATTCGAAGAATTTAATTTAATCGTAAATGTAAATGATTGAGGGAGAGAGGAATTGTAGGATAGAAACTAATAATTATTATAATGCTAATACGCAGAAAATAACAGTGTACATACAGATCCTGTTTATGGATAACGCGGTTGGGCGAAACAGAACACATCTACCCTAATGTTACGAGTTTGACAACTGCGGGACGCGACCGTTGAACGCGGTGATGCTTCTTTCTTAGTCGTTGTTAACTTTAATACTTTCCAGTTTTGCTTCTCTTGTCCATCTAACGTTGACTTCCGACCCTGACAATAGTATTTTAACGAAACTGTTGTGGACCAGTCCCGTTTTCCTGTAGGCCTATACTTGAGAGCGACCGTTAACAATCATAACTCCTTTCACAGTGTGAAACTCAAACTCCGTTTGGACCGCATCTGCTTCTTCATTTTCTTTCTCGTGAGAACGATGGTTGGACTATTGGAATCCTTTATATCTGCATTACATATATATATAATGTTTACGATTAGTTAACCCCATTATATGTTGGGATAAAATGAAAATCACATACTTTGTACACGGCTAGGCATACCAGTGTGGCTTATATTATTACAGGATCGTGTTAGTGAAGAAGGAGAAACTAAGTCAAACTTCTGTTTTACATTAGACATAAGAGGATACAATTAAAACAATCTTTCCAAAAATACTGTTTATAAATCTGAAACAAGCCGCGATGCAACAATGAGGAAAATATTTCTGTTTCATGACAGGAAAGTAAGGATGCTATAAAAGTTTTGAAATAAGTTTTTCTGTTATAATAATCTGAATTATTTCAGTAAAATTTCACGATATGTGTTGAAATAAAAATTGAATTTACTCAAGCTGTCACCTCTGTTTCTCTGACTAATGGCTTCTAAATATTTCGAAAATCGTAGATCTCTAACTTTAGTTTGGTAGCTAATGACTGTGAGAAATATATTAATGCGGATGTGAATTACATAATAATTCCTCAAAAGACACCTTTTTACTGTAACGTGACTGAATACAATTCACACAATTATGGGCAGCATCCTGGACAATGTCATATGCAATTTCTCCTGTCGTTTTTATTATTTTAATTCACTTTCCTTGGTAATTCTTAAGGCGTTTGTTCGTATATTTTTTGGGTACTTCAAACACTGGTGAAAAAAGTGTAATGCTATTTTCTATTGGGATTGATTTGGTGTTTATACAGGACATTTACCACATTCCCGTAGAACTCTGACATTCGTCGTAGCCACAACAAGTCGTTTGTTGAAATGTTTTGTTTTTAAGGGTTGCCAAATTTTTATGAAATAGGCTGTACACTCGTAATTTTCGAATCTTCAAATTTTTTGCCGGCTATGAGTCCTTAATGTCGTCGATCTTTGAAGATATCTATACTAATCTGTTTACTGTGAACCCCAACTGTATAACACTATACAGCACTTCTATTGGTTTCCTTCTAATAACTGAACTTCTATAGACATTGGAATCATTATGTAAGGAATTCCGTCTTGTATAATTTTGATTTCTGATTAAAAATTCCATTTGTGAGTTTAAGGTGATGGCCCTTCCCACACTTCTTTATGGGTCTGAGAATTGGACTCTAACGAAAGGCCAGGCCAGTCGTATTCAAGCGGCTGAAATGAGATTTCTCAGGCGCGTGGCAGGGTATACTCTCCATGATCATAGAAGGAACACAGATACACGGCAGGAACTGAATATTATGAGTATACTCGACAGGATTGCCGAGTATCGGCTGAATTGGTGGGAACATCTTTGCCGAATGGATGACTGCTGCATCGCCAAATAACTATGGAACTATAAGCCGAAGGGACGGAGAGGTGTGGAACGTCCGAGGAAGCGCTGGGGTGATTAGCTCTACACTCTATTTGACTGTTTGAGACCGGAAAAAACCATCCTCGGTTTAATCCGTACAGATGATGATGATTTATGAGTTTTGGACTGTTCGCAGGTTAGTAGGATACGTTCATTGTGTTTGGATTAAACATAATACATGTATAAGCATCAACTAACTATACTTGTACGCTTAAGCATTTGAAAGCGTTTCTCAGCCTCACGAAATCCTTAGCCTTCTTCTTCTGCCAAACAAGGATTAGGCTAATAGCCTGTTGCGACCTGACCTCTTTTTTGGTCTTCTGAGAGATCCCCGTCCTTGCGGTTGATATATATACATAATCTTCTCATCCTCTCAGTGCACATTCATTTTCTCATAACCTTCTTCGGCATCCTCTCAGTGCTCATTCTTTGTAAATGTGTTCCCATTTATTCCTATGCTCTCTAATTTGGTCACTTAAGCTGGCAACTTGTAATTGTTCCCTTATTTCTGTATTCCTCATGCTATCTCTTCTTCTGAAACCTGCGATCCCCCCGTAGGATTTTCATCTCTGCCGCTTGGATCTTTTTTCATTCGTTCCTGTGAGTGTCCACACACTATCTTAATATTGTTAACAATTATTTTGCTATTAATAGTACCTTTATGCCCTGCTTTCTGAAGGGAATATTGCTGTCTGCAATTATCGTTTGGTAACCTGCAAAGAGCATAGTCATTACAAATTTTCTACGATTTAAGTTATGTGTGTATTTATCAGTGTTGTTAATCCACTGCCGTAATAAGAAATCTATATAAATATAAAATAGTACCGATGATAGGCTACACTCTTGTCTTAAACGTAAATTAACGGAATAATAATTTAAGAATAGCGATTAATCCTTATAATTTCATTCCCGGCAATGCATATCTTCGTCTCGTCACATATACGTCTAATAACTTCCACTAAATGTTGTGGGATACCTCTTTTTTGTAATAAATCTCATAGTTTTTAGTAATGTGAAATAATATTATTAAAACCGTAGTAAAAAGTTATCTTCGTCGTGACCAAGTTAAAATCTGTAAAGCAGAGTTAGCGAAGAGGGAGCTAAATAAATGTGTTGACATGCTAATGGATTTTTGTTAGCCATTTAAATTTGCAAACAAGATGATGAGAGTTGTTTCTTAAAGGATAATGCCAGATTAACGGATGAGAGTGGTACAGAAACAGATTAGAGCAGCAGACTTTTAAGACAATATGCACAGCTTTGCAAGGTGTACGTCATATAGAAATTATTTTCTATTGCCTACATATATTGTATGTGTTTTGTGTGTGTGTGTGTGTGTGTGTGTGTGTGTGTGTGTTGTGCGCGAGCGTGTTGCATATTTTTATTATCCTTTCCAATTACCCATCCTCCTCCTTGATTCAATGTGAAATTTCTCGATGTTAGGTAGGCCTTATTATCGTAAATGAACGGCTCCCAAATGTTGTGCCACCAAGTTATGAGTTTCACATATTACGGGTGTCTGTAAATCTTAAATCGTTCATAATAAATAACTTAATTTTCAGGTTACAATAAAAACGTAAGCATTTTGCTGATGACGCGCTTCATTTATTTATAATAATTATATTTTCTATAGCCATCGTCGAACTTTAGAAAACACTATCAGTTAGGGAAAATAACATCGAGGAGTACCGTAGTAAGAGGGTGCCGAGAAATCGAAAGTTTGGGTATCATGGAAGGCTCCTCAGGAACAGTCGGAATGGGCTTGTATAAACTGTATTAGGAAGAAGACGTGAGAGTTTCGAATGTGTACCGAACCAGGAGGAGCTGGACAGCTGATTCGTACTAAGAGATGATGTGGTCTTACAAAGCAAGAAGAAAAGACAGAGAACATGCCTGTAGAAAGAAAAGACAGAGAAAGACAAACGAGGAGATTGAACAGGTCAGCGCCTTTACCAAGTGTAAATTAAGAATGTTCATGGAGTATTTAGAAGAGGTTCGGGTCAGATCAAATTCCTCTGAAGATTCCCACTCGTCTAAAAATCTTAATATCGTGTTCTCTTTAGTATAAGTCTACGTAGAAATATGCAAATAGAAATTCGTTTGAGAACAAACGTTTACAATGCGTTTGAGAATAGATACTACTAATGTGATCTGCGTTATACTTTGTTACCTGTAGTTACAGTTTTGTGCTAAACTAAAAGGATCAGAATTAGTGTATTTATCACACGAAGAAGGTGCGCAAAAGAAGACTTACGGTCAAGACCACAAAATGCCTTGGACACATTCATTTCATGCAGTCCAGTAATGTTTCCAACTATAAGACAATTGTTTCAAATTTTCACGGCATTCTCCATTTCTACAGCCATGTCTGAAAGGTCTTTTCTATCTGAAGCGTTTAAAAAATTGTTAAGGAAATACAACCAATCGGCGCAGTGCAATAATTGTGTAGAGTAAACAGTGTGTTCCGGTGCCAAGGCTGGGATACACATCCACAGGTCGTCGTCGTCATCGACCTCAACGGTTAGGCTCATCCTGAACCTGTTCCGGGACCCATCCCGGGCCCATCCATTTAGTTCGCTCTCGGCCGTCCTACATCTCTCTTCCCCATCGCTCTACATTCCATTGCTAGCACTGCAATCCTGTCACCCGCCATTCTTACCAAATGTTCACACCATTTTCTTTTGTTGCTCCTTAGCTGTTCCAACAATGGGTAGACCCGCAGTTCCGTCCTTATATCCACATTCTTCTTTCTATCAAGAATGGTACAGCCAAAAGTACTCCTGAGAAACTTCATTTCCACTGCCTGAATCTTTACTTTGTCTCTCTCTATATACTTAGGTCTATATATATTAATCAACAAGAATTAGTTATCTGCAGTTACCTGCAGTGGCGTCACTAGAGCTGCTCCTGGTGGGTGGTGGTGGTGGTGGTGGTGGGGGGGTTAGGATGAGACTAGTTTCTGGGGGAGATGAGAATATGTTAAAAGCTGGACTCCCCATTTTCCTCAGTACAAATGAGGTCTTCAAATGATTACGCAACTTGACTGAAATGTTTAATATCTCTCAGTGCAGGGGCGAAGTTACGCCACTGGTTACCTGTATCTGCAGAAATGTTGTTACGACATAGGTGACCATAATATTTATCCCTTATATTTCTGCGCCCCCCCCCCCAAATGAGATGCAAGTGTTCGTGGAATCTAAAGAAATCGCCATGAATAATATTTCACTTTGACCGAAAATATAACTCAGAACACTCTCGCGATGGAAAGTATACCCCTAAATAATGGCACAGTGTGATAACAATTAATAGCAATAGGACCAAAAGGGGGACAAGAGCAGTCAGATCTCTATCTGTTTGTGAACTTATGTGTCAGTTAGAAATATGACAAAAACTTACGTTACGATTTGATAAATTAGTGGCGCCGGCGCATTTCGTGGTTATTAGATACTTCTTTGTGATTATTTTGTTAAAAAATAGATAACCGTTTGAAGGCTAGTACTTTGATAAGCGTACTGGCTTTGGTCGAGATCACTGATACCCAACAGATAAAGGTATTTTTGCAAGACACAATAAGCTCCAAACTCTGATCTAGTTAAGTTCGACAATTCGTCACAACACAGTCAGAGATAAGTTATCAGCATGTGGTGTTCTTGAAATATTTTATCAGGCTTCATACAACGAGAATGGTTGTTGTTTTTACTGATCCATCGTTTTTACGTTTTTATTTACAAATAACTTGAAATTTAATCTACTATTTCTTTCAATAATTATATATTACGTTATTTTCAAGCGTTTATGAATGATTTTATTTTGAAACGCGTTAAAATATAGAAAAACAAGACGTGTCCAAGACAACAGTTTCAGAGATATCTCTGAAACGACTGTAATTAGTTCCTTAGTAAAAAATCCCAGACCTGTCATCGCTGTCGTATGAAGATTTGTAAAGAGAAGCTATATTCGATATGAAATCACGAATGAGAGAACTAGTTTTTACGTAATGATGGGTTCCTTTGTATGAAACGAATCTTAGACGTGTTCTGTATCAGGAACTGGATAAACAATGTTTAAAAAAAACCCATGTTTTCAGTAGCTCTGTGTCGGAAGAGTGGTAAGGTCAAACGAATTAGCGGGTGTAGCAAGCTTTTAGGAATCTAGATTTACGATTAAGCTAAAGCAAAGTTTTTAAACATAGGAAACAGTGACTGCTTTAGAGTTCCTACTTTTACATAACTTAATACAGATAGTCTCCTCCTCATCATCATCGTCTTCAGCAAGGATTAAACGTTCCGGTCCCAAGCACATGACTAGAGCTGGTCACTCCAAAGTTTCTTCCGACGCCCCACCCCACACCTCTTCATCCTTTCGGCTTATAATTTCATAGCTATTTCGGGATGCAGCGGTCACCCATTCGGTTAAATGTTCTAACCATATTAACCAATATTGGGCAATTCTATATGTAGTGAGTTACTCATATATGTATGAAAGGAAGATGGGAGTGCCGCACGTCTTCATGTACCAAAAACTGTATCAATAGTTTTTCATATAGGTAGTAAATATGGATGAATCTATGCAACGTATAGGACTTGAGGAAGGACAATGGGAACATCGGAAGAATTGGAAAGCCAGTAAATATGAGACTAACTGTGTTGTACATACTTTAAATAGAATATGGTTAATACAGTAAGTAAACTTACGAAGATTTTCTTCTTACTTTAGACTGTAATGATCGAAATTTTAAAAAAATTTTAATTCCTCGATCAAGTGACACGTTCCCACACTCAAGTCGACGGACACAAGCCCAGGTCGTAAATAATGACGAATCGAGGGCACGTCAAACCCGACGACAGAGCGAAGACAAAGAAAAAATGTCTGAGCACTGCACACAATGAGTATTTCAAGGCGTCACTGACAGCTAGCCGTTTGTCAAAATTTACAGCACCCAACAATCTGAAACAAAGACTTCGTCCAGCTGCCGAGTTACACGGAATCGAGATGGAACGCCTGCTGTGGAAGCAAAGTGTAACTGCTCAATTATGAAAGGCTTTACTATGTTACAAAGGAAGTACAGAGCAATTTTAACGGAGAGATAGACAATAGACGTAACTCAGTGAATACTGCCAGTGTACCCTGCACAGCGTGAAAACACATTCTTGACAGTTTACTGAAATTTACGACTGAAAAGTAGAATTTCACCGAAATGAAGACAACGAAGGGTTGATAATCGGCGGAACGAACGTCGTGGAACTTAGACAATTAACCAAGACCTGGAGTCTGTTAACAAAAGCTCAGTCAGAACCTTAGGGAAAGTCTAAACAAAGGATAACAGAAGGCCATGAAATTGTCCTAATTTCTTAGAATCTGTGCTACGCTCGTCACATGAAACACTCCGGGGATGACGACGACCAACCAGCATCAAGCATCTTCTAAGAGAGCTCGTGGAGAGAGTAGGAAGGGTTCGGCCGACGAATCGTGAAACAGAGGATGAGATCTACAGAAGGGTAGGAATTTGTACGACCAATCAAGAGTTCGAGAAGGCGTAGAGATCGAAACTTAGACTTATGGGTAAGATGTTCCAATAAAACTGTTTGGCGAAGACGCGGAGCGGGCAGTCAAGTAGTTAATCGAGAGTCAGTAATTTTCAATCGGGCAGTCAAGTAGTTAATCGAGAGTCAGTAATTTTCAATCGGGCAGTCAAGTAGTTAATCGAGAGTCAGTAATTTTCAATCGGATAGTCAAGTATTCAATCGAGTAGTCAAGTCGTTCAATCGAACAGTTAGTCGCAGTTAACAGTCAGTCGGTAGTCAAGAGTATGTAGTTAATAGTAGCAGTTGGTAGTCGCAATTAATAGTCAGAAGTTAGTGCGTACGATAGACAGACGATTGATTATGTCGACCGACCGGATTCACTAATTTGTAAATTCATAAGTGAACAAAGACATCGGTATAGTCACACTTATACACAATTCTGTGCGGAAATATAAACTATGAGTGCGTACGGGACTTGAAATCTCAACTGATGCGCACATAATAATATACTAATTAACATTTAAAGTAGAACAGTGAGTGTCACCTCAAACATTCTCACATCATAACGTATCACCATGTTGAACAATTAGTTGAATAAACTATACCAAACAATTAAGCACGCAGTACGCGATACACCCAAAATAGACGGCACAGTTAACCATGTACACAAATATGGCAAACTTTCAGAACAATTCAAGTTAATGACAACATTAACACCTCACTATTTGAACTCCGGACACTCGACATCAGCGGGTTACCACAATACCATACACATGACGGGAGTGGAGATTTAGTGGAGTGAAGTGAAATTATCAGTGCTCTGCGTAACAGTGATTATGATCTTCGACGAATCATCTAGAAAGTGTCTTCTCACGACGACGGAATTGGATAAACACTCTCAAAGATAAGCTTTATGTCTACTTAATCTTAGTAGTATATACTACACTACTGTTCTGTTGCATCTTTTCAAAGAACTAACCCCAAGAGAATAATTACATATGAGTCATATGAATCATAAAATCTATAAAATAACACTAACGTAATTCGTTATCTGAGAAATAATGAACGCATTTTAGGTAGGAATAAGTATAATTGTTGATTGTTTATTATTCGTGTATGTTTTATATATGTGCATTATTTACTGCATTTGAATGTACCATGTGTTTATGTTTCAGGAAACATCGTATAAATTGAATAATTGTATTTATATCATGTGCTTTAATATGTATGTAATTTGCAGGATATAGTTACTTACTTCAGTAAGATGTGTAATAAATAAGTAGTTAATTTACAGTATTCATGCGTTCATTATTGAAATTTCACCTTTGTTATTGATGTATTTTCATTCTAAGTATTACACTAAAAATCTCATAACTTATGCTAAACATCAATGGATACAATAAACTCGACCATTGAAACGTCTGATTAATAGACTCATAAAATCGTATTTAATCAGACACTGTGTTGAGTCAAATCTGACGAATAGAAATAATTTTAGATATATCAATTTTAACGTATTACATAAATCTTTAATTAATATGATTCATAATTGTTGAGTAATTAATCCGCGCAGATAATTAGCACAGATTAATATTCACTAGATGTAAATGGTTTACACAATTAATTACCACAGATGTAAATTATATTTACACCACTAAATGTAAATGGCTGCACAACGCTTGGCATTAAATGTAAATGGCATCCAGCTTTAGGGCGAGATACATATGAGAAAGTGATAAACTCACATAAAATACCACTAGTCCCATTTACTAAATGTAAATCATTTATATCACGATTAGCATAATAAATAAACCCCATTTATGCTAACTATATATGGCGCCCATCGCATGGCAAAAGAGAGCAGACAGTAGTATTTAGACTAATTACAATAATATAGTACGTAAGACATTATTAAATAAGTGTAAGGTTAGCTTGACTGGTAAATGATAACGCGAAGCAAGGCTAAAATGGCTAGCGGTAGTTCTGATAGCATGGACTTTGACGTTAACAACCAGTTGGGCGCACCCGACACCAACGAAGAAAACTCATCAGTCACCGAACCAAATATGACGGAGGAGACGTCAGAGGTCAGAGCGCGGGGACAGGAGTCACAGCAACCACAAGAGTCCCAGCAATCACATGAAGAGGCATCGCTACGTTCATTGTTGATGGACTTCATGCGCACGAATAATGAAAGCTTCAAGATGATGAATCAGAAATTCGATCAGAAATTCGATCAACATAAAGAAGAAATTAAGGAAGTAATCGATGAAGGGTGTGACAAATTCAACAAAAATTTAGATAGCTATGCAAAAGAAATTACGCAAATTATGAACGAGCAGTTCACGCTGTTTCGCACAGAAATACGTGAATACAAGGATACCTGGAACGTGGATGGAAACGAAGTCCAGAAGAAGCAAGAAGAAGTGATGAATGAGAATTACGAAGACGTACGGAAAGTACAAGACACTGATAACACTGTTGATTTTACGGATGTATCAGCTACTAAGAAATTATCAACTATTCGAGCTAACGTAAGTTCAAGAAACAAATGGATTAAGAAGAAAAACGACTTTGTTCCTTTGTATATGAGGAAGTGGGAAGAGGAGTATCCAGACGTGGATAAAGATAGTAAAATTTTACTACCACCAGGTAGAACGCATAAAAGGTACAAATTAAGAAACGCGAGAATAGATACGGCATCAGTGAATTCTATGATGAAGTATCCAGCTTGTGAAATAAGCATAGACCGGCGAAGTAGTCGAGCTGCATCAATAAGAAGCATGAAGGGAAAGTTTAAAGTTGAAACAAATACCGCATGTTATAAGGCTAAAAGCAAATTTACACAAGCCATGGATGACATGAAACGGAAGGACCTACAAGATCCGTATGCATGTTCATCATGGACAAGAAACGTCATGAGGAAGAGGAGAAGAAGAATCTCTACTAGACGACTTAAAAATGTTGTAAAGGATCGTGATAGTACTGGAGGAAGAGTCCAAGCACTCGGGGTAAGATCTCTTAGGAACCTAAGAAACAAAATTTTATTATGTAAACACACGAGTAGTAAACTGACTGTCGAACAACGGAATTGTATACAGACTTGGAAACGGCGGCAAAAGCAGAACGGCGCGTGTTTACTTAGTGAAAGCTACTGGAAAAAGCGGCAAAAACTACTCACTGTATATGTGAGCAATGGAAATACGGTTGCGAAGGGTTGTCTAAGCCGAGGGAGGCAGTTTAAAGCGTGCTGGCCTGAGGCAGACCGACAAAAAGGAAAGTGGGACACACCTCTCACTCACTCACATAGAACGAGACGGAGAATGGTCATAAATCTTAGGCGCGCAAGTGCAGCACATTGTAGCGGAATAACGGGGACGGCCAACCAGCCAGTGGAAAAAATATGTTACACAAAACCCAAGGTCAAACACCTTAATGTTTACAAACAAAAACGCGTGCGTTAGTAACAGCACGATAGTGACGGGACATAAAAGTATGTCATCACAAATGTAAATTAAGAATGAATAAATGAAAACGTATTAAGAAGACGATTTTAAGAATGTTTGAAAATGTAATGATGAAATTAGATAGTACTGAATAAAATACATTAAATACATTGGTTGTATGGGAATACATAAACCAAAGAAAATAATTAAAGATGAATATTGATGAATGAAGAGTAGAAGATTAATGAATGAAATTAAAACAAAGCCACGTATGAGCTTGTACAACATACGGCAAATTAAAGTGCATTAAGCGTATCATGAGCCAGCGAACGGAAGTATAGATAACACGAGTGGTAGCGACGACTCCCGGCGACCAGCAGAAGACATAGTTTAGGTAATTTGCTCGCGCGGCCAGTCCAGCTAACCAAATAATGATATGCATTTTACTTGTTGTGTTTAGTCTGTATTTCAATGCTAACTGTGTTTGTGATCAGCACATAATTGTCATTCGTTATGTTAATTAGACGTATAAATACCAACATATACAGAAAGTGATTTGTGAAATGTACCATGTGTCAGAAGGACAGTGTAATACTATGACACAGGACACCAAAGACGTTAATAATTATGAATAATAACTTGTTAAAATGTAGAGACTCGAATAATTTGTTTATGTAAATAATAATTCAAAATGGACGATTGTTTTATAACTTTAAGAGTATGCATCACGAAGTATGCTGATTCCTTAACTATTTAATTAATATGTATGTTTCTTTTACCAATGTAATCATTTATAACATGTTACGAATTGACCATATGTATATATTTGTTAGTATCAACTGTATTCTAGAGACAGTAATGACAAGTTTAAAAGTATTTTATTGCTATATAGGTCATCGACATAAGATCGATTAATATAATGGGTAGCTAATCTACAGCTTATCTAATACATTGTGTATAAAGAATAACGAGACAAACTGTCAAATGGACAAACGTCCATGTCTTAAATTCAATTATTTACTCGAAATCGTATTGTACAGTCCGCATATGGACAGACAAAGTGTAAAAATGCGTTCATTCACTCAGATGTGCGGCAATAAATTCATAGGACCATATAAAACATTAAGATGGGGAATAACAATTAATTGCTTCCTATGAGAGATAGATGTCAGTCAACCATGTCCATTCCGAAGCAGACATCCACGACTGGGACAGAGCGCAGAAATTGGATCAGATGTCTCCCGAAGTCCAACATCCAATCCAATTTGGGGACAATGTAATGATCGAAATTTTAAAAAAATTTTAATTCCTCGATCAAGTGACACGTTCCCACACTCAAGTCGACGGACACAAGCCCAGGTCGTAAATAATGACGAATCGAGGGCACGTCAAACCCGACGACAGAGCGAAGACAAAGAAAAAATGTCTGAGCACTGCACACAATGAGTATTTCAAGGCGTCACTGACAGCTAGCCGTTTGTCAAAATTTACAGCACCCAACAATCTGAAACAAAGACTTCGTCCAGCTGCCGAGTTACACGGAATCGAGATGGAACGCCTGCTGTGGAAGCAAAGTGTAACTGCTCAATTATGAAAGGCTTTACTATGTTACAAAGGAAGTACAGAGCAATTTTAACGGAGAGATAGACAATAGACGTAACTCAGTGAATACTGCCAGTGTACCCTGCACAGCGTGAAAACACATTCTTGACAGTTTACTGAAATTTACGACTGAAAAGTAGAATTTCACCGAAATGAAGACAACGAAGGGTTGATAATCGGCGGAACGAACGTCGTGGAACTTAGACAATTAACCAAGACCTGGAGTCTGTTAACAAAAGCTCAGTCAGAACCTTAGGGAAAGTCTAAACAAAGGATAACAGAAGGCCATGAAATTGTCCTAATTTCTTAGAATCTGTGCTACGCTCGTCACATGAAACACTCCGGGGATGACGACGACCAACCAGCATCAAGCATCTTCTAAGAGAGCTCGTGGAGAGAGTAGGAAGGGTTCGGCCGACGAATCGTGAAACAGAGGATGAGATCTACAGAAGGGTAGGAATTTGTACGACCAATCAAGAGTTCGAGAAGGCGTAGAGATCGAAACTTAGACTTATGGGTAAGATGTTCCAATAAAACTGTTTGGCGAAGACGCGGAGCGGGCAGTCAAGTAGTTAATCGAGAGTCAGTAATTTTCAATCGGGCAGTCAAGTAGTTAATCGAGAGTCAGTAATTTTCAATCGGGCAGTCAAGTAGTTAATCGAGAGTCAGTAATTTTCAATCGGATAGTCAAGTATTCAATCGAGTAGTCAAGTCGTTCAATCGAACAGTTAGTCGCAGTTAACAGTCAGTCGGTAGTCAAGAGTATGTAGTTAATAGTAGCAGTTGGTAGTCGCAATTAATAGTCAGAAGTTAGTGCGTACGATAGACAGACGATTGATTATGTCGACCGACCGGATTCACTAATTTGTAAATTCATAAGTGAACAAAGACATCGGTATAGTCACACTTATACACAATTCTGTGCGGAAATATAAACTATGAGTGCGTACGGGACTTGAAATCTCAACTGATGCGCACATAATAATATACTAATTAACATTTAAAGTAGAACAGTGAGTGTCACCTCAAACATTCTCACATCATAACGTATCACCATGTTGAACAATTAGTTGAATAAACTATACCAAACAATTAAGCACGCAGTACGCGATACACCCAAAATAGACGGCACAGTTAACCATGTACACAAATATGGCAAACTTTCAGAACAATTCAAGTTAATGACAACATTAACACCTCACTATTTGAACTCCGGACACTCGACATCAGCGGGTTACCACAATACCATACACATGACGGGAGTGGAGATTTAGTGGAGTGAAGTGAAATTATCAGTGCTCTGCGTAACAGTGATTATGATCTTCGACGAATCATCTAGAAAGTGTCTTCTCACGACGACGGAATTGGATAAACACTCTCAAAGATAAGCTTTATGTCTACTTAATCTTAGTAGTATATACTACACTACTGTTCTGTTGCATCTTTTCAAAGAACTAACCCCAAGAGAATAATTACATATGAGTCATATGAATCATAAAATCTATAAAATAACACTAACGTAATTCGTTATCTGAGAAATAATGAACGCATTTTAGGTAGGAATAAGTATAATTGTTGATTGTTTATTATTCGTGTATGTTTTATATATGTGCATTATTTACTGCATTTGAATGTACCATGTGTTTATGTTTCAGGAAACATCGTATAAATTGAATAATTGTATTTATATCATGTGCTTTAATATGTATGTAATTTGCAGGATATAGTTACTTACTTCAGTAAGATGTGTAATAAATAAGTAGTTAATTTACAGTATTCATGCGTTCATTATTGAAATTTCACCTTTGTTATTGATGTATTTTCATTCTAAGTATTACACTAAAAATCTCATAACTTATGCTAAACATCAATGGATACAATAAACTCGACCATTGAAACGTCTGATTAATAGACTCATAAAATCGTATTTAATCAGACACTGTGTTGAGTCAAATCTGACGAATAGAAATAATTTTAGATATATCAATTTTAACGTATTACATAAATCTTTAATTAATATGATTCATAATTGTTGAGTAATTAATCCGCGCAGATAATTAGCACAGATTAATATTCACTAGATGTAAATGGTTTACACAATTAATTACCACAGATGTAAATTATATTTACACCACTAAATGTAAATGGCTGCACAACGCTTGGCATTAAATGTAAATGGCATCCAGCTTTAGGGCGAGATACATATGAGAAAGTGATAAACTCACATAAAATACCACTAGTCCCATTTACTAAATGTAAATCATTTATATCACGATTAGCATAATAAATAAACCCCATTTATGCTAACTATAAGACATCTTTCGAGTCTGTATGTTTCTCAGCAACCATGCCGGTTTGTTTTCCGGTGAAGTATCAGTGTCACCTTTGATTACTGAAAAAAAATATTTCACTAGACAACAAACGTTCATATAGGCCTACATAAGACAAGTACGTTGATGTAGTATCTTTACACGTCAGAAAACGTGATGTAAAAGAAAGAGTTTAAATAAATGATACAGTAAGTAAAAGGAGATGAGAGAGAGAGAGAGAGAGAGAGAGAGAGAGAGAGAGAGAGAGAGAGAGAGAGAGAGAGAGAGAGAGAGAGAGAGAGAGAGAGACAGACAGACAGGCTTGTAAAAGTCTAGTATAGCCTAGTCTAGTAAAAATACAGATAAATAAATATACTGATGAACTGCTTAATACAATACAGGTTATAAAATTTTATAATTTTACCACATGAACTAATAAAATAATTACGTATTAAATAAATAAAGTAATAACTTTAGTTAATAAATTAATAAACTATTACGTAATCACTATTAATAATCATTAATTAACTAAGTAAGTTAAGTGTTTACTTGTAATTAAGTTTTAATATACTAATTATGTGTGAAGAGTAACTGTTCAATAGCCGGTAGCTTGAGGGAGACTTACGAGAGAGCGGACAGCGTGAGAGTACAATATTGGGCGGCAAACGTCAAACGGGCTCCTTGGCGCTTGTCACGCGGCTTTTTACTTCAGCAAGGCTGATCTGGAACAGTCGTGTTTAATAATTTTCTCTTTTTATAGACGACCTTTTTTTAATTCATACATTAAAGTGTATAAAAAATGCTATTTTCTGAGGACACACTAAATTCACCGTTTTAGTATATTAAAAAAAAAAATGAAATGGAATACTACTTTCGAGAAGTTCAAGGCTCTTGCTGAAGATTAACTACAGAGGAATTATTTATTAAACACGCTAAAAGCAAAAGTTTTTGATAATTTGTTCACGAAACGCTTTGCTTGTCATTTTGCTTTTAACTGTCGAAGTCTTTTGTTTTTGTTCTCTTTCAACATCTACAGCACGTTGAGTGTAAAAATATGAAAGGCAGTTACAAGTCCGGTCTTGGACAATTTACTTCACTGTATTTTAGTTAAGTAGTAATCGCTATCTGTGATATTTGCCTGAAATTTTGCAAAACAGGGACAGATTTCTGTTTCTTGTTTGAATCCTTTGGATTCTTCCGGCGGCGAAGACAAGCAGAAGTTCTACTGTAAACCCTCTCTGTCTGTAACGATCGCTGATTAGTAATGGAGTGTCGCAAGGAAGGACCTATCCTAGTACAAACTAACATAAAATTTTAGCATTCACAATACCAGAAGACACTATATACTCCTACTCGGAGCTGTCAACTGGATGTCGAGGATCAGTTGCAGTCAGCAGCCTTTGCTCAGGACAGCTGCAGATCTTCGAAAACACAGTATAGGCCTAATAGAGGCTCCAAAAACTTAAGATTTAAAATAACAAGACGTTTTAATAGATCGGAGTCCGAGGGAATTCCGTGATTACGCTAGATTTCTTTCGTCTCTGCATCCCAACTCCACTCTAACATACAGTTCTACGTATAGTGGGCATCAATGAGCAGCCTAACCAGGAATATGTAACGAATCTCTTTGCTGGCCTACGACAGTGGATAAATGAAATACTGTAGTGCTGTTTGTCAATTATAGGTATGCATGCAGAATGTTGCTGTTGGTGGAGGCCGAAGTCGGCGATGATGCACAGGGGACCGTATTTGTTTGATAGCAATAGGTAGGCCTAGATGTGGTCTGTAAGTGAAAGCATCCTGTTCAGCGAAAAGGGACCCTGAATACGAATCACTGGTATTGTGAGGTCGAACAGGTGGTTTGTAACTCTCTCGAGTACAAGCAGAAATACTTACACTACTCAACATAGTCTCGTAAGTAGAAATACTCACATCCGTTGGATACACGTTAATACAGGCAATGAAATAAAAAAGGTGGAGATGAAAAGCATGTTAAATGAACATTAACGTGTGGAATGTGACAATTCTTTACAGAAAGAAACAGAGCTTGCTAGAACTACCTTACAACAACTGAAAGTTTGCTTTATAGCAAACGTGAAAAAAAAATGACCAATGAACATATAACTCCCTCTCTCTATTTATGCACCTAAGCATTCAAAGAATTTCGACGAAACCGGAACATCGAAGCATGATAATGTTTTTAGGCTTTTGAAACGTATAATGTGGATTACGTAAATCATTTCCAAACCACAGACGATCACAAACACAGCATGTAAAACCAAATTTATTCTCACTAAAACGTTTGCTAAACTCAATGTCAGCAGCGATTATTTCTGTCTTGATGCGTTTACATATCAAATTTCTAGACTGTGGGGAATCGAAAGGTTTTTGTGGAATGACCCCCAGTCTAAAAACATTATCGTTGATTTTTTATAGGTAAGCATCCACGATTAGTACATGCATATATGGCTTGGGAACCTGTACTTTGAGGAAAGAGGAGAGGAAATATTTTTAAGCGTTTGAGATGTGGTGCTGGACTAGGATCTTAAGAATACCGTGGACGGAAAGAGTACCTAATAAAGAGAATGAAGAGGCTGAGTGAAAAAATGACATTGATTGGATCCACTATGGAAAGGAGAAGTAATATGGTTGGTCACCATTCAGACCGTTCAGGGGGCGTAGTGGGAGGGGAACCCCCAGGCAAGAGTTAATGCATAAAGTAAAAGAAGGTATGTGGTGATGAAGAGGCTAAGGAAGAAACTGCAAGCCCACCAACCTCTGGGTTGAGGGAAAGAAGAAGAAGATCCAGGATTACAACAATATAAGTGACAGAATTACACTTATTCTGCGTAAGGAGAGGAAGTGTAAAAGATGTAGGAGCTTTGCTCCTGTAGAGACAAATTGGACGAGTGCTAAAATATTTTGTGGCAGTTAAGAAAATTAACAATTTTAATAATTCCGAACAAGTAATAGTGATAGGAGTCTTACACGTACGGGTACGCAGATCAAATAACACAGAACTCTTTGGTAGGAAATATGTAATGCGGTACAGTTTGCTCAAGCATTCCGTAACATTCGATAACATAAAAAAACACATTTTAATATAGTACTTTAAATTTATTCAATCCATTTGAAACAGGTATAAACTCGTAAGCCTACGAGTAATTCCGATTGTGAAATGTGATATTCCTTCCTGCGCACCATTGTCTGCACACACATTTCTTAAATACAATTTTTTCCCTAAATGAATTCGTCGGCAAATTTAGCGTAATGTCTACTATCGTCGACTTTTCGGATGCTACTAGAATTTGTTTTTCTAATCGACTAAGAATAAATTTATATAAAATTAAAATACGTAGCCTAAGTGTGTCCACTTCATATAGCAACGTGCGCACTTCAATAACAACGCAGATTTGTGTATTCTGTAATCCCTGAAGTATTAGTATTATAGAGGACTGCATGTTCCCTGGGTTGTGTTATACAAAACAAGTTACACAAGTTTGTCGAAAAACGAATTAATTTTCTTTATAATTCACCATCGGTTTTGTTGTATTTCTGCTCTGTTCATTTTTCACTATAAAAGCCGGACATCGTAACTCATGTCCTCCCTGTCCTGACAGTAGCAGTGAAGCTGTCAGATCTTTGGTATTGTATACTATTCTCTCTCTCTCTCTCTCTCTCTCTCTCTCTCTCTCTCTCTCTCTCTCTCTCATCTCTCTGTGTGTGTGTGTGTGTGTGTGTGTGTGTGTGTGTGTGTGTGTGTGTGTGTGTGTGTGTGTGTGTGTGTGTGTGTGTGTGTGTGTGTGAAGCAGCTCGTGTCCGCAGTCTTCTGTTTGAATAGCATGCCACAGCGTCAATGTTCCGGAAACAACCACCGCCAACACGAACACACACACACACACACACAATTTACTTGTTCATAGAAACACGTGAACGGTCGCTGTTGTTGTTATTATTATTGTAGTATTTAACAATGACTCAAGTTCTTGCATAAATCAAACCGGACCCTACCTGTTCAGTTTATTTCTAAAAGACGCACACTTCACAAATAATGTATGTGCAAAATGTATTATGTCCAGTTCTGTAAGGGGAGGGACCAAAAGGTTTCGAATAACATTCTTTTTATCGCAAATATGTCTGAATTTTTTTTAGTAGAATCTATAAGATTTTGAAAACCATTTTGGTAGGGACAATTATTATAATATTATAATGCATTATTATAAGGACAATTATAAGAAATTATCATTACTGAAAGGTTTTGAAAAATTATCAGTGATGAGAACAAAAAACCATCCGTGTCGTTTATAATTCAAGTTTAGCAGCAGATTCTTAAATCGATAAGTTAGTAGTTTCCAAGTTACTCCTTTTTTAATTGTTTATACAATTATGTTACCAGTCACTTAAACGCTTATGGAAAAAAAAATAATATTTTTGTTTAGTTTTCATTTAAAAATTGTTAAAACCCCAAACGTCGTCAAGATTGAACATTTATAATGATATAGCATCTGCAATTTTTTGGATGTTTTAATCTACTGGTTTTCAGTATTATCTCTGAGAGAGAGGGGAGAGAATGAGAGAAACGGTGAGAAAGAGAGAGTATACGTGCCTTCGAGGGAATGCTATCTTCTTTATCCAGATAAACAATACAGTAATATTGCTTTGGGCAAAAGCATGAGAGTCGGTCGCGTTCTTAAAAGTGCGGCACTTCCAAGCACTCTCTGTGCACCAATCTGGTATCACCTTTATTAAGATGAAATTACCGTTTTTGGGTTTGTGTTGAAGCCGCGTTGCCACAAATAGTATTTATCAACTGCAACTGGAGCTGTCGTGTCGTCGTCATTCTGCTGTCGGTGTAACAGTTGTTTAGTGGTGTGCAGAAACACGTCAACAACGTAACCACACCGACGCGAGATAAAAAATTAATTATGACTGATAACAGTTCCGTTGATGCCGACCGTTAACGGTTTAAATGAGAAAGCTATGTACTTGAAAGTGAAACGTTCTGGTTTTATTAAATTTACTTTTGTGCATTCTTTACTTTTAGCATAAATGAAAAATGTTTCTCGATGGAAACTCACTTTGTAAGATGTGAACAGCGCGCTCTCGTGCGCGATAATATAGCCTAACGTTTCATTATAATGCATTGGCCATATTGTGAGAAGTCTTAAAATCACACAAATTATTATAAGCGTTGTTTTCGTTTTGGTCAGTAGTATAGGCCATCGATTCCCTAGGGCACAATCTGGAAGATTTCTGACGACATATCACTGTCAAACAACGATCATTCCAATTTCGAATAAGGAACATATCGCGTCATGGTTCCTTGCATCAATCCTTGCATGCAGATAGGGATGCATCAAAGTGCTTTGGATAGACGGTGGTCTATTTTAAGCGCCTTGAGCATGTATAACGCAGGCATGGTTAACGTAAGTAGTACACGAGAGTGTACTTGACGCAAAATCACATTATTTAATGTTTCGAGGAAGAGAAGTGAAGGACAATAAAAACATGAATCTGATGACATCTAGAGTAATAAAATATTTTTTGAACAAAAACCGTAAGTATTCGTTTGAATGTTTTGTGAACGGGTGTAGACTAGTTGACGCTAAGAAGTTCGAAAAATTATTTTTGTTTATTGTTCGGTCTTATGTTTCAAATGAATAATATTAAATGTAAGAAAAAAGTACAATAACTTTGCGGATGAATGCGAAAGCCAATACGTTAATTTGGCATAACGTGTTTTAGACCGTTAAAGTATTTAAAAATTTCGCTGTCGTCCATTATTCGATGTTTATTCAGGTATACTTTGATGGATGTTTTCATACCAAAGTTAATGACAATGGTGAACTCATAGGTTTAACTAATGTACTGGCTAGCGGAGATTTTTATTGCGTAAATCCCCTACGCAATAGTACAGTGGTTATAAGAGCCAGATACAATCAGCGAGGTTACATTCTTGCTGGTAAAATCTTGATTCCGACGTCAATGGATGAATTGTTGCTGATCAAATCAATAGAGAACCTACTAGAGGTGTAACGGAATTGTCTGGCGGAAGGGAAAGAACACTGAACCTCAGCCGAACGTAGAGAGAAGCAAAGCAAAAACGAAGATTAAATTTCAACTGTGTAAACGATAAGTAATTTGATCTTATGTACTTATCAAGGAAAGTACGGTACAGTAAACTATAGACGAGGAAGATCTTACGTACAATACATGAAGTGTCAAGTGGCTGATAACACGTTAAATATTTAAGAGTAATTCCAACAAAGCAAGGCAATGAAGAGTAAATGTAGAAACACAATACGAGCTATAAGTTCGATTTTGTGGGATAAACCCATTACCAAGAAAACTGAAAAGAGATTGTGTAAGACTACTGTGATAAGTATGATTACATAAGCGTGTGGTTAGGTAAGTATGGAGCCTGGGTAACCTTAGAACAAGCAAAACGGATTACCTAAGTCAAAATTGCAGAGAATCGAAGTTGAACAGGTCAGGAATAAGAAGGATGACTGAGAAGGATTCTGGAGTGGCCACCAGTGCGGACAGGAGAAAAAGCTGGAGATTCAGAAAAAGTTGTTGGATGGCGACGCTGATAAGACTAAGAATCGAGAGGTTAGTAGAAAAAAAAGAATTACAATTAACAAGGATGGGGACACTAGGACTGAAGAAACAACAGAGACCGGAGTAGAAGCTCCGTTTTATATTTTATGGGATAGTTAAAAGTGTACTTGAAAAAGTACTGTGTGAAACAAAAAGGCTTAAGGATGACATAAGTCATAAGGATAGTTTGTTTGAGTAAGGACAATATGGTTTATAATGAAGGGCAAATAACTATTTCAGCTTACGACACTGACTGTGGTTAAAATTTAAAATAATTTTAACAGGCAGGCGCTCACTTTAATAGCCAGATCACTCAAACGCTTTCTACTGTGTAAGCGAGCGGTGACGTGACGTGACCGCTGATTGATTTCAGGTAAGCAAAACGTGAAAGGTTCTGTTCCTTTTGTACGGCCATCATTATTTTGATTGGGTTTCTTTTTTGAAGAAAATCGCTCTCCCATATGTGGAAAGAAACAACATATGGTCAATACAGGAGCCGAAACATAATCACTGGCAGGGGTGCATTCTTTTTGAGAGACTAAGAAAGTTTGCCAGCGGAAAGCACGGTGAGTCATCTTCACACAGATGAACGGCACGAAATGTGATGATAAATTGCCTCTATTAATAAACTCTATATTCGAATGTACTGAATCGTGACTATAAGTAACTTTAACAACGTTTAAAATTTTTAAAAGTTCTTACTTAAATCGTTTTTTCCATTTATTATATTGCAAGTAGTTATACAGACTATCGAGCAATTTTATTCTAACGACTATGTTAGCAGTGTGTACAATGTGCACCCACTGGCGCACTTCTCACTATAGTTTACACTTCGTTCGTGTGTAGATATTTCTTTAAACACTTCACTTTCTTACACTAGTTCAAACGGTTTCTGTCTCTGCAGTTGCCGGACAAGATCAGTATTATCAATAAGATTATCAAGAAGTAGTAGGTCTAGTACTTCATTATTTTAATGTTTATAAAGATTCCGTTCCTATGTGGCTGCAAACCGTTTGATCTCATCAGTAACCAACGGTATTTCAGGTATCGATGGCTGTCATCGCTTCTTCTATACCAGGGTGCATCAACAATTATGCAAAATTTGGATTATTTTAATGTTGGATTGCTCTGTACAACCCCAAAGCTGAACGCCATAAACCCACACCAGTTTCAGAACCAGTTTGTATAATAATAGTTTAATATGCAGCGACAGTTCAGAGTGTCTTCCAATCACATTTTCTTGAATTTTATTCCAAGTTCTTCACTTTTGTTCTTAATATGTTCTTTTCATCTAAGCTTAGCGTCTAGAGTCATGCCCAAATATTTTGCCGAATTTGCATGTGGAATTATTTGTTGATTGACTAAAATAGGTGAGTGCTTTATTTTCCTGCTGGTGAAGTTGACAGAAGTTACTTAATGATTTTGTGTCATTCAGTTTAATACGCCATTTTTTGTCTATCTGGTGATATTATTAACTGCAATCTGTAGACTGTTTGTTGCTGTTTCTACATCGTTGCCGTAGCTAATAGTGCAGTGTCGTCAGGATATGTATCTCACGTTTCGGAATATCTCCTGTGTACAACATGTATAGAATAGGCACACGAACACTCCCTTGTGGTACCCCAGCTGAATTACTTTTTAACTCAGAATAATCACGACCGCACTTTACTCTGTTCTGACATATACGACTTGAGGATTTGGCTCATCTGCGAAGGTAGGCTTTTTTCATCTGTATATCACACCCTTGTCAAAACCTTGAGCCACATCCAAAAATATTGCTGTGCACATTTTCTTTTCTTCCAGTGATCGCTCAATTTCGCGTAAAATGAACCTATAAACTGAAAATGTTCGCCTATAATTTGAAATGTTTCACAAACTGAAACGACGGCATTCGAAACTCAGTTACAACTAAGTAAATTTTTGTCAATAACTCAAAAAAATAATTGTGGTAATTCAATTTGCTCACAATGTGTGAATGGTTAAAACACGAAGTGACATAATGTAATCACAAATTTAGAATTTCCAGTCATATATTAAGTACAATTAGGCTTGTAAGTAAAGAGGAAATTTAAAAGAAACACGAAGTTTAATGAAATAGTAAAAGAGCTCTTTACTAAGTGAAGTGTGAAAAATGCCAGAAGATTGTAAAATATGATAAGTGAAGTTTTTGACTTTGGTTAAAGGATGCTTAAGATTAAACAGATTTTGATGTACATGATAGATAAGGAAACTGTAAATATTTATAAACACCCTCCACGCACACACACATATTGTATGTATAAATATAATGAAGAACATAAATATGAAATATATGATAGCCTAAATGTAAAAAGATATGAAAATGAAAACACAAAATAAATGGGACGTTTTGAGAGACTGGAAAATTGGTTCCCAGAGGCCTGATATAGACGTTCAAGAGCAAATAAAATTTGGTTGCACCTTATGAAATGTTTTCGTTTATAATTGCACATGTCGAAAAGGTAAGATTTCATGTAGAATAAGTAGAATTAAATAGTTACGAAACACACTGTAATCAGGAGTCACATCGTTTCTACTATGGCTGCACGTAGCAACAAAGAAAAGAATTCATTAATTTTTACTCCCATGTTCCATAAGGAAATGGAAGTATGGTCATGCGAAAAAAAATCGTATTAGAGATAATGGCAGATTCTGATTGTACTACCCTCAAAACATGAAAAAAAATCATTTTTGAAAAGTGTCTGTGTGTCTATGTGTAGAATTTTTCTATGTCAAACGATAACTGCCGCAAATTCAAAGAGAATCAATTAATTTTTTGTATACAGTTCTGAATTGTAGAGTACTCGAGACCTATTGATTTTGGTGAACATCGGTTAAGGGGAAGGGGTAGTTTACCTGCAACGTTTTACGTTTTAACAAGAGTAAAGAGCTTAATTTTGATAAATAAAGTATCCTTAAAAGAAGGTCGTAATAATCCACTGTAGAAAGGTAGATGAAATATCTATAAATGAAAAGGGTAGTTGAAGGGGAAGGGGGTAATTTTCTATAAATTAAAATGGTAGTTGATGATGGAGAAAGTACATTTTATAAGTTTTATATGTGTAATACGTTATTGACAACAAAGAAGTAGGTTTCTATGGAAACATTTCATTTCACTTTAACAAAATTTTATATTTTTTAATTTTAATTTAAATCATGTATGAGAGAAAATATATCGTTCGTGGCAGGCAAGCATATCTCAATTATCTAATGTTTACGTTTCCATTTTATTATTATGAATACCGCAGTAAAAAGCAGGCAACACACACGCGCGCGCGCGCGCACAATTCGCGTTATTTCTGTCCTCACTCATGTTTATTTTCTTACATTTGCACGCTTTTGTTATCGATTTGCTTCCTGTCGATCGCTGGGCAGTGTAACTGCACGTGTTTACAGAGGAACGGTTCATACACAGACTTTTCGTCTTTAGGGAATGAACCCTCTGAAAGATGCTCAGGGTCCATGAGTGACTCGGAGCGCTTCGGAGGAGGGATGATTATATGCGTAGTTCGGTTTCTTTATAAGAATAAAGTAAGCCTACCTAATTTTTATGGATAAAGTGACTGAAAATAACGTTATATTAAACGACTACCCCATAATTACAAAAATATCTATAAATAGTGAAATTCGTTTGAGGGTGGACGATATTTTTTTAGAAATTACCGAACCGAATTCAAGTAAATTATTTTAAACATAAATCTTACAACATGGAAGTCATGTATGGTTCTCCATATCTATTTTTTAAAATACGACACTTAAAATGTTTACTGTAAAAAATTGTTTCTAAATTTTGATAGTATTAATGATAACCTGTTATTCATAGGAACAAGTGACTCATTTCATAGTCAATTTTGGTCTTTCACGTTGGGATTATAATCAGTGATTACGTAATTTCGTACTAACATTTCAATAGAAATATTTCTTTTTGTGCGTTAAGAATAGAGTAAAACTCTTCTATTTTAAATGACGTCATCCCTTAATTGAATCTAAAGGGGGGATTAAATTTTTTTGTCCGGCCCGCTAAGCCCTAGATCAATGCACCTTAGAAAAATAATGAAAGAGCACGTTGCAGGTAACGATGGAATTCCATTATCTGGTTTCTTTTTACGACATGTCTTGTATCAACAGCACATGTTTAGGGGGGTATCAACCTGTCTCGGTTAGACGTTTCGGCGCCAGAGACGTGCGCGCGCGCGCGTGTGTGGTGAGAGTTAGGGGGGTACTCTATGTGACGAACTTGGTTCTTGGAATGCGCTCCGTTTTCTACACAAAATAGTTTTTCACAATAATACTCATTGTACTGCTTGTGACCATTCTCATTGTTGTATTAAGCCATTGTCTCCTTTTTTTCCATTCACGTAAGCAATTCCTTCCCTTTAGATTCCGCCTGTAAGTTCCACCCCTCGCTTTTCTCACTCCCATTCTCTGCGTCTTTTTCAAACTATTCTGTCTTACTATCCATTTCAATGCCAGACCTACTTTAGAAATAGAATTTTCTCCACTCGTTGAACTATAGCGGTCTTTCTCTCTTCATTTATCCCACTCTCTCATTCTCTTTATCTTTCCTCAACACCTGCACTGAAACGACCATTCTACAGGTTTTACAAAATCTTTAGTCGTTCTCGTTGAAAATGTGGCTTTTGTTACAGAATAATCCTGTAGAAAATCCTTATCCGTTTCTGAATTCAAGTTTAACTAGGTATTATCTCGGATGAGCTCATACAAACATTCATAAATTATTAAAGTAATTTCCCTATTATTAGCTTTTTTGTTATTAAGCTATTAAGTTATTAGCTTCCACGTATCATTTATTTGTGTTCCTGTTTGAAGCCTAAAGATCAAATGTATCTAATTGATCACAGACATGTTAGAAACATGGAAACATAAAATGCATATTGAATTGAATGATAATGGTAATCCGTAAACAGGATTAACTGAATACATACATACTTCGTCAATAGAAGAGTGTAGGAGTTTCTGAGAACCAATACGATGATTGTCTTCTGTACATAGTTGGATTACAAATCATAAATAAACGTGTGACATTGGTAGGGAGGGACGTTCTACAGAGAAAGAAGAAAGGATAATCTTGAGATGCTCTGATAAACGAGGATCTCTTAATCTGGAAACTGTTTAATTAGGAGAGTCTTCTTCGAATGACGTCGTATGAACCACTCGGACGGTCGTCGGCAGCGTGCGTAGTCATAGTGAGTAATCTATGCTAACCACCCCTAAATCTCGGATCGTCAGCGGGAGAGTCATGATCACATACCCTAATTGTACAAAAGCCTCAATCATAGTGCATCGAGGGCTCGGTCTTGTCAGACGGTTTTCTTTATGGAGGAGCGAGGGGGTAATGGAATCAATGATTAGTCCCCGGCCATAATGTATTCAGCTGGCCTCACAATGCTGAGAATACACCGTACCCACCTTCCGCAGAGTTAGAATCTGTTATCCCTCCCACGTTATCCCTAGAGGAAACGAAACGTTTACCTCTAGAGCACGGACGAGGTCAACACAAGAAAACGCTTTTCCGAGCACAGTGGGTGCTAAGAACCAGCGGTGTAATGTAAAATTCAACTATTAAATTCTCTTTCAAAGTTATAATTCTCTGTTCGGGGTATCGGTATACAGTATCGAAACTGAAAACGAATCGAGACTGAAATTTTAGAAGACTAACAGAATTTCCTAGTAAACGAAAAGACTACCTAATAAGGATCTCTGTTTGGAGGGATTGAAGTAAGTAAATTGTAATAAATTAGTATATAAACACAGTAATACACAATTACTGAACTGGAGTATAGGCCTATGTCAAAAAGTATCATTAAGGTGTATAACAGAAACAGGATTTTAAATGTGAGACTAATCCAAAATTATTTTCTTGCTACAAGTAGGGATGATGAGGGGAAGGTGTTTTTACACATATAAATGAGAAGAGAACGGAGCACAAAACAATCACTAAAGACTTATGTGAGGTTGGAAAGAGGGACAATCAATTAAAATTTGTAGGGCACTTTAGATTTGGAAAGAGACGCGAAAGAGGAGAAAGACTTTGGGCTGTGTAGTATTTTAGGGCTCGTATATACAGTTAATACGTTCTTTAGGAAAAAGGACAGAAAATGGGCATAAGAGGCGTAAAAACATAACTGTAATTAATAAATATAATTATTTCACTACCGACTCGGAACACAAGACTTTTTATGGGTAAAAACGTAAAAATTTTACCTTACAACCTGAACCGGTTTTCGCTTTTAAAAAGCTTCTTCAGAGGTTGCCGCTGGTAGCACTGTCCGTCTTTTTGTTGGCGACGGAATCGATTTTCGAAATATAGATGCTGTGTGTGTGGGGTGTGATATGTTCGAATTATGCGTGTGATTTGAATTGTGTCTGTTCGTTTAGGATGTCGTTTTTATTTGTTTACGTGTGTTTGTATATTTCCAATTGTTCTAGAGTGTCTAGTTTTCGGCCTTTTGTGTGTACGTGTAGAATTTTCATACTATTGTCGAAGTTTCTGTATATGTGGTTTCCTTCAATGAGGTGGTTTGCAAAGGTGGATTCTGTAGTAGAGTGGAGTGCCTTTGTGTGTTCAATGTATCTTTGTTTGAAGCTTCATTGCAGATAAAGGTGAGTGAGTTGTGTAACCGTTTTTGCCCCAGACCTACCGCACAACGGGCCGCTTTGTGCATCGCAGTAACAATAATCCACTGTATGTGAGTGTATGTGTGTGAGTGTACTAACAGCAAGTAGACTACTGTGTGTACGCAAACAAACTAACTGATTACACAAGATCGCACTGTTGTCGTCTTATTTATGTTTATTTCTTGCAAATATTTGTTAATCCTTTTACATCACGAATGCAAACCATGCACACGCGCGCGCTCATGCAGATTTGCAGCTATGCTGGTGTGTTGCATCAGACCAGCTCAACGATGCAGTAGACTACATGCTGGAAGAGTATTTGTAGTGTCACTCCCTTAGGGTCTGGACAGTAAGGTTATCCGATTTTCGGACAATTTGATGATCGGTAGGTGTTTCTGAAATATTAAATTCCATATATACTTGATAGACTATTGATAAACAACTTACGATTTATTACATCATGGGAATTTCAGTCCTGTCACTTGGATATGAAACCGGAATGGTTAAAAGTCGAGATCTAAGTAAAATTCAGATTTCTAAATGAACTGTCTGAAGGACACTAAGCGTTGCAAACAAGAAGACCATATTGAAATGAAAACGTCCGAAAAGATCTGTTCCTTATTTGTGATAAATTGGCAGCTTTATTCATGGAAATTAATCAAGCGTAAGAGTATCAAGCCATCTCATGTAATATGTCCGACTAAAGGAGGGAACCCATTATGAACGGATAGCACGGCACGGCTCCGGCCAAAAGTTTTGAAGATGTGTTCAATATTTTTCAGTTGCAATGGACAGTTCATCAGGAGAGGAGCTTGTTGTAGTGGCTGCAGTTTGTGTGGATCAAGAAGACCGGCAAAAGCGTGTGCGGAAGAAACACAAGTTTTGGGTGCATGAAATATTTAAAAAGAGGAGTGATTATGGCGAATTCCATCATGTGTTTCAGGATTTTGTTAAAAGATGATACCAAGTTTTTCTTATACTTTCGTATGTCTCGAAATAAATTCTATGAATTGCTGCGCTTACTTCCGTTTTCAACGTAATACAGTACCTTTCGAGCTGTTGTTAATCCTGAGGAGCGTCTTGCTTTGACACTTAAGTAAGTAAATTATTGTAATTAAATATGTGAACTAAACCTTCCAGAACAAGGCTATGTTCATGATAAAATATCAAATATGATTACAATTAAATATGAGTACAAACTTAAACATGTATTTAAAATTGTGTACTCTGTTTCAGTTATTTACTAAATATTTTATGGAGGTAGACTAAATGTAAATCGCTTTAAAAATTAATAATTATTCTGTCATTAAAACGACTATAAATTTTGTAATATTTCATCAAAATGAATTTGTATTAAATTTTGGGTTCAGAGTAAACCAATTAGAATTCAGATTTAAAATATCGGTATGGAGAACCATACATGACTTCCATATTCTAAGATTTATATTTAAAATCATTTTCGAAATGAAATATTACCATAGAAACTACTTCTTTCTACTTACTGCTTCAGCCTTAACCACAGTACTGTGGTCACTAACGTATACCACCTCACGTTATCGCACTCGATTTTCACTGATGATGGAAGTCGATGGCATTGCCGAAACGTCTGGTTTTGTATAAAACATTGGACTACGGCCAAATATCCCGGGAAGGAATTTTAACAAAAACTACTTCTTTGTTGCCGATAACGTTGTACACATATATATATAAATATGCATAAAATTAATGGCTTGTATAAGTTAATGATTGATCTCCATTAAGTAGTGCTCAAGTTTCCAAAGTTGTAATATTATGATGTCCGTAATTAAAACATCAGAGCAGGTTTAGTGTGTATGAGGGTACACCGTGGACAAAAATTTTCAACATTTCCTATTGAGCGATGCTTAGAGTAAAGCTGCGAATCTACAGTGTACGTTTCACAGAACAAACACGCGGAAAAGAAGGAGCGCTCCGAAGTCACTCATGGACCCTCAGCATCTTGCAGAGGGTTCATTCCCTAAAGACGAAAAGTCTGTCTATGAATCGTCCCTCTGTAAACACGTGCAGTTACACTGCCCAGCGATCCACAGGAAGCAAATCGCTATCCACGCTGGACACTTTTTCGGCTTGCACGCGTTATGTTGGTATGGGTTTCGGCACTTTCCATTTAAAAAGCGATGCAAATGTAAGAAAATAAACATGAATGAGGCCAGAAATAAAGCGAATTTGTGTGTGTGTGTGTGTGTGTGTGTGTGTGTGTGTGTGTGTGTGTGTGTGTGTGTGTGTGTGTGTGTGTGTGTGTGTGTGTGTGTGTGTGTGTGTGTGTGTGTGTGTGTTCCCTGCCTTTTTATTGCGGTAGTCATAATAATAAAATGGAAACGTAAACATTACATAACTGAGTATGTAAACATTTTTTTAGAGGATGATGTTTATATAAGCCGAAGATTGGGCGTAGGTAATGAGATGGGAATGACTTGAATAAGTGATGAACAAATGCCAGACCTTACCGGGAATCAAACCCTGAACCTCTTGGTCTAGAAGCCAGAGCCCTAACCACTAGACCAAACCGGACGGTCAATATTTAACTTAAAATATTGTCTCAGGGCGATTTTACCCATATTGAAATATGTAAAATTTTTTTTTTTTTTTTTTTTTACTGATGCAAATGAAGAATTTCTGCATCTTTTGTCAATAATTTCTGCATTAATTTCTGTCAATAAATTGTATTAATCACGATCCGTTTTCAAAAACGCAAATCATTACGTCACTCGGTACTGAAATTATTGGAAATGATGCTATTAATTGTCATAAATCAAAGGAAATTGGTGAAAACGATGTGAAAAAATTGTCTGGGAAATTGTATAAGTAAGTACATTGTCATAAAACCTGAAAACAGAGTAAGTCCTCTGAGTACCTTTAATTCCTCTATAACGTGAAAAGGGTATTACTATAGATCCTTTAATTCTCTATCAAAGAATGTTGTTGTGGAGAGAACTAAGTGATGGTATATCAGAGTATTTTAAATTTGAATTTGCACCGTACCCAATGTCTCTTTCCACGAATATTGGAATGAAAAAAAAACCACCAAGTCTGCTTTGTATGATGAGTTTAAAAAAATCGATGACAATTTACTGAACAAGACATCTACATAATAGATGGAGGGTATTTGTTGCACAAAGTGAAATTGAATTTAAAAAAATGTAGTAATTATAAAGAAGTATGCAATATGTTTCGCGTACTTTTAAGTCTGCAATAATCGTCGTCGATGGATATGATAATCCTGACAGTACAAAAAAATCTGAACAGCAACGTCGATACGCGAACATCAGTCCACAGTTCAGCATAACGGAAGTAACCCCCCCAGTCTTTCGGCCAAGAAACGTTTTTAGCTAATAGTGAAAATAAAAAAACAACTCGTTAAAATGTTAAAAAAAATTCGAAGAACAAAGGTTTGAAGTACGACAGTCATCTGACGACGCAGATACACTGATTATGCAAACTGCCATTCAGAAGTCTCAGAACTTGCAAGTGACAATTGTTGGCCAATATATTGATTTTCACATTTACCCAAAAGATAAATGCCCATAAAATAATAAAAATAAATACCCATCACTACAATACAAGTTATTACAAGTTATTTATGGTTTACGTTAACAGGCCATTAAAAAGTGGCCTTAGAAGAATTTTACATTTGCACTAGTGTATAAACTATCTCATATATAATAATTAACAATAATCATGGTTAGAAAGATAGAGAAGTGTTTCTGTAAATCCCCATATTATTAAGGGTTTTTGTGTCTCTTTGAGTGAGTTTATCGACCAAACTGTGACAAGCGAGTTGCACGTTTATCTGCCTGTGTCGTGTGACGTTGAACGGTTTTTAATTGCTGGTGTATTTTCGATTCGACACGCCAGTTCATTAATCATAACTGTTATGAGTGTTAAGACAAATGTTTGCTCACTACCTGCCTACCAGTCAGTACACAAAGTACTTGAAGTGCCTGCGTGCTTTGTCGGTGACGTCGGACGTGACGTCATATCCATTTGTGTTGTTACTTTAAAGATTTTTGTTATCGCTGAACCGGCATTTTACGTGTACGTAAGCATCTGTTAACTGTTAACGCTTTTTAAACAGCAAGCCGTTTGAAAACGCCGTAGAAATATTCAGAATATTGTCTGATACAGACGAAGCTGTAAGAAAGTAAGCATTAGCTTATCATTTGTCGGTTATTTTTAGACCGGTAAAAATTGAAATCGAAGCTACATTTATAAATCGGGTGCTTTTGAATCTGAACTGATGATGAGCTTACATTGCTCGACAGCGCTTGTCGGGAGTCATCGGACTAATGGAAAGCAACAAGCTAAGTTCTACACGAAACGTTAATGTCAGCTTATCCTAAGTGAAGCTAGATCTAAACAAAGTTGAATTTGGGAACAGGTAAAGGCACTGAAATCAGTAAAATGAGCAAGCTAACGTTGTGTGGATGGCTACAACCAATTCGGGCGAAATCTGCTTGATTTTGTTGGCATGTTAACAGACTCAAGTAGTTTCGGAGAAATAACAGAGCATTTGCCTGTTCTGGCAATGAAATATACAGGATAAAAGACAAATTTTTTTGTAATTACAAAAAATAGTAATAATATCATAGCCGACAATTAAACAAGCTATTAATGTTAAAACATAATTTAGAAATCGATTGAAGCTACATTATTTTCCTACTACTGTTAATGTAAACATGTGTTATTGACTCTGGCAAAACATTTATTCGATCCACAGTATTAGCATTCCCTAGTATTGATGCTAATCGTAGGTAGGATGTATTACGTTTAACGTAAGCCTGTTATAACTAATTTGCTCAGTATTCCTAATTATAGGAACATATTTCATACTTTTCCACATATTTCGCAAAGTATTGTTCAAACACATTTCTTAGTGACACATTGTACTATATAACGAAAAACAGAATAATTGAACAGATTATTGGGTTATTTACTTGGATGAATAGTTTATCGGAGACTCTTAAGTTTTATTTAACCACGTTATTATGCGCAGTTATGTTTGAAAATAGATTAAAGGCCTACTGCGGTAAGGAATGTTTTCTCTTTTTAGGTATACGTTAGAATACCATCACTTCTTGACGGAAATGTGCGCAACAGATGGATTTAAAACTTTTCTGGGAAGTCGATGTCTATTTGCCAACTGTTCTACTTGTGAAAAGACGAGGCTTCATGTAGGCCCTGCTGTTACTGTATAATGAATTCTTGCTCACCAACTTAACGACGCGTCGCGACGTCTGTTTTTAGGGTACACTTAATTGGCATCGAAGATGAAATTATAATAAAAATTGTATTGAAAGTGTATTTATTTGAAATAAGTAAATTTAAATTTTAGACCAAACGAATATGCAAATAGTGTTCGTTTACTTCCGGGTTTCTTTACACAATGTTTGAACGTAGGCTATTTAACCACAATTTTTAACATTTACTGGAGATTTATATCATAAGTTTTCCTCGTATTATTATCACAACTTTTAAGTTAATACTGCACTACCAGTTTTATACATTTTGGTATCGTTTTTCTTTTAGTCTTCGTGCCACACAAGCAGAAATGTTAAATCACAATTTAATTTTTCAACTTATCCTTTATTTCTTAATTAGTTCGCTTCTGAGAGCGTGAGTGCATAGCTGATGCATCGCGTATTCCCTGCACTTCACATTCGCTTTCACACTGAGCTTTCTACGCGTGGATGAACGGAATATCCATTTCACTACAACGTGACGTTGCGAATGAACTCTTCATTACGCCCGAGTCCAACTACTCCAATCGCATCCCTTTGTTCCTTAACAATGAAGGTAGGATTCTTCTTACTATATTATTAGCAATCCGCTTTGAAAATTACCAGTTTGCATTTTATTGTATAAATTAATCTTGTAATTCGGAAAACAAATATTCAGAAAAATCAAGTAATTAAACATAAGTAGGGGTTAGAGTGAGCAACGCATATCGTATATAGCACATTAACCTATAACGGCTCACTGGATGCTGACGTCGTCTGTGGATGAATAAACTGTAAGGACATAGATTGCTATACAGGTAAGTGGGACCTATACGTTAATACTGCTTTCGAATGGCTAAATGTAGAATTTTACTCACTGGTTTGCTAACGCAAACCTTTGAGAAAGGAAGCGACCAAATGAAGATCAAAGAGCCTGAGGTAGGAGAAAAATTCACGGGTTAAGGTAGCACTCCAACATACCGATCATTATACACTGACCAATCCTTAAGATTCAGTAACGCAATAACAATATTCTTGGAAATGAATTGCTGCAATACAGCAAGGAAGAAACTTCTGTTATTTAAAATTTTTTTTTATTTGTCATGCGTGTGTACTAAGAAAAATAGTACTTCTTATTTTTGTATTAAATAAAGAAATACAAAAAATATAAAGAAAGATAAAATTATCTTTTTTCCAGACAACCAGCAATTTTTATTTTATAGTTTTCCGTCAATAAATTATTTATAAGTTTATTATTTCTTGCTCTAATGATACCGATACTAGCCACTGTATAAGTTTTACTAGTGGACCGACAACTTTTTCCCGGCAGAAATTGTGTTCAACATTCAGCTCAGTTCGTGTATTCAGCAGTAGTTACATCTGAAATGATGCTATGCAGTAGCATACTTTGTTTTTAATGGGAAACAATTTCTTATAATAATGTGTCAAACGATCTAGTGTTAGACAAAAATATAACATAGACCTTTTCTGTTACGTTCTATAGGCCTACATGCTTATTTTTAAGATCCTCCTACCATATTGAATCAGTCTAGAATAAATATTTTTTAATTTATAAAGATTTCTGAAAATAAAAAGCATTGGCACTGCTTGCTCTACACAGTTTACTGAAATTACCAGAAAATCGTTGTTGAGGTACTGGACTCCTTGTTTCCTGGTTTTGCGACAGAATAATCGAACATAAGACTAAAATATTAGATTCCAAAGAGAAAATCTAATACCCAGCTCTGTCTCTTCAAAATGGTTACTTTAGCATTGATTTTAAGTTTTATTCTAAGGATCCAGGAACACTTAATCGCGATCGAGGATTCTGTCTCTGTCTGTCTGCCTACCTCTCCCTTCTCCACTCACCTCATCAAACTACCTATCTACCTACCTCCCCCTCTCTCCTTCTAGGACACACACATTATTGAAACAATCACATTTTACGTTTTGGTGGTCATAGTAAATAATTACGATTCTGAATCTTTTCGAACAGATTTTTGAAACCATTACAATACGTCCTGTGCATCGATAGAAATAAATGGAACACGTTGTTAATGCAATATACATTCGACTTTTCTTAATTAAATGTGACTGCAAATGAAATAGACTAAATACTTAAACAAACAGTAACACACACACTGTTGGCTTCTGAGTTAATTCTTTGTCCAGTAAAACTTTGTGTCTAACTGGGTCTCGTGTGAAACAGTCGGAGGGCGAGAGGCGAGAGTCAGATGGGCGCTAATTTGCTGGGACTGATGTAACAATTAGAAGCCAACACAGTATCCGCTTTAGAGTGACCTCGTTTCGCTGCCAGGGAGAGAATTGCGCAGCGGCGAGCGCGAGTCGTGTTTTGACTGACACACGTAACGTGCGTACAAGACATTCGTTACTTTTGGGTCATTACGTAATACGCCTACGCACATACTCAGCCTGACTGGCGGAGTGTTACTTTTTGTTTCAACTTATGCTTACGAATCGTGTCGCGTAATGCGTGTTCTCTGTAGTGAAGTCTCTCACATCACAAATTAGATTACACCAGGAAAAGCTCGAACTGCGTACACCGAAAGTTTGTAATTAGGGCGCAGGGCCGTATTTGGGGCTTTTGAGGCCGCCGGTAGATCCTTGATGTGAAGCCGATTCGATTGTATTTAATCACATGTGTAAGCCCAAATCCTCCCTTTTGTCACCGTTACCAGTTGGAATACAGAATAGTCTCATGTGAATAATTCGAGTTTTATGTCATTTTTTTTTTGTCAGAACTGATGGAGACATAGGTGATGATTGGTGGTTTTCGTATGGATGTTGCTTTAGCATAAACGATGCGACGTTTGTCAAATACAGAGAATTACTACCAACTTTCTATATTCCTGCATTCGTATACGTATACTGGATCTAAAAGTTAACTATGAATATCTGCTAAGTCACCGTGTAGACTCATTGCATTTCGCAATTTAGCGTTACTTTGTTAAGTTATTCTACTTTATCGATAAGTATTGTTTAATTTTGCAAGTAACGGTGCAGGCTTAATATAAAGACTAAGTTATTCCTCAGAAATACGTATTTCAAAAAGGTTATTACAAATACGGAAAAAGGTTGTAAGCCTACTAAGATGACTTACGGAATGGTTCAGGAATACTAGAATGATAACATAAAGCAGAAAACTTGTCATAAGCGGTAGAGATAAACTCGTAATAACGAGTTTGAGTCTGCATGTGTAGCCTATATATATAATATAATATAAGCCTACTAGCTGTTACCAGCGGCTTCGAACGCAAATATTTTACTTTTAATAAGTATTTTAATATAATTTTTGTTATCTATGTCTATATTACGTTCTGTCAGCTCGTATAACAATTTTGTACTCATTAGTCAAATTCTCTCCAAAGCTGTTTTCAACACTTGTACTATTTTAACTTGTACTAAATTATTATGTTGGTGCAACAGCCTTTGGAGATTTAAAAATACCCGTATATAAAGCCTTTGGAGATATTTATAAAGTACCCTTTAAATCAAAACGCTAAATTCTTTATTTTAAGTGTTACTGTGTTAGAAGCATTGTATAACGCATTTTATGTTTTCCTCAACCATGGGTTTTAATTATTTCAGCAGTAAACTAAAAACCAAATCTCCCTCTCTCTCTCTCTCTCTCTCTCTCTCTCTCTCTCTCTCTCTCTCTCTCTCGCCTCTACACACACGCGCGCGCGCGAGCATTAAGAATTTCGACGAAACCGAAACATCGAAGCATGATAATGTTTTTTAAACAAAAGATTTCTAGACTGTGGGGAATCGAAAGTGTGGAAGCGTTACATTTTTCGATGACGCATCACGCATTTTGTGGAATGACCCCCAGCCTAAAAACATTATCATGTTAAAACCGTTGTCACCTAATCTCACAAATGAAAACAACACGTATTTTTGCTTTGCATTAAGTATACCTATTAGGACAATTTACAATTAGTACACTTCTTCTTTTCACATCGTAATATATCGATACAATCGCATATTATATAAAACATCGAAAATGTACGCAGGAATGGATAAATGTGTAGTTACGATGCCGCTAAATAGCTTTTGTTTATTTATTTATTACTATGGTAATTAATTCTGGCCTCGATAGTGTTGTTGACATCTTTAGTAGTAGTATTTAATATATTTCATTACTTATTCATTGCATCATCAGAAATACGTATAAACATAAATTTTATAATCGTTTAAGAGAATTACAAAATATATAGGCCTAGACGTATCTGTAACAAAATTACAAAACATATCGATACAACCGCATAGTAAAAACATTAAAAACTGCAGGAACGGATAAAGGTACAGTTCCGATGCCGCTAAATATAATTTGTTTATTTACTTGTTACTATGGTAATTAATTCTGGTCTCCATGGTGTTGTTGGCATTTTTATACTCGTCAACGAAAAGGCATAATTAAAAGGGCCTAAATCCTGCGAACGGGGCAAAATATCAAATTCCAAGTTAGACAGTATTTTTCGCCTTGTGTCAAAGGTTGCCTGTGCAAACTTTGGTGGCAATCGGTTAACGGTGTGGATTTGTATTCTGTACCGTACCCATAAATCATCAGAGTTTTTTTATATAGGCTATATAGGCTAGTGCGCCTTGCAATGTACTCAAGCACTGTACACGTAAGGTACAGTAACAGCGCTGATTAAGTAATGATGGAGCAAATAAAACGCTTCAGTTAAGAAGACAGAACATTTACTGTGACCAGAATACCAAGACGCTAGTTTGTTTCCGATAGTTGTCAAGCTTTCGTCTTCATGGATGCTTGACTGCTTCGTAAATAGAGATCTTTAACTTGTCAGGGGAGGGGGTTCAACAGTCCGGAAAAATCAACTTAATTACTATTCGGATCCACTCCAGTCACCGTGAAATAACAAAGACGGAGAAGGGTAGTAAGCGATGAGAGAAAAAGAAGATTAGATTAATCATTCTGTTATAAATTTCGACATTCACGGAAACAGCGTAACCGGTGAGTTAAATTTTATTATGTAACGCGCGCTAACACTGGCGCGGGCATGCAAAGAGAGGGACAAGAAATACGGCTTATAAACTATTGAAATTAAAATGTTTAAATTAACATTATATCTGTTAATGTTTAAAATAAGGGAAATAATGCAAGTTCTTAAGCCTTCACGGCCGGCTTCAACACTGATGCGATTATTATTATCAGCGGGGCTGTTAGGGCGTGGTCCACATTTGTTGTTATTGACAAACTTTTGGCCCCACCACCGGAGGCTATCATCCGAGTCTAGATTGGGACGGTGTCCGCCAATTCACGTCAGAAGTGAGGCAGAGTTGAATTGACGGACACCGTCCCAATCTAGACTCGGATGATAGCCTCCGATGGTGGGCCGGTTCGTTTGTCAGTAACAATAAATGTGGACCACGCCTTAACAGCCCCGCTGATAATGTGGACCACGCCCTAACAACCCCGCTGATAATGTGGACCACGCCCTAACAGCCCCGCTGATAATGTGGACCACGCCCTAACAGCCACGCTGATAATGTGGACCACGCCCTAACAGCCTTGCTGATCATATGGACCACGCCCTAACAGCCCCGCTGATAATGTGGACCACGCCCTAACAGCCCCGCTGATAATGTGGACCATGCCCTAACAGCCACGCTGATAATGTGGACCACGCCCTAACAGCCCCGCTGATAGTGTGGACCACGCCCTAACAGCCCCGCTGATAATGTGAACCACGCCCTAACAGCCCCGCTGATCATATGGACCACGCCCTAACAGCCCCGCTGATAATGTGGACCACGCCCTAACAGCCCCACTGATAATGTGGACCACGCCCTAACAGCCCCGCTGATAATGTGGACCACGCCCTAACAGCCACGCTGATAATGTGGATTTTGTAAAGCAAAATGAGGCAAATTCCTATTATTAAACAAAATTTTCATTCGTAGATATATTACCTCTGATGATGATTATTATTATTGTTATTTTTATAATTATTATTGGTTCGAGAGGAACATGGGGAGGTCGTATTCTATCTGACGCAGTTTCTCAGCGGTCCCGGATGTTACCTTCACAAGATGCGGAAGGTCTTATCACCAGACTGCCTGTACTGTCCGTGTGGTGTAGATGACGCCGAGTACATCTTCTTCACATCCAACAGGTGGACCCGAGATGATCATCCCTCGGGTGCGGATACCGGCACGAAAGCTCCTGATAACATCATCGGAGCTGTGTTCCAATAGGAGAACGCCTAGAACAGTTTAGTACGCTACGTACAGGGCATACTTCAGGAGAATAATGCGGACTTGGACCGTCTGTAAAGTAAAAGACTAGATGTGGGCCTGCTACGCGCAGGGAAACGGCCCAACCTGAAGTAGCGTGATAAACAGACCCAGGGTAGTCGTGACTGCTATAGGAGTGGTTTCACTGGGTAGGGCGTCTGAAATGGAGTCCTATCTTGGGTTGCAGTAAACGCATTCCCCTCTTCAACACAAGAAATTATTATCAATATTTATTGTTGTTGTTGTTGTCGTAGTCGTTATTGTTACTACTACTACTACTACTACTTATTATTATTATTATTATTATTATTATTATTATTATTATTATTATTATTATTATTGTTTGTCGTTGTTCTTATACTTAAGCTTTTATTTTATTTCAAATATTATTCTATTGAAGTTAGTAGCAATCAGTTTTACGAATAATAACGTTAATAGCAATAATGATGTCAATAGTCTCACCAGACGGTTCCAAATTAGTACAGAATAAGCAACAGCTCTACTACTACTACTACTACTACTACTACTACTACTACTACTACTACTACTACTACTACCACTACTACTACTACTACTACTTCTAGTAGCTGAGGGATCCTTAGCTGTTCGGGTATTTGAGGCTGTTTTACAGTACATAAGGACTCCGTCTCTTTTTCTAGCGGAGACTGTTATTATACGTTTATAGTTGTGGCCGCAAACGATTTTTCGTGTCTTTGCTGCGTTATGGGATGATGGGATAATGGGAGGAGGAATTATGGGAGGCTGCTTTGTTGCCGTAGACCTAGTTTTATCCAATTTCCACAACAGTCGTCAGTGGAGAAGAGATACGGACTGTCTTTGTGACCACCGGTGTGCCAAGCGTCATCCGCACACGAGGAACTGAAGTCCGAAAATTGCGATACTATAACACAATCTGATAGCCAGTCTGTAACACGTTTTCTGCTGCTAGACACAACAATAGTTTTGTAGTCTATTTCTCCTCTTTACCAATGTAACGATATCGTTTGGATACTTAGTTATTATTTTTCTTTCAGCCTAAAAATTTGCTCAGTTTGCATCCAATAGATGTGTCCACTTACACAGCTGAAATTTCATCAACGTATTTGTCATTTGTAAATTGGAAGCATAAAAAACTTATGTTCGGTCTGCTAAACATTCACTAACAACAATTAATACAGCTTACGTCTAATACAGTGCTGTAAAATTTCCTTGCGTGAGTATAGTACTACACTACGTTCACAATAGGCAGCTTTCAAAGGCAGTAGTAATTTATATTCGTCTGGACGAGAGAAATCTTCATGAGAATTCGTGAGAGAACTGAACAATGGTTGGTTATCGGATGGTGACGACAGGCATTATAAGACGATTAAAAAGTTTACATTTATATGTATATGTATACACACTTTATTTAATTTGATAAATCATAATGAAAATATTTTCTACGTAAAATGTGTTAAAATAAGTAATATTCTGTAATTCCGTTTGAAATCGGCTGCAACAGAGACGACAAAGAAGGTGTGGTAAATCCACAGACAATCGGACATTTACAATAATTTAGGTAAAGGGTGAGGGTGGGGGTGGGGGTGAATCCGAGTCGGCGGTGGCACGCGCACCTGCTCACACCTGCCGTAGCTCACTTACCTGTTACACCGTGTGCACACGAAGATGGACACCTGCCGCCCTCTGTTCCATTGTCGCACCAAACACCTGGTTGGTACACGACCTTGGCAATGTCAATTGTTGTCGCCAAACGTCACCTCGTTTTTTGCTTTTTGTTTGATCTTTCGCCCTCGCTCCACCTCAATTTATTATTCGTCCTCTCCACCCCTCAGCTTTTCGATTTCCCTCCGTTTTGGTTCATTGTTAATACCATCTCTCTTAACTAACCTCTCTAATCTTCTTTCTAAGACACACAAGTAGTTAGTATACGTATATTTTCCAGTCATGTATAAGCAAGTAATTTATTCTTAAATATATTAGAAATAATTGACTAAATTTTAAAGTTTATTTATTGATTTAAGCCAATTACAGCAGCTGGGGAACTGTGATCGGAATACGAGTATCCTTTGTATTTATGATTTTGTACTCGTGATCATCAAGGGATTTTCTTATTGACTATATAAATTAATTACTGACTACTCGTGTAATAAACAGTAACTTTCATCGACTCGCCATTCGTCTGAATCTTACTTGTTCTCTTCTTCTTATTCCCATTCTCTCCCCATTCTTGCTTTATTTCTGAATCCTCTTTTCAGCGTTCACGTCAAATATTTTATGTTCTTACTTTATATTAATTTTGTAGACAAACTACGATGTTTGTCTTTAGATATGGGTCTAGAAACACTTTTATTTTGTTGGTAACGGTAGACCGATGTGTAAGCAAACGTGTTTTCCACTATAAAGTAATACAGTAGGCCTATCCTACTATTGGTGGGACACTACCAATCGCCCTAAATGTAGATGGTTTACGTTGAATTGTTCTGACTAGGAATTCGGTTCTAGTGTTGGAATTACGTGTCTGTAGGATCCCAGGGAAAGCGACATGATAAAGTGCCTAGCGTGTTGGATCACTAAAGCAGCTTGTGTTCGCTTCTCGTAAAGGGAAAAATTTAACCTGGCTTTTAAACGGCCACATTTTGCAAAGCAGCGGCAAGGCAAGTGGAATCATTGCTTAGTAAATTCTCTCTACTGGCCATTCGTAGTAAGTCTTACGTATCTACATCTGTAAAAGAAATTTATCCGCACACTTTAAAATATATAAAAATATGTCTAGACAATCTTTGGGTTGGTAAATAGAGAAGAAAAACATGAAGGAAAGGAAAATAAGACAAATGAGGGTGCCTTTGGAGGCTTCCTGATCTGTTGGTTCAGTATCGTGACACTAACTCAGAGAGGTTCCCGACGCAGAGATTTCTAAGAACTCCTAGTCTACGAAGTGTTCCGACTAGTTATATCTTAGAAAATGACTCGTCCAGGAAGTTCTCTGATATGGAATGTTTAGAAAATATATTGTTTACTATACTTAACTAGAATACTAGCGAAGGGTGAAGTGGTTAATTTGGGAAGAGTTCCTGTTCTAGTGGCTTGGGCAGAGTGCTCCTGTCTCAGAGAAAACATTTCGAGGTGAGATTCCAATCTACCAAGTGTGCTTAAAAACCTACTGACCGGCAAGAGAAACCTCCCGAGTGAGAGGTAAAAGTGACTAAAGTTTACTAGCTGAATAAAATGTTCAAATAAGAAATATTATTATTGTGGCTATTGTTATTGCTGTATGTTCTATCTACAACAGGAGACAAGATTTGCAGAGGCATTGGACTACTTTTAATAAAACTTTCGGCAGGCTATTGAACCTGAAGAAGTGATGTTTGGTTCGTGCCTTGGAACGAAGAAAAAATAAAGGAAATTGTATTAATGTCATCTTAGTTAAGAAACAAGTTTTAATGACATATTAAATTCAGTATCATTTTGTGGCTCGTATTCTATGTTCAGTTTCAGAAAGAAGAATTAAAAAGAAAAAGAGCAAGACGGATAGAAAGGCAAGCAGAAATGGATTGAAGGAATAAGCGAGAAAGAAGAAAAGATGTAAGAAAAGTGTATATCTGAAATAAATGAGAGATAGACATAACTAAAGGTAAATGTAGTTTCTATGGTTAACGAAGATTAATCTATAGCAGGAGCATTCGAATTAGATGCGAAGCGGCAGAGGCCCATGGCGCCACATTTGTGGGAGCGCCTAAACCAGACAAGACATTGCTGTTTTACAGTGTAGGTTGTAAGCTCTACGCCAAACCCCCAACCTGGAGGACCAGGTAATTTGATTTCGGGGTTTTCTTCCCCTAGACCGGCCGCTTTCTCTACAGCTGATGAGCCCAGTCTGCCCTCGGTTTTATATCTCCTAGCCTTCGGAAATCCAATCCCCTTCCATACAAGGCAGTATGGGGCAGTGCTTATTTGATGGCGGCACTTACTCGCCATGTCAGAGCATTGTCATAGGGATTATGTGGATTTTAAACGGTGTGACCACGGCACCAGTCACCCCACCATACTCTGCTAATGGTGCCGGTCAGTTGGGGAGGCCAAGGCTTATCATAGGCTGTAACGCCAGAGGATGATGATGAAGATCCCTAAACCAGACACGAAATACATGATTTTTATGAAAATATTCTCTTCAGTAAACATAAATTGCTTAAAAAACATTTAAGGTCACCAATAGCACAGAAAGGAGCAGTTTTTGTTTCAGAAAAGAACATTATGTTTGGAAAAAATTGTTAAGACTTCTTGTTCTACTTCTTTCAGTACTACAGGAAGCGGTGCTCATTGAACCGCACACTCATTCGTGTGAGCCCACTGGACCCAAACTTTAATATAGTGGATGGCCCAACTTCCGATGTCGTCTCAGCGGCATACCTCCATCTCGTTATAGGGCAACATTTCCCTGTCTCATCAAAGACCGTCTCCTGAAAGATTTTCTTTAACAGCCGTGTTCCATCCATAGACCATTTATGACCATACCTTTTTATTCTGCATTTTTATGTTTGCAGACATTGGGAGGTCTTCGGTATATTCCAGTAATATTTGATTATTTCTTTGGAGCCACCTTCCACTATCTTCCTTGATTGAACCGATTATCTTCTCAGGGGATTTCCTTTCAAACGTATAAAGTTCATTTCTCATTGGGATGTATTATTATAGGCCGGATGAACTTTTTTATACCGTTCTAACTTCATTTTCCATCTCAGTAAATGGCTCCTCAAAATCTTCGTTGGCAAAAATGCGGTGATACTATAAGTTAAAATCATCTGCAGAACTTCAACTTCCTCATCGGCCCTGTCATCTACAATCTAGCCTAAATATTTAAAAGACGATGTACTCTCAAACTGGTATTTTCCAAATATAAAGTTGGTGGGGGAGGGATTTTTTTTCGTTTGCCAACCGTCATCACTTATGTCTTCTGCTAACTGACTTCCAAACAAGGAGCTACTGCTTCTTTACTTAATTCTACGAAGGCGTCCTTCATTGCCTTACGAAGGACTAGGTTGAACAACAACGAAGCGATTGGATCACCGTACCTGAGACTCAACAGCCCGTTCATTCTTACCTGACATTTAGAATTCTCCATTGTCACACAGGATCTTAATGAGTTTATGAGACATTTTGTCCTCTTCCACTGCACCACAAAAATCATTCATGGAGCTTTAATAAAAATGAGCTGATGCCATGTCGTTACCTCACGATAATCAAGGCTTTGACGTAAACAGTAAGAAAGGTTCCTTGAAATACTTGGACATTTGGATTTTTATATATACTGCTAAGTTGATGTTAAGTTAGTTAAGTTCCAGACGATCTGTGGGACAATCAACCGTATTTTTAGAAACAATGTACGTCAAGATACAAAATTCAAGTTCTACAAACTTGGCAGTCCCTATACTGTCCTATGGGTGTGAACATGAATGGACAGCACATGTGTATATGAATGTGAATATGTGTATGGATGTTAATTACGGACAGCAATCAAGAAACAAGACAGTAAAATAGCATTCGTAAGAGGAGGTAAAAGGTGTTCTAATCCTAACCGTATAAAGAATGAGGCCACAAGAGAAGAGTTACAAGTTTTTAACTTGAATGAAAATTTAAAAGATTACAAACAAGTCTGGAAATACAAACCTATAGGACACAAGTGTGTGGGTAGACCCAGGAAGAGATGGCTGGAGGACTTTGAAGGCGGAACAGGCAGCACCTTGACTATGCCGTGTTCTGAAGTTGATGATATATAGGCCTACTGCTAGACATTTCTAGTTTTTCTTATGTAAAAGTTCAACCCGTTTTATGAGAAACTTTATTTTAATTCGTTCTGTTAATATTGTCTTTGTTATTTAATATTCTACGTTTAGTCATATTTCATTTGATGCTATTTTAAATAACATTTGTATCATGATATTTTTAATTTACCTGCTTTCACTGGAAATGCATGTTAATATCTATATAAATTATCGAAATTATCGTACGGAGAAAAATACATATTTTAATTTTTCGAAAGAGGCGCGAAATTCAGGCTCTGTCCTTGGTATAAAACGTTGTTTGCACGGCTCTGGACTACGGTATTTGTAAACAAATGAATCAAAATGCTGTGGAAGCACGTAGTGTACAACTGCATATAGAAAAATAAATGTGTTTGGCAAGCGTTGTTAGATGGTATCGGCAGACTGCTGCGCTTGTGCACGGCGGTATTCTGTTCTCGTAGCAAACAGCGTATTTCTCGGGTAACTGCTAATCGATGATTGTGTAAATGTTTAGCACAATGTGCCTCGCTTGTACTGTGCAAACAAACACTTTTGCACACGTAATGTAAACACGATTAGTTTAGAAAAAGTAAAAGAAACCAGAGAACACTTTCTTCACACCCAAACTGTGGCGTGATACAAATTATAAGGTAATATTTAAGCAATAAAGTTTATTTTATCTCAGAACTAGAATTCTACAGTACAGGTAATATTATGAACAAAACATAATATACATTTTCACATATACACATATATATTTTGCGAAGTTATGGGTAAGCATAGGTAAATTAATACTGCTGAAACAAATGTATGGAATGGTGGCTGATTGAAATTTAATTATTCAATTATGGTTGAATTTAAAAGTTCTTACTCCTGACTTCTTAAAAATTAATCTGTTGCCCATCGTAAAGTTAACTAAAGTTAATCGTATTGTAAGAGTTCGTTTTACACAGATTTTAATCTAAGTTCTTTAGCGCTTATAATTGAACTTCCTTGAACTGTGGTTTGAAGAACGATGTTCGTACGTGGAGTCCGATGACCTAATGATAAATATTCGATTTTCGACAGTCCTATGGTGTGTCCGTAATAACGTCGATTATAGCTCTCAGGGTCCTTTTCGGGTTTTTACCGTTGGATCCGAAATTTCTCGAGTTAAGCTCTGTACGCGCACGGTGTTTTGGGCTTACACTTCTAGTATGGGTTAAAATGTCTTTCCAAACCTAGGCGGACAGTCTTCCACTACCACGGATGTAAACTGCAGTCGGGCTTACACGTGTTTATAATATTTATATACCTCGAGATTATCGCCCGGAGATCGATAGCGTTCAGTGCAGCGAATTCACGGAATTGTGGCGTTTCCTCCAGACTTATCGTTTGTAGAAAAACCCACGTGTTTCGCGTTCGAATAACCGATATTAACTGATCTTGTACGATTATGATCTGAACTCTTACCTGAAATTCTAAGCCTCTGATTGGTCAATATTTAATTTAAGTGAGGGAATTGCAATCCGATCATGTAAAGTTCGGGTTATACTGTTCAAGTTTTCATATTTTGCTTCTGTTCTAAACATGCTGCAAAATTATCTAAAATTTTATATTATTGTAATAGGTTTTCAAGCATGAGTTGTACATATAATTCAGATGTAGACCTACATGAAGTCATTAGGTGCCTTTAGTTAGGTGATTGCTCGTCCCACATGTCATGATAAAGTGAATGTATTAGTATGTATTAGTCTAGTTACAATCTGTCGTACCTAACGTTTGATGTAATGACATTCTCAATAATTGAGGTTAATTCTAAACAATTTTGCTCACTTCCTGTTACCTGTCACCAATCTCACAGAGTTCGGTTTGTCTGGTAATGGCGTAGCTACCTAAACTCGCCGTACGACAAATACACAGACAGCAAGCAGTATACGAATAAGAAGTGATTTAACAAGTAACCCTCAACGGAAAAATATTTTGGATTTCATTTTAATTTGATAACTGTCGTTTTCTCTGGTCGGTTGCCACTGAGTTTGGTATAGACAACAGACATATCTTTTAAGGGACAAATGTATCAAGATGTGCTGATTATCATGTAATGACAATGATTGAATTCCCCATTACTCTATTTTCGTCGTATGGGGAAATATCTACGCTTAATCCTCCTTTAAACGTTAAGTAGAGCTTGTATCCAGTGACTTCTGGCTACTCTGATATGGTAAATAGAAAATAACAAATTTTGTTTGAGATTTACAGAAAGCTTCACCACATAAAAATCACAATTCTGCTTATGCTTAGTCTTGTTATAAGAGGGGAAAACTAAAGTTCAATTTCATTCATGTTTGAATAGTTCAAAACAAATTATGTTCAAGCGTTCTTCCTGAATTTCAGGAATCGGTAGATCGGTATCATTATCATGTGTGTGAACACAATAAATTTCATGAAATATTTACAAACACTTTTGCAGTTAAACAGGTACGTTTTTAAAACAAGTTATTTGATATCAGAAAACGCACTGTAAGAAGAGCGAAATGTTATACTTCATACAGTGTCACTCGGGTTGGCTATAACAAGTAAGAACTTCCTTTATCGAAAAATTTAAAAATCTTCTCTAAATGAATGTGAAAATATTCCTCTTATCTCATAGCAAAACACAAACGAATGTGTTAACGTGCACAGTTAGTAATGAAGGTAATGAGGTAAAAGTTAGTTGTGATTTAAATAAACCAAATTGTTCCATAAAAAGTTTTAAACCGTTCAAAGGTTTTCACTGTTTAACTCGGGATTCGTCTTGTACATATTTACATTTTAAAATGTCTGGTTGTTTTTGTTTAACCTTAAAAATATCATTGGTGTAGAAAAATTTTGTTTTGGACTATCATAGTGAGTCCTCTTAGATTAGATTAGATTAGATTATTTCTGGCTCGCTCGTTTTTTTTTTTTTGTCGTGTTGGCTGTTATAACCGCCCTCGGGTTCTCACGGTTTTTGATACAAAATATTTGAAATGTTGTTTTTCATGTTTATTTGTTGTATTACGCACACTAATCGAGCAACGTTTCACGCTCTACTTGATTTTCTGTATTTAATTAGACGTTTAGTGTGGAGGACGATAGTTACTTCCACACGTACGTCACAGGCAAACCTGCACACAGAACCACCCTCAGTGGTGCGACCAGCATATTCAAGCCAAGAACTGGTGGCGCAACAAGCGGGGACGGGGATTGTCGTCTTCAAGCCTTTGCGACTTCGGCATGACTGATAACCACAACTTGAAGCTACATATCTAGTACCGTCTAGCCGAAGAGACGGAAGACAGTATTACCGGTCAGAATCCCAGATACAAACGACACGGTTAGCACCGCCTCATCTTGCAGCCAAATTACTGCATAGACTTCTGCAGTGTCGACGACCATGGCTCGGATAGCCAAACCACCTAATAGCAGCAAGTGTTCATGCCAACATGGGAGACTTGTTCGTTGATTCCTAAATCAGGCCTCACGGTTAAACTTTCCAAGTCAGTTGCAACATAGACGATGGTAGTCAACCCCCCCCCCCCCAAGCAGGCATAAGTCATTGGATTACAAGGCAGGGATTCCAGAGAAGATGGAGGCATCGGCCCCACCAAAGTCAGATGACAAGCTTCCCTCTTCCAGGGCTCAAATTTTCGCACGAGTTATATGATAACTTGACTTTTATTTAAATGTTTCAGATCTGCTCAAAATGTGGAACAAATTCAGAATAGAATTGGTAATAATTGCAGTCCAGATTTTTGTATTATTATTTTACAAGTACAGAAAAAAAATCAAATGTATACAAATATTAAATGTTACTGTGGGGAAAACGGAAATCACAAAAGAAGTCAAGTTACGTGTATATGAAACAGCTTTTCTGTCCACTGACTTTCTTTTCTAGGACAGACAGAATATTTTACCTTGCTAGAGAAGCTCAAAATCAGATAAAATCAGAGATAGCAGAGGGAAGAGTGCTACACTGGTTTGGTCATATAATGGGGACGGACGAGAGTATAGCCGAAGCTCATAATGGAAGCAATCACAGTCGGAGGAAGAGGAAGAGAAAGACAAAGCTTGGAATGAGGTGACTATATTGAAAGGCTGGCTATTAGAAGGACTGGAAGTTCCACTTTAACTTTATTAGAAGTTAAACGCCTCTCTCACCATAGTAGGGAGATTAGAAAGTGGCTGAAGCACCCTGACCTTAAAGGAAGAAACGATTGAAGGATTTGGAGAGGAGCAAAAGAAGAAGAAGAAGAAGAAGAAGAAGAAGAAGAAGAAGATTTTAAGTGTTTGCTATTTTTATTTTATAATCTTGTATTATGACTATTGGTATTATTATCATAATATTATCATAAATATATTACGTTTAGTTTAATGATAACGAAATCAACGATTTTCAGAATTATACCAGAAATGCTGGTGCCAATGTTTTTTTTACTTGCACTTGGGCACAATAGTTTTCTAGTTGCATTTCCCGAAATACAAAAACATGAGTGGACATGGTGTTGTGGTAGCAGGCCAAAATAAGAACAAAGCTAATATTCTAACAGGTAGCTACCGAGATTTGAATAGATAATGTTCCTAAGGAAAGACAGGATATACTAATTACCGTTCATAATTCCAGTCGAAATTAGTGACTCATTCAGTATATAAGTAATATCAGAAATCATTTCCACATAGTGCTCTCACCGAAGGGAAACTCGTTCTTATTTTGTGTGTGTGTGTGGAGTTATTACTTATCAGAAACACTATCTATGCGTGACCGTGGTTCTCTGTTGTCCTTGGTCCACAAATTGTTACCGTTCAAACCACAAATTACCGTATTTCCGTCAATTATAGTGGGTAACAATTCCCAGCGTGCTTGAGCGATTTATGTAACTCGATTTAACTGATTGCTCACCTTTGGACAGAGCACTGAGTTAACTTGCTACTGCCATCAGCAACGTCGCTTCCACGCCTTTGGATCACCAACGTTTATCAACACCGTGTTCTCAGAGCATAGCTTTATATGTTCGCAGAAACAGTGAGCTTCGTGTTTGCACGATTCCGAGGTACTTTATCGACGTTTTGTTATGTCTCGTCTCCTTGTCCACACTGTAGTCGGTGTCCTGTTTCTTGTCAGCAGGAATATCTCCGTTTCCTCCGTCTCAAGAGTCAATCCGTGGTCTTCTAGTCAGTAGACAGCTAGTCGCATCACTTGATTTTCATTCCCGCTCCCTCTAGTTGTCACATAACAATTAGTCCATCGGCATCATCCGCACATCCCACTAACAAAGTGTTCTACTTATTTGATAAAATAACGTAAGGTTTCGCGGACTTTGTCAGTACTGTTAAAACGTGCCGGGTGGTTAGGCCGTGGTTTATTAAAACCTAATATCGACCCCTGCAGTAGCTCCTGCAGTCCCTTCCCTTATTTCATTACATTTTTAAATTTTTTTGCCGCAGAGTTCCCACTCGCCCCTACACTCTGCGGATCGACACACTGGAGGTTAGAAGACAACCAGTAGAGGAACAGAGGAACAAATGTGACAGAAGGGTTGATCTCCATCCGTGGTATATTACTTTTGATAGAAGTCTGGAGAATTTAGAGTCAATTTATATACTTTATCTATTTCGTGAAATGAATGTTCCAGACTAAAGTAAGACGAGTCAGAGAGGTTCAGTTTCAGCTACAGTGTTGCCTTGCGTCAGTAAAGCAGTCGAAGCTGGCGACGTCATCACAACCTATCAATACCCTCCTATAGGCCTATATATTAATGCCCTCCTATGCGTGCCCTCCTATATATCTAGTTTTGCGTTGCTACACACTTAATAAATAATAATATAATAATACCTGCCTAATAATAACGAAAACAACTACATTAGTAAGAATAATAATTTAATTATCACAAAGTCTGTACTAATAATGGCAGACTTTACTTTAAAATAATATAATTTTGCCACTACGTACACCACAGATATAGCACAGCATTATTCATGTTAATATTATGATGTGATTTTTTATTTATAATGTACAATAAGGTTGATTTGGACTAAACGGTCTAAAATAAATGATATGGACGTCTTCATAAGTATATGAAACAGATTCAAAAGATGTGAAGTTGCGCTATTCTATATTTCGCTGCAATGAATTCTCTGAAGCGTCTAAAGAATTGGACCCTCTGCACGGAACAGAAATCGTTTTTCACTTGTCAGCGACATTTCCCGTCGTACTGAAGAGTTTACTCAGGCATCGGAATGAAACGAATTTGCAGTCATACTTATTACTAACACTAATATATTATTCGTCAGTATCACAGCGACAAATATGAATAATTTTTTAATATTTTAATCACACACTTTGGCTAAAGGGATTGAATTAAATGCATGCAAGGCTAAAATGTAGGCAATATAGCCGACCGCTGACTATTGTGTGTATGCACTGTATCTGTTCCTTTGTACTTTATTCCTTTGTTTCATTTTTTATATCGATTAGTTCGTTTTCACAAACATAAGACTTTCAAACATAGTAGATTGTTCTATTTCTATGGTTTATCTAGGTTCAAATAATTTACCGCTTATCGTTAATCGTAGTTTTCAATTAATCTAGTTATCGACAAAGCTGAAGGTGATATGTCGTTGCATAATAGCCTATAAGAAGTGATGAACTGTACTGTACACGGAAACCTTACGCTACAACAAAATATTATGTTCTCATTGGTGGAATTTTCTGTTTGACCTCGCGATCTACCAATACGTCTCCCCCTGTGCGCATTTTTTGTTTTGATGCATAAATTCTATTTACAATCAAATCCAGCGTTCTATGGATTAAGCTGTAGTAACACAGTGGTCACACAAATGCACTTCAGTCTCACGTTAGACGATATTGGCGGAATCAGGTGAACTGACTGAAACGTTTTCCATACACAAATGCCGGCTACTTCACTTCTTTACGTGCTTGTGTTGAAGTTTATATGATTTAACTCTTCAAATAAAACATAATAATTTTTTATTTTGAAACTAAATTATAACGTACAAGCTACTGAAGTTTTTATAGAAATCGATAAGGTATGCAAACTCAGAACATCTTCAGTGGCAAAGATGGGCTACCATTTCGTGGACCAGTGTTCCGGAATCTAACCATTAGAAACTTCAATGATGGTTAGACTCCGGATAACTTTTCTATTTTCACTGTGGTACTCTTAACCGGTTAAATTAATGGCAAACAGAATATGTAGCATATACGCAACGCCTCCTTTTAAAGTCTCTTAACATTTAATTTAATGGCTTTATTTATTTTTTTTAATCACATTATCAAAGGCAAGAGAAGTGTCCTATTGACAGAAAAGTCAAAGTTCAGTTACGCCGAAAAAAGGTATAGCCTACAATCTAACCTCTGAAAAGATGATTAAATTGTTGGCCGCACTGTTGTGAATGTATTTAAATACAATATGACTCATTAAGTAGAAGCAGCCTCCAGTCGGTGTAACTAACAGCGTCAGTGCATACTCTACTCAGTTTGTGTAGGTTAGTTATAAGATAAGAATACTCAACTAAAGCGGCTGATGTAACGATGAAAACAACGCTACCGTTGTGTACGTAAGTTGTACTAACAAATGGAAAATTACCTAATAAACTCTAGCAACTGAAGCCGCTGAACGTTATGGCTATGTGCTTGTTAATAGAGTATAGATTATTTCATGTTTATGTAGACCTATAATCTTTCCTAGCTTATTCTTGCTTTTCGCTCCACCTAATGGAATTTCACCGGGGAACATTTGAACATCACTAGCACAACTTTATTTCCAAAAAACACATAAATCGTTTCAAAATTTAAATAAATAATTTAACATATGTTCAGACATTAAGTTTGCAGTTGTAAATGTGTGTAAACACTTAATTTTTTACATTAAAGTTTATGCACAGACTTTTTTTATATTAATCATATAACGAATGAAAAAAGACACTAACCAAGTATACAGAAAAAATTATTAGAAAAACACGGATGGCCAGAGACCCAGATGAAAATGAGGCGTAGTATTATAAGAGAAATCATCTTCATTACGTTATATGGATGAGGTAAAAGAACTGAAGTAAATCTGTCTTTAATCGTGGCTTGGTAGAACGGACATAAATTAATTGTAGGCCTATATCGATTACAGATACTTCAAAGACGAATAGTTTACTAACCGAATACAAAAGAGAAGTAGAAGAGAAAGAGAATAAAATTAAAAAAGAAGACGAAAGAGAACAAAGCAAAAAATCTTCAGCAGAAAGGTATTCGGGTCAAACGCTCTCGAGCGATTCTGGATGGCCCGCCATAAAGACATCCTCGTGTGTAACTTCTTATCCCAGCCCTGGAATTAACCACTGAAAACTGTCCTTTCTTCCTTCCTCGCACGCTGAGCATGCTGCTTGCTACTGTTACCCCTGTCACCGGGACGGAGGCTCTTTGGCTCGCGGAGAGCACTGACGCCTCAAGGTGTCTGCTTGCTGAACTTGAGACAAGCGACACCTGACGTCTGAATCGGTTCCAGCAGCAGTGTCATACATTAATGTCGTCTTCCCCCACCAGCTAGCGAAAAAATGTTTTTGGCGGTTTACAGTCCAGTATTAGGCACCAGTCTACTGTACCAGCACTATGTTTATCATCTGGCAGCCATTGGGCTCGACCCACATCCTACAATCCTGCGGTGGAAGCAAAGACACCCCGCTACAACAACCCAATCGCAGTCGGCAGAAAGGTGAAAGATGAAGTAAACGCCGTTGCTGGAAAGTATAATACAATTTAAATAAAACACAAAGGAGATGTCGACTATACAGAAGAAAGTGTATAGCTCAAGCGCACTCGCATTTCACGAAGATTCTATAACGTGCTTTAGCGCCTTCATCCTTCATCACCTATGATCCACATAAAGTTTGACGTTTTGGAGTTTTTAAATACCTCCGCATTCATTGCCCGTGAATATTTGTACTCTGTGAATATTTTCAGTTAAAATTTGTATTTGGATACAACTGGTACTCGTCACTTTTACGATAATTAAAGCAATGTCATGTGGTAACTTCGATGTATTAGCAATATTTTACGCTATAGCCTATACATTTGTGTTACCGCATTTATTACAGTATAACTGTGAATATTCGGGTAGAGACTACAGAATACGATCTTATATACTCATATGATTATTTTAAGTAAAGTGACCAAATTTTAAATAGTAAAATATGAATTAAAATTTTAGAAAATCGTTCTTGTTTCATAATCTTTAATTGTTCGTGTTACTGCAGCGTAGCGTTCGAGTCATCCTCACGATCAGCTTTTATTTTATTCGTAGGCCTACATATTTGCTGTCCTGTACAATCTGATGTTTGATAGATACCACTGACTCACCGACTCGTGTCATTGTCTAGAACTAATGAGAGCGAATAATCTGACGATTTATCTCTTTATCAGAGAGTTAAGTAAATAAGGATTCAGATTTTCAGTACTGATACCCATGAACTTAGAACTGTCTTTCGGACCTCAGAATTGTCGTTTTCTGTATTCATCATAAAACTTCGATCCCAAGAAAATGTGTCACTGTATTATTTGAGTATTATCTGTTTCAATTATGTGTACGAGTGTTAGATAGTTAGTTTTCTATCTAACCAATGATTTGAAAATTGAGTTTTTATTTTAATAGTATTAAAAATACATAGATAATATAACTAATTATAACTATATAATCATAATTATTCATAACTAACTGATACGACTCTTAAACATGTTTGTTACCATTTGTCTTTTAATCGAACTGCAGATTCTGCCTACATGAAACAAATTAATTTTCACTGCAAATATGTTCGATTGCCTTAGTGAATTTGTCTCTTCTGATTACAGAGTAATTAGTGGCGTTTCCCTGATTCTACAGTACGTTTCTCAGCCAGTTTATTTGTTGTTCGTCTGCCTGTCTACTATCCGCCTATCGCCTGTAACATGTATCGATCTCTTTCTCTTCTCTTCTTCCTCTGTTTTTGTGTGTGGTGATGCTACCAGTCGTTATCAGTGTAAATTGATTAAAACATATTTATGACTAACGCTTAAAATTTCGCAATTCTGAGCCTCATTAAAAAAAGAAATATTTCCGAGTAGATATAAAAAGAAGAGAAAATGGAAGTACAGATGCGTTATATCATTAAGGCCGTGTTGTTGTGGACCCTGTGTTTTTTTAGTTTGAGTGGGACTTGGCTGTAACGCTTCACGATAAATTAATGATTTATATCTACTTGAGGATTCTGTTTTATGTTCTTACATACCTTGGGATAAAGCATAAACATTGAGTTGACAGAAATCGTAATTTGGATGGATGCACTAAATGCTATAAGCCTACTTGCTAATACTAGTCGCTATGCAACATACCACGCGGATAAGGCAAGATCTGATACTGTATATGCGTAGACTTTGGTTCATGCAATTTTATGAGGAGACTTGCACATTGCACATTGCACATTGCCAATATGCGTTCGAAATGTTGTCAAATTACTGCGATAAATTGAATCCACTTATCAGAATCAAATACAAAGAATTTAGTTTTTATTCTCTAGGTGAAGAAACTGATACTATTCTCAATTCGAATCATGCCACATACTCGTAAGTAAAAAGAAGTATATTGTAGAATTTTAGTTTCGAACTTTGAGCTCTTAGATCCTCTCAAACGGAACTACGACCGATTAGACGATGCCAAGGAAAGGATAGGAAAGTATGAAATGCAGACGATAGGTTGAGAACCGAGAGACAAATCCCCATCAGAAATATGAAACATTGGTTATGTGTTGTTCGACTGAAGTCAGGAAGTAATACAAAAGTGGAAAGCATTGGATTTTTTTACATAAGAAAATAAAAAGAATTATAAGGCGAAGCCATTACAAAGTAACAGTACGTTACTGTTTCCCTTCTCTAGAAACCAAAGACTGCTAAAAGACTATTACACCCCATTACAGGGAAAGCTTAAACAAACCTCTTGTGTAAGGCGCGTTTTGTTTAGAGACAATGGGCGACAGTTTAATTGTTTTTGTTAGTGCCACTCACTGCGCGGCTTAGCAAAGACATAGGCGTCACTTCTAATGCTTTTGTCTAGACTGATACTGTTTGACTTGCTTTACGTTTTGTTTTACAAACACTCTTCACGTGTGTTCTGTCAACAGGTAAATCTCTAAACATCTCCTACTGGCCTGAATATCGTGTTCAAGTAGCGGTTTCCTTGCTTTATGTAAACAGTTAGTCATTGCTGCAGATCACATGACCTTTACCTCTACTGGCAGGTCTCCTCCAATATGTTCCTCGTCAGTTAATCTATTTCAGTACTTTAAAATTCTGACAGTACAAAGTGTTATAAATTTGTGCATTTCTTTGTCAAAATGGAATAACAAAGTGTGATGTAAATGTTATTGTTTTCGGATAGAGACGTAAATAACACTTAACGAAGTTCCTAAACTTCCTTTAGTATCTGTCTGACCGTGCCCGAGGCCGGTTGCTCGCGGGAGCAGACCGTCGCCGTTTTCCTTGATGTCGAGAAGGCTTTCGATCGTGTTTGGCATCCAGGCCTTCTATACAAACTCACGGAGATTCTGCTTCCGGATTGCTACATTCATTTGATTTCTAGCTTTCTTCGGAACAGAACCTTTCGCGTGAGAGTAGATAACACCCTTTCTTCGGCAAGGGCTATTACTGCTGGTGTACCTCAGGGAAGCGTCTTGGGACCCCTGCTTTTCTCTGTGTACGTCAATGACGTGCCCAAGTTGCCTGGCGCCAGGTTGGCCATGTTCGCTGACGACACGGCGGTGTACGCCGTCGATCGTCGAGCTGAAACGGCAGTTATCTGGCTCCAGGAACAATTGGACGAGTACGTTGAGTGGGGAGAGAAATGGAGGGTTGCCATCAACGCGGCCAAGAGCACAGCAGTAGTCTTCTCCAGACGCTTAAGGCTCCCAAACAGAATTTACGTAGGCGATACTCTGTTACCCTGGTCTCGAGAGGTCAAGTACCTTGGGGTTCACCTCGACCGACGTCTCACCTGGCGGACACACTCTGCACAAGTAGCCCGAAAGATAGATCGCCAATCGTCTCTATTAACTCCGTCCCGTGTTATGCAGCAAGGCCACGACCCGCCGCCTAGGGAAGCTTATCGTCTCCACCTATGTGGTGCCGATGGTTACCTAGACGATACCCGTTTGGTGCTACTTGGCCAAGACCCACAAGCGAAAGCTTCAGTCTCTCCTTGACCGAGGATTGCGCTGGGCATGTAAATCCCATTACCTAACATCTAACAAAACGATCCGAGACTCCCTGCTTTCCGTTCCCTGGACGCCACTATACGGACACTGTCCCGAAAATTTTATCGCCGCTCCGCCCGATTCCAGGGCAACCACCTGATTAGCGCCCTCGGTCGCTACCAATCTGTGCCAGGAGAATCATGGACTCGGCCTCGGCGTACATTCACCCTCAATTAAGTAATTAATTGAAAACCCACAGCCGGTAGCAGGCCACACCCTAAATCCAGACCTACCAGTCGACCCTGCGGCAGGAGCTCTATTTGAAGCTCGGGACGAAGTATACGAGCGGGCGACGGGGAAGCCCTTCGTCCCACACAGCCATTGAACTTGTGTGTATCTGTCTTCAGTCGTGACAGAATTAGTCGTGTCTTAAGACTGTTTGTTTAGAACTGTCTCTAGCGAATCTTTGGTTCACACCATGCAGACGCTTTTTAACCATTACATTACATTAAACCCGCCCAAAAAAATTATAGATGGCGAGTAGTAATACGCTCGGTGATCATTCTACATTTAATTTTCTAGTTTTCTTCCTACACAGAAAGTATGTCGTTGCATTTACCAGACATTTTGTTCGTTGACGAAATCAAAACCTTTACAGGATTTAGTGCTAACAAAGTAAATTGGCCGCGCTCCGCAAATTTCTGCTCCAAGAAAGCAACAAACTTTATGTACTTAGTAGAACAATAACTATTTACATGTAGAGAGTGGGAGAAAGAGAGACGAGTGAAAGTGAGAGGGAGGTATGTTTGACGAGAGAAGGCAGTAGGCCTACTTGTCCCTTTCCAATATGATTCAGATTGAAGGATAGGGTTGATAACAAAGTTGCTAGTTTGACATTTACAAAGAGAAAGGTTAGTTTAAAGAGCTGAATTCATAAATTACTCTCTTGTAAAGGTGAAGAACGTGAAGAATACCGTATAATTTTATGAGAAAGGCTAGCAGAGAATGCAAAGAACGTTTACTTTCATGTGAATGCTAACGTAATGGAACCAGTTCATGTATACCAGTAAGGTAAATTAATGCATTTTAAAATTATTGTCGGTTCCATCGTTTTCTCTGTATAATTTAACGACAGTGTCCATATTATTATGATAATATCGGTTCGTATTACTTCATTAATTAGAATATTTTTTGAAATCCATCCGGCTCCTTCTGAAGATTCTGAGTATTCAAAAAATGTCTCTAGTACAGGTTACCAGCCTGTGGTTAGGTTGAAGCACGTCTGCAGAATGGACCACCAGAGGGTAGTAAAGCCGCTGTAGACTACAAACTAGTCGGTAGATCTGTGAGTAGGCTCTGGAAAAGTTGGCTGCAGTGAAGACGGAACAGGACGACGAAAATATTTTGTATAAAATGTAACGCGGGGGGTCACTTAATATGCGATCTTATTTTTTCCTTAATTTCCAAATATATTTGTAATGTTGTATCATGTACTTATTTAAATATGTTGTTCGGGTTCATTGTCGTTATGTGTTCTGATTGTCTCCGTTAATCCGGAGAAAGTCTTGTGCGGTGTGCAGAAATGAAAACGTAAGGAGGGAAATATACATATAAAGAAATAAGATTCAAATAAGAGTCAATTTGCGTTATGAACAGTACAGGTGTAAGGCATAGATTCGCCTTCTCTAGCTGGAGTATATCACTGCCAGTAACTGCCAAATGTCTTGAAGAACTTTAATACGTTTATACCAAGTGATATGACCAAAGCCCTTTTGTAATTTTACGAAAGTTAGTTATGTCTTCAGTTGTCTCTTTTTTTCGGCAGACTCACTGACTTCAACAGAATGGAGGTTTGTTTACTGACGGGTTTTAAAACCAGAAATTTCAAATTTCTTAGAACAAATAGGCCTATATCAATTCTCCCTCTCATAGTCACTAGTAGCCCTACTAATGAAACAGCAGATATTTAGTTGGTGCATAATGTCCTCATTTGTCATGCGATGTCTATTTAATTTTAACTGCTGACCTCAAAAAAGTCTATTTTCTTGTATACTAAAGTAATAAAGACATATACTGACATAGTTTACATGTTTACTTAACATAACATAAATGAGGCTAATTGTGCTTACTGGGACTGAAGCTAAAATTGTAAAGTCAGTGCGGATCTAGTGGATTAAGCAATAATAGGGTATACTTGTTTAACTTTCATGAAATTTTCAACATTCAGGAAAAACAAAATGTTATAGAAACTGAGTACACGAAATAATAAAGAAGATTCTGAGTTTTTTTTAGTACCGGTAACATGTGGAGAAGTGAATGATCAATGATTAACTTAATACTAATGCCGCGCGCAAATATTTCTTCTCCCTCTCTCTTTGGTACTTCTAACTAAACCTGTTCTTGTTTATCAACATTATCTAATTATACAAATATTCGGTTTAAAAATCATAATACTGTGGCTTTTAATATAAGATGAAGTAAGTTTATTAAGAATAATTTTTGTGATTTGATTATCTTTCAATATGTTATTCGTATTTAATCCATCTAGGATGTCATTTATGTAGCTCTTCCAGTAATGTCATTTCCCTTTGAATTTCTGAATCTGACGCTGTTCGCGGGGTATCTTCTGTCAGTAGTATAGTTTTGTTATTCTTTTTAGTTCATTTTACGTCATAGTAAAGTAAAGAGATAATTTTCAGAATAATGACATCATACTCTATACAAGGCTTTTAGAGTCACGTCAATGACGGTGTCGTAATTTAACTATCACTTCCTGACATTTGTACCTTTAAAGAGAAATCACCTAAACTTTCATTAACTTTCGTCCGTGCACGGCGATAAGAATTTCCTTATAGGCTGCATACGGTGTAAATCAGTGCTGTCAAAACCTCCTTGAATTCTATCTGAACTCATGGGTTTAACATCACTTAGATAGATTTTCCTTGACAAAACAAATCTGAGGAATTTAGAACGCACAAAGTGGATAAAACTTGATAACGTAAAACTGATAAGCAGCTGTACTAAATAATCGAGCAACTGACTTTTTACAGACACTTATATCTGTGTTTCTAACTAGGTTAATGTTACGACAAAATTAAACAATTGTTTAATATTCTTTATGGTTTATTAGCATATAAACGTGGTAGTTCAAGTTAATTGTTTTCAAATTCATATTAAAGTGAAACAATGAATACTGACTGTTCGTGTTATTGTATTATGATTAGGAAGCTTCCGAAAATCTATACACATCAAGAAACATCGTTTGTATGTACACATCTGTTCCTCTGCCTTTTGTTGCCTTCATACGTAATAGATGTTTACAATACTCTACATCACGTAATTTGTTATCGTGCCCTGTCCTAATCACTAATTGTACCTATTAAATTTTACTGTTAGTTTTACTGTTTATATTGCTAGATTAAAACCATTTAAATCCGATACATAAGATTCTAATGTTTTGTTGTTCTTTCATACAAGATGAATTAATGTTATTGAATATATAAATAAAAATGTTAGGAATATAAATAAAAATGTGAATACAGAATGACACGTTGCGTCAAATGTGGTTTTGAAAAATTAGTAGACTAATTCGCCCGCGATATCAAAACACCGTTTATTTGAAATTGACAGATCGTTAGACAGTGTAATAGATGAATTATGCTGCTTTATTTATTTACTTTTATCTTTTATTTATTTTTTTATAAAAACGTTTTCATAGCCGTCGTGCAATTATTTTTATATTGTAGGCTTATTGTGCAAAATATTGATTTTGATATTATTATATTATAGGTTATCATAATTCCTAATACTAAGAGTCTTGTTTAATATAGGCCTAGTAAAAGTAAATTCGAAGGAAGTATTTGCTTAAGCTACATCTACTGAGTACATACTGAGTAGGTGCAAAAATGTCTGTGAAGGAAAGAGAGTTCGGCATTCATCCATTGTGTTCTTCGATTGTTGTTGAGAGTAGATTTTCTTATAGAAGATACGGGCCTATCATACTGTGGTTACGTAGGTTGCGATCTACCTTATGTTAAATAGAAATATATCGACCAATCAAATAAACAGATTTTTGAAAGAATCCGCGGTACAACTTCAAGAACCTTAAGAACTAAGGTAAGGCTCGGGAGATGGTGCGAATTAGATTTTAGAAAATGACAGTTACATTAAAAGTGTCTTACGATCGAAATGCTGGATATCCAACTCTTAACGTTGGAATGGACTTGAGAGCCTAGTTAGCAGTCGGCATGAAGTTCCTTCTGTTGACACGTGGGAGTTATTGTCAGGGTAGAGTCCATTGCTCCACCTCCGCCAAGAAACAACGTGCTCATTCCCTGACCGTTGTGTTGGTGTCGTCGGCACTTTGGAGAGATGCTTCTTCAAGCCGACCTTAGATACCAGAGCCTGCCCTCAGACTAGAAGGAGCCGAAGCCCATTACGATAATCGTAGTCGAAACCGTGTAACAAGTTCTAACTGGTGTTCATTGAGAGGTTTTTTCACGAACTAGCGGATTAAACGGCAGATCTGTGTCGTTCATCCTTTGGACAAGAAACGCTCGCCTCAGATCACCCAGGTAAAGACAACTATAAAGAAACAAAATGTCATTACACTACCTTATATGCCTTAATTTCGTAACATTCAGTCGGAAATCGGTTGCCGGAATTTGGGATACGAGTAAGTACCAAGTACTAGTTGAATTATTGACATAAAAATGTCAACAGAATCAAAACACAGTCTGCGGGCGAAAACGTTTCAAAGAAAGTAGTAGTCGTTCCAAATTCATAAACACCCCGATAACGTTATTTATCAAAGAGTCATTTACTTAACTGTCAGTGTTATAACATTTAGACGTTACATGTGTATGTTTTAAAATTATAGATAATAGTAAAGTTGGCAGTAATTGGAAACAGTTTAAGGGTTTCTTCAGACAGTGATTAGAAAAATATATATAAGAAGAAAACCGTATTCATAGGGGTGATTAGGTGGGGTTGCGGACAGCAGGTAGAGAACAGCTGATGCTGCGCCAGCTTAGCACCTGGTACGAACAGCTGCTCGGCCTCTGATTTCTTCAGATTTCCCGCCAAATTCCACCTGCTGTCCTCCTTAAAGACAAACAACTCCGGTCTGGATGACGAACATTCTGGTACATTACCAAATGGCACGAAGCAGGGTGTATTCTCAATAAAATGGCGGACAATAATGTTACTGAGGGGAAAGGAAATAGTAAGTAAAAAAAAAATAGTGTACTCATTTGTTCTAGTTTAAACTTAGGATAATTTAATCGAAAAGGTAGAATTTTAGGAGCACAGCCTATGGTGAAAGTGTTGCATTAATGTTACGCATTGCGACACATGCTATATGCTTGCATACCGTGATGCAGCGACTATGTTACGTTTAGGTAGTCATTCCATTGCCATATGGATTACTAATAATTGTATTAGTGAAATTGTGGATTCATTTTTCCTTGTATCACTTGTATGGGAACACAGATATTGAATATAAGAGCACTGCTTTATGCTATTAATTTCGGGCTTCATTTCAATGAACAGGGATTGAAATTAATTCGGTTTATTTAATTAAATTCTGGAATATGGTCAACGAAATGTAGTTTTGGAAACGTCTGACTTTCACGTGTCTGACTTAAGATTTACAATACCGGCCACTTGAGAACAGTACGCAATAATTTCTGATAAGAGACGAAAGCGGTTAGATTCTATGAAATATAATGAAGATATTAATCTTTTTTGGGAAGTGATTGTTAACGTGGTAGGGTTATTAATGTATATACACAAATATGCACATATTTAGGTATTTATATAATTATGTGTGTATTTATATAGACGCACACATACAACGTGCGTGCAAGTCGTGGACATGGTTTAAGTATGTCCAGAACGTAAATCATCCTTATGATAACGAAAAGTAGTTTGCATCTTTAGGTTTATTAAATTAGCAAAGTTAAAGGAAAAGGCCGAATTTAGTGAAAAAATCGCAGAGTCAAAACTGATAGATTACGTTACGAAATTGCTCTCCACCCTCCCCAATGTTTGGCCCTCTTGGAGTAAAAATTGTTCCCAAATATGAAAAAATTTCATGCCAAGTAAAAGTTAGCATAAAATTCCAAAGTGGTTGCTGAAACAAACGATTAATTTTCATAGTTGGAGAACTCGTATCTCATTGTAGGGATAAAAAAGATTAAAACCGTTGGATCAAATGAATCGACCTGAAAGAAGATATATAGAAAAAATTTAAATACGTCGTTTTCATTAATTTTGCACAGACTCATCAAACGAGCTTCGTAAAACGTTTCTGTAGCTTAACGTTGTAACTGAAGAATTTGAAGTATGTTTGTCAGGTGCGTGATGTGTGAATACATATTTTGTGACGCTGTGTACGGGACACAAAGCCTCCCCGATTTTTTTATACTCTGAAGTAGGCCTACGTTAACGCATTGCTTTCGGAACTGCTTATACGTTGTTTACTGAAACAAATTTGTCTGCTACGCATTTCGGAACCAAACGTCGTCACTTTTGACGTCATGATCAACACACTCGCCAAAATTTTGCGCATTCCTATTGTGTGCAAACGGAATAATGAATACAAAATTCTTCTCTCAGTAGTTATATACTATACTCTACATATTAATGTGTAATTAGAACGTTTCGATATGACATACAAGCGATGAGGTTTTATATACTACTGGTCGTAAGAGGACACAGTCACCTTTGGTTATATACGATCATGTACTAAACTCCATGAGGCATACATATGAATGTTATACAGTCTACAGCTATGACATACCAGCAAACTTATGGCAGTCTGTCAGGTAATAATTTCAATAAATAAATCACGGCCGTTTTACGGTATTTTACTTCTACATACTAAAATCAGTAAATGCCCTTCTTCCATCCTTTAAACAATATTTATGAAAAGTAATATTTTAAGCATGTTTGAGAGGTTAAACAGAATGTTTGAGGAGAAATTTTATGTAAACATAAACGGTTTATAAAGAGCTACTATTCCGTTGACCACTAAGCTGTATCTAGTGTACGGTATGTAAATATGGTACACAACGTTACTATTTAAATAACAATAATTCCTTGTTTATTCAACACATTCCATGATTTATAATTAAGTAATCATAATAGTAAAAATTTTAGTGGATTTTAGAACAATTATATTACTAGCAGAATGATCACTGTTGCACACCACTATGACATACAAGCGTGCTGAAATCTCATGATTTAAATTTGTGTAGCATATTCGCGAGACGACATTAAAGTCTTTTCAGAACAATTATTGTGAACCTTTTTAGATAGTGGATTGAAAACGGAAAAATCAGGGAGAAACCCCTAATACATAAAGTAAATAAGACATGCCAAACAGTGGGGGTTGTTGGAACCATGTGTCGGAATCTAACGAGGTGGCTGGGAAGATATTGAGTACAATAAACGACAATGGTGTTTATTTTCTGATGTAATAAAATACGTTCTGAAGTTAAACGTTTCAAAAAAGTGTATGAAATATTTTCTAAATGTGAAAGTATTAGAACTGATTCCCACTTAACAGACCGATTTATTAGTCTGAACAACTTAATCCGTCGAGTATCTTGAAGAGAATCTCCTACGAGTATATCAGTTCAACGATTAGGAATATATTAAGCTGAAAACCTTTCAAACGATTTTGTTTGTTATCAGGGTTTATCACTGTACCAGAGTTATCAGCGGCGTCTACAATGTGCGCTATATTTTTGTTCATTAACAGGAATTGACCACAATAATATTTTATTGTAACGCGTAATTTTTATAGTATCAGTTGTATTGTTATCTTTTGATGGCATCCATATTTATAGCGTTTATTTCCTAGAAATCTATTAAACAAGATATTTGTATTTTTATGCTGCAGTGGATTCATAAAAAAATCGGATAAAGAATGACAAAACAAAATTGAAGTAGTCACTCTCTCGCACTCACAAGGTCAATGACTAGCAAAGACAGATGTCAATCAGTAAGCAAAGAGATGTAAAATCAACTTTAGTTTAATTATATCACATTTAGAAGTAAATGTATTGATTGCTTGGTGATGACCACAACATACGTTGGTTTCCCAGCTTACAAAAAAAATTATCATAGTTATTGTTACTAGTAACAGGAGCAGTAGGGGTAGTCGTCGGAGTAGAAATGGTAAACACAATAATTTAACAGGCCCACGATGTAATAATTTAACGTAATAATCCCACAACCCCCTCCTCCTACCAAGGCACAGAGAGCAATCCAAAAGAGGAACAGGGGACAATTGAGATAGAAAGGTTCATAGGCTTGATATAGCCTACCACCGGAATGTATCATGTAATCTGAATGTTTTCATTCTATTTTATTAAATGAATTTATTTTCGTTAGAGATTTCTTTTTCTTTTTTCTGTGTCAGTAAGAGATACAGAAATAATTAAATAAAATTAATATTTCATTTAACACCGTCAAGGAATTAATGTGGCAAGTCTAACAGGTGCCAATCAAAGTACTTGATTCTTTAATAGTTTAATATTTTTTATAGTGGTACCAACTGGCATTACTTAAGGTATTGGTCCCAAGACAGCTGAACTCGATTCATTGCCAGCTCTGTGTTTCACTTTGTACCTAGCTTTCGTCTTCACCATTGCCATCGAATTTCGTCGCCGCAGTAGGTTGTTTTTTTTTTGTGGAGGATAAAATATGTTATGTTCCGTCGGTGGAGAGGGGGGCTGTGTGCTCGCTTCTCATTCCCCGGTGTGTCCGACTCTCATGGACTAAAAGACTCCTTCCTTCAAGTATCGCTCCACTCTGGAACAGCTGCAATTATTACTTCAGGTGGTGCCTCTGTGTGGTCACGAGAGCTCCTTCTATTTTCCTAATATTACATTAATTTAGCTTATGATATTACTCTTGCTCTGTCTTCTTATCATTGAGGACCCCCTCGATATAAGCGCTAATGCGGTTCCCGTGATCTTCTGACGCGAGCATCGTCCTTATAGTCTCCATACTGACATACCGGGCTTCCAGTCTTCCTTATCTTGTGGAGGTAGGCGTTAAAACAGCCGTGCCCAGTAAAAGGAGCTTGGTCAGATATGAATTATTTCATGGAGCTAGGTTTACCTTCCCATGATTCCACTCCGTCAAAACCGCCATTCTGCTAATTAACTTTGCCATCCATCTATCTCTGTTTTCCGACAGCCAGCGCTCCTGCCACCGAAGCGTTGTCCCCACCTCTTTACCCACTTCCGAATTCATTGTGTGCATACATTTTCTTTCTTCTGCCAAGAGATCGATGAGTATCACTCCCGCGACCACGAGCACAGGAGGTTCTAAGACATTTATGTTCGAGTACACCTTGTCCTTGTATTGCCGTCATTCTTCTCCTAGATTTCTCCTGCTTCTGGTGCTTGAAAGCCCAGATCTCAGAGCCGTACAAGAGGATGGAATGTATGACAGACATAATTAGTTTTCGTCTACTAGGCGTTCACCCTCCGATATTTGTCTGCTGAGCGTAGAAATGACCCCCCCCCGCATTACTGTGGCTAGGTGCAGCCCATGGTCCTTCATCAAGAGACCCCCCCTCCGCATTACTGTGGCTAGGTGCAGCCCATGGTCCTTCATCAAGAGACCCCTCCCCCTCATTACTGTGGCTACGTGCAGTCCATGGTCCTTCATCAAGAGACCCCCCGCATTACTGTGGATAGGTGCAGCCCATGGTCCTTCACCAAGACCCCCCCGCATTACTGTGGCTAGGTGCAGCCCATGGTCCTTCATCAGGAGACACCACCCGCATTACTGTGGCTAGGTGCAGCCCATGGTCCTTCATCAATATGCCCCCCCCGCACTACTTTGGCTAGGTGCAGCCCATGGTCCTTCATCAAGAGACACCACCCCCGCATTACTGTGGCTAGGTGCAGCCCATGGTCCTTCATCAAGATGCCCCCCCGCATTACTTAATTCAGATCCGTCTGGGATTCCTCGACGTCTCTAGAGACGACGACTGCGGCGATATGACCCGCATAGCCAACCAGAAAGTACCATCCGGTATTTCCATCCAGATAATCCTGGGATACAAGCACATTCCCAGGGTAGAATCCGGGACCGCCCCTGTTGTGATCTCTTTCTGGCGAGGTCCCGCAGAAATTTGGTAAGTAACCTCCTTGTCTCTGAGGTAACTCCGTTCTATCTGCAAAAGCTACTGCGGAGTTCTGATAATGTGTTCGAGGATGCGAAGTACATGATGTAGTAGCTGGTAATGAAGTAAAAGTAGTCGTCGTCGTCGTCGTCATCATCATGATCATTTTCATCAGTACTACCAGCTTCAAACTCATTACCATAATCATTGAAATTACTACAACTATTGTAATTAGAGAATAGAATAGAATGATCGAGATTGTTGAGTCGGATTGTTTGAGTCTCCACTTTTCTCGATTGCGCCACAGGCTTTATATCTTGGTATGTATTGCGAACGATGTATTGTACTGACGTCGATTTAATATACGAAATTCTGCAAATGAAGATGGAGAAATGTTTTTATGATGAAAACAATATACGAGAAATAACTTTAAAAATCTTGGTATTCAATAGGAAACTAGCTGTACTTATTAGCATAGAATACAAACTATAGACCATTACGTACAAAATATAATTACTTTGTGGAAACGGGGTATTATAATTTTGCAGCTGTTAGGAGTGGTTTAGTCTCGTTATGGCTTGTGTAGTTATCATAACGTTAGTTCTAACACAGCTTTCGTGTGTGTTCCTCCAATATTTTGCAGCTGTTAGGAGTGGTTAGTCTCGTTATGGCTTGTGTAGTTATCATAACGTTAGTTCTAACACAGCTTTCGTGTGTGTTCCTCCAATACTTTGCAGCTGTTAGGAGTGGTTAGTCTCGATATGGCTTGTGTAGTTATCATAACGTTAGTTCTAACACAGCTTTCGTGTGTATTCCTCCAATATTTTATTACACTCTAAAATATTACGTTCTAATTACGACGGTCATCCGGCCTTGAAGGTGTTTTCTTACACTAGATCTTTTAATTTTAAACGCGAGAAAGAACGCAGTTCAGTTCTTTGGAGGAAGCGTACTCGTCCGACAAAAACGTATGAAACTTATGTGCAACTAGCGCAGGGACTGAAGGAAATGGCTGGGTAAATAGCCTTTCATCAGGGAAAAAACAAACAAAATAAATAATGTGTTTGAAATGAGGACAATCAAATTACGGCGCGTTAAAAAAAATGAACGCCACAGAAGCAAACGGTTTCAACACTTGTACATAAATAACACAGTGCCGATGTTTTGTGTAGCAAAATGTTTACTATACTCGGTATTTTATTGTTGTTGTACTTTCCCGCCTGTGTACAATGGTAATATCGTCACTGTAAAACGTATTTGTATCAGGGTGCAGCTTGCGTCAGAGTTACCAAACAACGTGCATGTGTTATCAGATCTACTACAGTTCATTCACACATGGACAGACACTTGGCTGGATCCATTCTTGGAACGCGCTGCCCGTCTATCAGTAATAATCAACGACATTTTGCACAACACACGATTAACATTTATTTGATCTTCACAAAAACCTCATGTAATTCGACGCAAACCTAAAGCTCAAGTTACCAATTATAGATACTTTTGTTTAAATACTGCTCCTTTATTGTCTTGATCTCATTGGTATTAGTGATAGTATATTTCTCATCATCGCCGTCGTCGTCGCCATTACCACCACTTTAATACCATTCCTATAGTGACGCCAAAACAGCGGTAAAAATAATATTATTTTAGTGTATTTAAATTAATTAAACAATATTATACAAAATGTAGTGGCTACAACAATACCCACTAACTCACCAAGCCGTGTGAAGACGAGGTTCGATTCCCAGTACCGCCGTCAAGTTCTTGTCGTGGAGTCAACTCTATTGTGAAAAAAATTCTAGACAAAAATTAAACATCAAAATAACGAAAGTTATCGTTGTAAATACTGTTCTTGCTCACAACAAAGACATTGTAAGAGGTTACTTATAACACGTCTGACTTTATTGAAACAACTCTAATGTTATGAGGTTACAATTATTGTTTTTTTTATCTATCGAAATTATCTTTCTTTTCGCGAGACTTTGAGCAAAATCTCGTGGAATTTTGTGAGGGATGACTATGCCAACCATGTCGCTGGCAGGACAACGGAAATCCCAGAGGCTGTTTCCAATTCTCTGTTTCCACAGAATGTCTTTTTATTATTTATTAATAGTTTCAGCAAAAGTATTAAAATTTTGATATCAAACCAAGTACTGTATAAAAAGTTTGAGATAATCTGGACCACGATTAAGGAAAGTCGAATGGCTTCCTGGAGACACATTAGAGGTATGGAACCAGAAACGATATTAAACAAGATTCTCACCTTCCAGAACAAGAAGACAAAAGTATGGTGGGTGAAATAAATCCGTCATGATCTAAAAAATTATGGACTCAAGGAAGAATACAGGAGAAAGGTAAGTGTTCAGAGGCGAAATTGCGGAGTTGAGGAATCTGTTCGAACCGAAGTCAAGGAGAACTAAGAGGGAGTTGTCCGAAGAATAACGAGAAAGAGAGAGCCATAGAATAAAGGAATACTGCCAAAGGAGGAAATAACTTCAAAAGGTAAAGGAAGTTGTAGATTGGCAGCCCATGGGTGGCTGAAACGAAAAAAGGAAGGAAAAATAAAAATTTCAACAACGATAATAACGGTGGTATGTAGGTGGTAGTAGTAGTAGTAGTAGTAGTAGTAGTAGTAGTAGTAGTAGTAGTAGTAGTAGTAGTAGTAGTATAGTGGTAGTAGTAGTAGTAGTAGTAGCAGCAGCAGCAGCAGCAAAACAACATACAGTCTTGTTAGAATGTGTTGTTTCTGCATTATTATGAATATATTTTTGTTACGGGGGAAATATCTAAGCAGGCGGTATTATATTATTACTCGTATTATAAACAAATTACACAGTGGAACCACAGGGGCGTATATGAATTTTCACTCGGTACGTAAGAACACTATGTAGTTTTAAGATATAGATACAGCGATAGCAAGCGTTAAGGAGAGACAGAAATACCGAGAAACTGATGGGGAAGCCGGTTAACTGGGTAACCCAGTGATTATGTTTTTTCTTGGGTCCTACGTGCCACTGTTCACAGTTGAAGCGGAAGGTCGTACTTCCATGAAAAACTGAAGCCGCACTCATTGGTATACGAACCTGTGAATCCTTATGTACCCTTAGAAATTGAAATTTTTTGATGAAATATGAGTAATATCGACTAAGTGAATATTGATTGTAGAACATTATATAAAATTATTATGATTATAGTTTCTGTTCATTTTCCGGTCTGCTCATGACATGAGAGAAGTTGATGTCATCTAGTGATTATGACTTAGTCACGGAGCTGTAGTTTATTGTAGGCCATGTCAGGAATGTGTGCCAGATAAGTAGATAAATTAGATAAGTGAGATAAATCTGTCACTGGGTGACACTTAGTAAGCTTTGCGCGACGAGAGCGCTGTCAGCAATTGATGTGTCACTGATGAAATATAAGTGCCTTCCACCTTGACCTCAATCGGCGATGAGCTGGTCTAATTATATAACGCCACAGCTGTACCACCAGATGTGTAAAAAACAGCGTGGGGTAAACAGTAGGTGTGTGCTGTGGGTATGGGGTAATTTCGTTGAGCTACTTCTGGTTAATTTTTACCGATCTAAGAAACTGAACACCTAAATCTGGAACGTGTATTCAAAGAGAGTAAATGAGTGTTCACCAATGTTCACCTTGTCTGTGCTCCCTGTATCTTAAAACGTTTAAGTTCTTCCCATTTCTGTTTACGTTCTTCCTCTCTCTCTCTCTCTCTCTCTCTCTCTCTCTCTCTCTCCCCCCTCTAATATTGTTCTAAGGCTTTCAAGGCCGGTGTCAGTTGTATTAGAAGTATGTACCGGGCTGGTTGGCTGTGGTCCAGGGTTTACAAACAAACCAAACGTTTCGACAGCACCACTGGATGCTATCATCAGTGGAATTCGAGTCTACCTGAAAGCGGGTTGATAAAAGGCCAGCCTTCACCACAGTACTGTGGGCCTGACGTTTAACAACCCACGTTCAGGCAGACTCGAATTCCCGAATTCCTCGAATTCAACTGATGATGGCAGCCAGTGGTGCTGTCGAAACGTTTGGTTTGTTTATAAACGCTGGACCACGGCCAAACAGCCCGGTACATACTTCTAATCTCTCTCTCTCTCTCTCTCTCTCTCTCTCTCTCTCTCTCTCTCTCTCTCCCTTGTCACCCCCCTCTCTCTCGTTCTCGCTCTTGCTATCTCACTCTCATGTATGTAGATTCGCGAGCGAGCATGTTTAATACTAGAAATTTACCTAGCTAGTTTTCACTTGAGGAAGAACAACAGAATGAAATAAAACTGAATGTAAACACGCCAAATGCAGTAGGACGTTGAAAGTCCGAACGTCGGTAATTCGAACAGCTAAAATCCGAACTCTTCAACAGATACAGAGTGAACGCCCAAAATCAAATTGTTTGATTTCTATTTAAAATAAGAACTGTACTGGTATCATCTTAGAGTACTGTAAACGGAAAACAGAAATAATTCAAAGTCTTTGTCTGAAAAAATGTACAGTGTAAAAAATTTTTTATATAAGGTACAGTAAAAAGGCCACTTTCTAAAGAAACGTGGTACAGTAATATTTTATATTTTATGTTTTAATTGATATTGCACAGTGTTTATGTTTTCGACCCAAGACTACAAAATACGAAAATAAATTTATTTACATATACGATATGTGTGATTTCTAATTACTGTGTGAACACTATATAATTCGGTTGTGTGTGTTTTGTACTGTTACTGTCGTATATTCTTGTAGTATTTAGTTCGGATTTTGTACTCTGTACTGTATTACGAGAGTGTAGGCTTATAACGGGGAAGGACGACCCATTTTCTTTACGCCAGTCATCCGCCGTCCCATCATATAATATTATAAATACTCCGTATGTATTTTACACATAAGATATATTTCATGTGGATTCTACATACTGGTGATACGGGCTAAATATTTTGTTGCAACTGAGCCTACATCAGTTCTTATAAAATGCCACGAATTGGACCCATGACAAATTAGTAAAAATTGGTTATCGTTTAGACGAATTCAATTTTGTTGCAAAATTAAATGAATGTGGCAATCAATTGCGATCATGCCAAGAGTTTACACGTCCAATGTTTAAACGTCCTGATAAATACGTAAGGCTACCATGTTGGAAATTTCTGTAAATTTTTTATTCTCCCACTGTCGACTACGATTCCTCCCCCACCCCACTCATTCAATATAACTTCAATATGTAAATTTCTTTTCTCATCTCTGACCCACATCCCTTACACCCTGAACCTTATACCTTGGACAAAACGCTTGACATTTTCTACTCGCCCCTCCTCAATTACCAACGCAAAGACTCAACATTCGCATCACCCCCGCATCTCACATGCAGTTCCTCTTCGCATTTCTCTCCGTCTTTACGCACGCCAAATCATTCATATGTTTTCATTGTATTCGTTATACATCTCTGTATATTTCAGAACATGTGCGTTATTGCGAGTGAGCTATCCTGCGTACGTGAGAATATAGGCCTACAGGTTCGCGTGTGTACTTTGTCATTGTGTACACGTCATGTATGCATTGAGCAACTGCATGCACAGATGCCATTGTGCAAATAGATTCAATGCATATTGAATGCATCTCCCTGCGTATTGGTGATAACAAAAGAACTTTAAAGTAAATTAGTTACTAATTGCTGGTGCTGATCGATTGTTGAGTTAATTAGCGCCTAGCTGTTGTTGGGTATTAATTAAATTTGTAGTACTTGTTAACGTCTGTATTATAATGTAACAAAAGGTGCTGCAGCCTCTGTAAGCCTATAATCGTTTTAATAACGTTACTTTTAATTATCACTGAACGCCGGACGCTCTGAGATTCGCCGCATACGATTACGTTTTTGCAGCAAGTTATATCATATCTATGTAGGTCAGTGTGTACTCGTGGTTGTTGATAATAAGCCGAATAAATGAACGTACAGATATAAACATACACAAGTACCCTAAACATGCGTATTAGTTGTGTTTCGTTCTATCGCTTTGTGACTGCGTATATTGCCTACGTAACAATGTTAATGTTCCCGTGACGGCCATCCAGCAGTTATCGTAGAGAAGGAGCCGACGGCTAAGTACCTCAACAGGTCTATGAAGAATGGCAAATTTATCGCTCCTATGGGTGGGTTCCGGGACCATGGCCCCCCGAAACTAGGATAGCTGACACCATTTTCCATTATGTGATACATTCTCTGAATCTTGAAGACGCCATCCGGCACATAGTATCTGACCATACCGGCGCAGGTATGTACCGGTTGTATCGTAATGGATGTGTGAGGGTCAAACGAGTGCACAAATAACTGCATCTTCAGCGAAAGGTTTGGCATCGTCTCCTGCAACTAAACGGATAAACGGATTCTATTCCAGTCCGGTGGCTCCTAGGATGTCACAGCAAACCTTAGTAATACACAAAACGGACTTACTTTGTGTCCGCATACACTTTGTGTCCGCATACACTTTCTGTGTACAGTACCAGATTAGATTGGATGGGAGTAAACCCAGGGAGTTGGATCCGAGGCTTTGTCACTGGAAGAGGAAGGGGCCAATTGTGTGCGTACATATTGACGATAGACGTTCATTCTTACTGGAACCCCGATTCTGACCACAGAGCGCATTTTGGGCGCATCGTAAATGACTGTCGGAATATAGTGTGACGTCTAGCTTGCAGCGGCGCAGCGTCTGGGTCCTAGTGGGAAGTTGTTGAACTGCTACCGTGCGTAGGGTCTGTACGGCCAGCACTATTTGGTGAATGATCTTCTCGCTGTGCGTTTTGGGGTAGCAAACGGTATCACCACGTAAAGTCTGCTAGACATGTACACACGTAACCTTATTAAACATGCAAATCCACAAGCGGCGAAGTGGTTAGACAGAAAGACAGGGTCCCTTTGCGATATGTCGCCAGTTGTCGAAGAGGGGAACCTTTCCTGCATTACCAGTCTCCACCTCCCTCTGTAAACCATTCATTCTTCCGTTTCTCCTGTGATCTACAGAGCCACATAGGATCCATCCTCGTGACTCTCCTGGAGTCTTCTTGTTAACTTCCACCCACTAGCGCCCCACAACATTGTATTTATCTTCTGAGCACTGGTCCAGCAGCGAATGCAGAAATAAATACGTATCTTTCACTTGGATCGTATCTATTTTGTATAATATTTACCTTATTTCTTCCGTCGTGTGACTTCGTGTTGCGTTCGATTTGATTAACGCGTTTCGAAACATATGTTTTGTCTTCAGAAATAAATAAAAATTCACTCTTAGCGAGGTCGTTACATATTAATTGGATTCCACGATTGGAATCGTTTTCCAATATTTGCAATTTTAATATGTAACGACCTCACTAAGAGTGAATTTTTATTTATTTCTGAAGACAAAGCATATGTTTCGAAACCCGTTAATCAAATAGAACGCAACACGAAGTCACACGACGGAAGAAATAAGGTAAATATTATACAGATTTTGTCAATAAGTGACTTGGATACCAATTCAAACACGTCTTTCAAGTATCTATTTTGCTTATGACCAGCGAGTTTTATATATCGCATTCTACCCTTATATACGTACATTTATAACTAGACCAAGTGTGATAATGTCACACTGTACTTCACCTTTATCTCTTTCACTCTTACTTCTTCTTTAGCTCTTCTTATTTTGTACTTTTTATACTAATATTAATTCCCTGTGTTCGATATTAGAACGTGATAAATGAGGAAATTATTTCTATGAGCTGTGAAAAAACGATGGTTATAAATAGGAGGCATCAAAAGAGAAGAAATCGAATTAAGGAAAATTTATATTACTGACGTTTGAGATTTTGGAATCATCGAAAGTAGGTTACATAATTTACTCACTGCACGGTGTCACAGTTTCATAAATGATTATTCATCGTTCTAAGTCTTGTGAAAAGTAAAAAAAAAAACTTAAATTTTAGGTAAGATTATTTTTTATTAATTATCTACCTACTACCAGAACGGATATGAGTCTACAAAAATGTGTAAATACCGTCTGTTGTGGTTTAGAAAGAGGACCAAATTTTGAAGACTAAAATGTGTAAATGGGGACGAAAATAATGACACATTTGCGAGTTCTATCGAAGATTGTGTGAAGTTATAACGTCGTTGTCTTTCGGCCGTTGTTATTGTTTTTGTTGTTACTGACGTCGTAGCTGTTGTTCTGTCCTTATTTTTAAAAATAACAAGATAACAGCTACGGCGTTACGAGAATAGAGTGTGTGTGGAGTACGTTTATTTAATGGGCGCTGATCTCGAGATAGATTGCCGGGGCCAGCAGCCGCTCCACAAATGTGAACAGCCGACGGGTCACCGCCACTAACTGTTGTACTCGTCAGCCGATAACCCCTGCTTACACGCCGTTTGGCCGTGAAATGACGATACATGCATGTTATCTCACGCACGGCGCGCGCACGTTCCTCTGACTTCTCTGTTGGACTTTCTTCCGAAAATACACACGGAAACATGTTGAGGAAAATTTTTAATTTATTTTCTTACCTTCTTTCCATACACAGGAATAAGTCATATTGCATTTTTTTCTGGAATTATTCTGTTCCGTATATTGATGTTTTCTTACTTCATGCTTACGGGAGTCTAATACCGCTTGTTTGCTACAGTCGAGTCCCCGCTGGTTCTTGTGGTGCTGTGTTATAATTTACATTTTATATTTGCTGGTCTTCGCGGATGACCAGGTCTTAGTAGTACAAGACAAAGAGGACTTGGAGTATATGACTCGGAAAATCAAAGACGAATACGAGAGCTGGGGACTGTCAATAAATCTAGAAAAGACCAAGTATTTATGCGTGGGAGGTACTGAAATCAACTTGCAATTGAAAAATAATGAAGAAATTGAAAATTGCCAGGCATATAAGTATTTAGGAGTGCAGATAAAACAGGATGGCAGAGATACAGATGAAATAATGGAGAGAGTAGGCATGGGACGGAGGGCTATGAAAAGGCTAAATAGTATATGGTGGCATGACCAGATAACTAGAGGAAGGGAAGTACAGATATACAATACTATCGTAAAGAGAATTCTGTTGTATGGTGCTGAGAGTTGGAGAATGACAGAAGCGGACAAAAGGAAAATACTAGCTGTAGAGATAGATGCACTAAGGCGATCATGCAGAGTATCCAGGCGAGGAAATAAGAAATGAACAGATTAGAGAAATGCTGCAACATGCAGTCGTCGACGAAATAGAAATAAGATAGTTAATTTGGTTTGGACTTGTTAAACGGATGGGAAGAGAAAGGTTGCCAAAAAGGATAATGGAATGGTTACCCCCGGAGAAGAGGAAGAGGGAAAGACCCAGACGATCATGGGGAGAGAGTATCCAGAAAGCTCTAAGTGCGAGGAATCTGACCGAAAAATATTGTCAGGACAAAAAATATTGGATAGTAAGTCTGGAAATCGGACAGCGACGACAGACGCTATAAACCGATGATATATTGCAACAAAACAGGCTGATAAGCAGTACTGATCGTATGCGAGCATGGATGACAGCATTGACATGTTTAAAATGGTTTTGTGCAAAGGTTTGTCTTTTAGCTGTAAGTTTTGTATTTAGCAATGGATAAGGACGTAGGGTATATCAAATTCTTGATAAAAATGTGTTCTTTTATGCCATGTACTTTGTGTGTGAAATTGTGCGCGGGTGTGCGTGTGATAAACCTTATTCGCTACATCTTCTGCGGTAATCAATCAATCGACGTTAAACTTTGACAATGGATTGTTTATGTAAATAGCTACAGTTTTTATGTACTCTGAGGTTTCCAACTATTTTATAAATATGGTCTTTTGTACAGGAAAAACTCAGCTTTTAACTCTTATCAATGATAGAGTAATAAAATTCATAGATAAAATCAATGCAAGCTCTTGCGGATTTATACAAAGTCTTGCATGTAACTCTTATATCTTTTGCTAATAACAACCATGTGGCATCGGATGGACCAATCAGAAGACACTAATTTCATTAATATTCGTACTCTGTGAGGTACGGATCGACACAGTTGGTCGATAACATTTGCCGAGTGAAGTTGTGTCCGTCGACGAGAGTTTTCGTCGTACGGAATTATAGAAATACAAAATTATCATAAAACTTGGAACTCTTTGTGAGCTTTGCGTAAAGAGCCAAGCTGGTTAACAACCTCTATAAAAATTATTATTATATTTAAGTGCTTTTCACGGTAGTCAAGATAGTCCGCGTAGGAAATTATTGAACACTTCAAGCTTTCACGGAAGGTGTAAGCTAAATACTCCGCTTTTATAATAAATACCCATATTCTCCCTGAGATCTAATAAAAATTAACGTGTAAATTAATAATAACTTTAGCGAGCGAGAACGCTAATTATTGTGAGAGTGACAATTGTGTGAAAAGTCTATTTGGTGTTAGCAGTTCAACGGAATCGTCAACGTGACGTACAGAGGCATCGTCGCTGGAGCAACCCGCCGATGAAGAGGACGTCAGGACGGGAGCGACGCTAAGAAAAGGAGGAATGTACATCCGGAGGACGAATCAACAAGTGAACGGATACCATCTAACAAGTAAAATCGATCTAAAATCGAACTATATAAACTTTATTCAAATATAAAACGCATGACAATTATGTAATTTAATATACATCGTAAAAACTATTATTTCCTGTGTGTAATAAATAATTTTTCATTACCTCCATTATAGACTCGTTTGTAAGTTCTTCACACACACTATATTCTATGCGAAAATAATAATCTGTATCGTTGCAATATATATTTGTTGCTCTTTCCTGATTATTTGGTTGTCCTTATTTGGCTCGGTTTGTTCAACCTCAGATTGATATTAAAAGTTTATTTTTTATTATGGTTTCGTCATCAATACTTAAAACTCGCTCGATATAAAACCAACATAAGTACCATTTAAGAATCTCCATTATTTTTCAAGATATTTCATGGTATTCTGTGTAGACTGTTTTTGTTGTTTGGTTCTTCAGAATTCGACGAACTCTAGTTCCGGTGTGATGTCTACTTTTTTATCATACATCGTTGAAGTCTGTATACTTTGTTGTCATATATAGGAGATGTATGGTTATGCAATTTGTATAATCGTAGGCGATATCACATTCACTACTGTCAGGAGAGTCACGTATTGCATTAATTGCTAATTTTTGGTCTAACGGAAAGGCGTTATCTTCGTTTATACACATCTTCGTAAAGTATGGATACACATGTCACGTTTTACGAAAATCGGTTGATGCGTTCAAAAGTTATCATGAGACATACCCCAAATAGACGGACAGAAAATCGCAAAACGATTGAGTTAAAACTAAGAACTCGCTCCCCAGGTCAGCAAAAAGGGAGGACATAATGAAAAAAATCATTTGTGCCACCAGATGAACATCCATTGTGCAATAATTTTGCACAAATAATTCTTCCTTTATGCTCTATAGACAAGTTATTTTTAACTATTTGTTAATTGCTTCTTGTAACGTTTAGAAGAGAGAAAACGCTTGTTGAGTTTTCGGTTGATGAAAACACTTAGAAACAGCTTCCACGGTAATGTCTTGTCAGTTGTTATTGCGAAGTAGACGTAGGCCAATTACGAGATGAGTCATGGCCGCAGTTTTTTGAGTTTCTTTTACCACACGTGCCGTTTTCTTTGCGTTTTTGAGTCCACGTGATGGAATGGACGGTGTCCAAGTTTTTTCGTCACAGACAATGACACTACAATACTTAATTATACATAATGACTCATTTGCGCGTAGACGTTGAATTGGGAATTTAAAATGTTAATTTATTGTTTAGTCTATTTCCCATTTAGTCTGCATCATCATCACGTTAAATTACGAATCTGCCTTCAGCTACACGGATCGTATTTCGAAAGATTATTCTCGTCAAGATATCCTATCCGTGATGATGTTAACACGCTTCTTACAAGACTTTGCCAGCCTAGCAAAAACATATGTAGACTAGCTTTATTAAGTTCTATTTACATATTACTTTTGCTTACTCGTTTTAGATATCCTACATTTTATATATAGGTCTACACATTTTATAAGTGAACGTCTCCGTAAAAACATCAGCTTTTATTCGTTTTAAATTTCTGCAAAATAGAATAGAATTACGTTAACTTTCACACTGTGTATCTTAATACGTGAACCAGCTGTCTTAAAGATAGTAGTCCCCGGGGGAAGGTCTTATTCAAGCTGGACCAAATGCAAGACCAAGATGTGACCGGAACGAACCAAAACTTATTCCTAAGCTACTAGTAAAGTACTAGTAGCCACTTTGAATATTCAGATACGATAGTTACAGGGTCTGGAGAATAACAGTAGGTAGGCCTACTGTAAATAAATTAACTTTATTTGTAAATGTTATTTTTAAGTAGTCTAGTATCTCCCTGAGACGCAGAGCTCGGTATTTTGAACGAAGTAGGCCTACACGTGTTATTACATAAATTTCTATGTTAGATAATTTTAAATTATGGGTTGAATTACAAAAAACACCTATTTTTCTAATATTTCATTACATTACGATTGTAGAGCACACAAACTTACAATAAAGACTAAAAATTCCAAACATTCGGATTTGCGTTACAATTCCTTTAGTTTGACACTCTGTTGGACTTTCATAAGTTTATTCAATTTTTGATCTCTTTTTTGAGTTCAGGGTCCAAAAGTTTTGAAATTTCCAAATCTTAACACTAACACTACATTCAAACGTTATTTAAAGTTCTCTTTAATTTGATACCCCACATTGCGATTTTGCGATTTTATCAAAATTTTCACTCACTTTTTTGGCCCTGACATCAAAAAGTTTTGAAATTTTCAAAAATGAACACTACAGTCATACTGTAGTACTAAAAATTCATTTTAATTCGTAACCTCACATTGGCTTTCGCAATTTTACCCAATTTTGCCCCCCCCCCACATTTTTGCCTTTCACCCCCTTATTTTTAGAGGGATCAGTCTAAGAAAAAGGATACGGTAGGGTATAAGTGTGGACACACATGGCAAGTTTTACAAAAATCGGTTAATGCATTCGAAAGTTATCATGAACAGTTCTCAGGTAGTTATGTGTGTGTGTATAGTCGGAAGATGAATGTTACGGAGGTTTTATGTGAGACATAAATATCTTTAAAGACCTCTCTGTTGGTTTAATGTGAACTGGCTTTGTGAAAGTTATTTGTTCGCGTACGTGGTATGTGTGTGTGTGAACTATAGTTGCATCCTTGCTGGAGTCATTACTACCGTAGTTCCAATGCAATTCAATATACATCTGTAGGCCTAGCGTAGTGGTGTTAGCGTACGCGTATATGTCCATAATGCAGTTGCACCACGAACCAATGCATTCGAAAATTCATTACACGCAGCTGAGACTGATATATTATAATTCGAGTTGCGCACACACACACACACACACACACACACACACACACACACACACACACACACACACACACACACACACACACCACAATTGCAACCTTCAATATGACAGTTGCATAAGGCATTTGTAAATATTGACATTCATATATGTACATAATCTTGTTCAAGGAGACACACAGCAACGGCTGAACAGGCGCAGTATTTCACAGAGGCCACTCACATATGCCTATATAGGTCCTACACATACTTGCGCAGATACCTTCAGGATTTCCCAAACTTGTTTTATAACGTATATTCATTTGATTCTGTTGAAGTAATGTGTAGACCTATACCAAACGTTCCACATTATTTCAGCCCCATGGCTACGGTAAATGATAATTTTCTAAAATCATTTTACTAAACTAATAATTTTCCTTTTCGGAATGAATACTACTTTCCAAATAAAGAGAAGAGTAGCCAAAATTTCAAACATTCGGTACTGTTGCCTTCTGCCTTCTAATATTAGAATATTGCAATTGCACTATGTAGTAGGCCTATGGGTTTAGATTTCGAAGATCCAAATGCAAAGAGAAATCACGGCAATTATGGAGAATGTTCATGTCGTGATGGAGAATGAAAATTATTGACCATCATCAGCATTAGTGACAAAACCACCATCACGCCTTCGTCGTCGTCATCATCGTTATCTTCATCTTCTTCCTCCCCTTCTTCTTCTTCTTTGTCATCATCGTCGTCGTCGTGTCGTCTCGTTAGAACTATCGTCGTATCTATTCTTTAGGCAATAATTATAGACGTGCGAAATGAATTTTTTGAACCATTTTCCACTTGATCGGTTCACCAAATTTTACTGCAGAAACGTTTTTAGTAATGTTTTATGAAGTTTAACAAATATTTTTTCTTGGAGATAATGGGGACTACAATTCAAAAGTTGACCTACGATATAAAAACTATAATAGACAGTAGGCTATACTGGACACATGCAAAGGACGGTTGAGGAAGGTTTACCAAAATGGACTTACACTGAACGCGTGTGGAGGAAAGAGGCGTAGAAGAACCATGAAGAGTCGGAAGGATAGAATTAACGAATGACTGAAGAAGAAGAGACTAGAAGAAAAGCAATGGCTGCGTAGGAATTAATGAAGATTAGGAATCGCAAGATACAGAAGTAGGCCTACATTTTGAACCGATATGTAGTTATGCACGAAATATTTTATATTTATGCTAAAAAGAAAAGTGACAGAAATGGCAGACACAAGCTTTCATTCTGCGTATCATTATAGTCTAGTCACATTGCTTGAAGAACTAAGGCTAGATCTGCGTAGTAGTGGGGTGCGCGTGGTGTTTTATTAAATAGCTGATGGTTCGATGCAAGTGCTAATACGTGTAATTTGCAATTAAAAGATTATACTGAAACGATTATATTTTTTCTTTATAATGTCATTATGTTGTTTAAGTAGATTAGGCCTATTCGAATAATCATCTGCATAAACATTCCAAGTACATTTTACCTTGTTCGGTTGAAGCGTTTCTGACGAAAGCTCAAAATCAGGCAGACGTAGAAAGGTATATCTCCGAGAGTACTGTCGCAACGGAACCACATTTGCAAGACTGCGTTACGTTATTCCAGGAGACAGTTTCGAAAATCATCTTCCGCATAACAAGGTCAATGTTATCGCTGCTTAATATTGCGAAATTACACGCTAAAGAGCTGTCACATGCAAAACTTACACTCCATTTGTTACCAGTTACCAGTTATATGAGTAATAAACATGTGTATTATCGTTGTTGATATTATTTTCTGCCGGGCTATTAAATCATATTGCTGGCGGGGTTACAGCAACGTTTCAGTAGACAGCAATAGTTCAGTTTAATAGCCCGGTAGAAAATAATATCAACAACGTTGAGTCGGCCGTGAAAACCTTAGGAATTCTTATGTGTATTATCCTTTCTAAATGAACTTCACAGTTACTGGTAATCCCTGACAGTTCATACGTATTCCATTGCAACTTCATCGTGTCACTTGTAAACTACTCGCATAACGCACCATAAATAATAATTAGTAGTGTCTCGTAGAGACTGACTCTGCCTTGGGATTGTTTGTGATTTCTTTATTTCTTGCAATAATAAGAAACCGTACTGAAATTTACTGACACCAGTTTTACAAATAGGTTTAAGAAACAGGCACGATGTGAATTATCCTAATTGGGTTATGAAAATGTAAAAAAAAAATAAACAACGGAGAAAGTTTTACTTAATTTTATGAAAACCGAGTAAAGCCTTATTGTAAAAACATCACGGTCAATTAAAACTGGATCATGTTTATAATAAAATATTCTTCAAAAAAATAACGTAAAATTATCGATTACCTTTTAAGATTATTCAGTACCAGTGAGTACCAGAAAGTATACATACCGTGTTCAGCTGCTGATAATAAATAGGCTGTATAGATATTTCCATCCTTCATTACTGATTACCAGTACATTTTTAGTATTTCAGACAACGTTAAGTCGAGAACTGCAAAAACATTTAATATATTATTATTATAAATATATTACAGGCCAAAAGCACTTGGGTATTAATATCAGTGCAGGCACGAATGAGGCACGCGTATTGACTGTATACACTTTGGGGCTGAGGGTGGGCGCGTGCCGGATGTCTCTCAGTTCCTGGAAGGCTCACGCCGACTTGCCGCCACAACAGCTCTCGCCGCCGCCACACTGATTTATTTGGATTTACCCCGACCAACCACACCCTACCATTACATTAGGTCTACTACCGCTATGGTGGTTGTTTTGCCCTCAGCTGTATAATGAGTTATGTAACTGACAGTCAGTCAAAACAAAATTTACTGCCGCAGGCTTTGATACATTCTGATTAGTTTGTGTATGTGAGCGAGACAGAACCTGAAACGGCGAGACGGAGGCAGCTTTTATAGAATAACAGTATTTTAGACGACGAAGTGGACAGTTTTTTATTGTTTTTGTTATACCTTCATACTGCGAGTCAACTTATGGAAAACTGCAGTAGATAGGTCTCGTACGAATTCATATATCATAATCACCGTATTTGGTTAAGAATAAGAAACAAGGGAAAATAATGATGAAAAAGAAGAGAATGAAAGATGACAAATCATTAAGCGGTAAAATTTGAAATGATAGTACTGTATATAGTTTATATTGTGTTGAGTGGAGAAAGTATTGGTCAATCTTACTTGAATAACGTAAGTACTAAGAAATTCGGTTACGTTAGCATTTCCGACTATCGGGACGAGTAAAATTAGAAGAGTTTCACGACTGGGTATCGGAAGGAACTTACTTCTGACGAAATTGTTTTGTTAGCCCTGGAATATACAAGATGTCAGATCGTAAAGAATAACATAGATGGAAATATTATTAGCTGGGCTGATAGGCCGTGGTCTAGAGTAGAGGACAGACGTTTCGGCCTCACCGTGCCAGGCCATGATCAGTATCGAAAACAATTGGCACGGTGTCCACCAATCCACCCCAGTGATGAGGTAGAGACTATTAGTATTTTCGACACTGATGATGGCCTCCGATGGTGAGACCGAAATGCCTGTCCTCTAGACCACGTCCTAACATCCCGGATAATAACATTTCCATCTATGTAGACGCCAGCAGCGAAAGCCTTAGGAACTCTATTCGTAAACAATAACGTTTATATCAAACGCTAAGGCAAATAGGGCTATCGTATATAACAGATGAATACGTAAGCGATAAAGACGGTTATTAAGTAATGTAATGAAAGTTTATCTATCATTACCCGCGCAGACAGATATCAGCAACAATAAGTACGGTATATGATTGTTTTTTTTTGTCCTTAAAGCATGGTCTCAGATAACTAGCGTGTGGCGAATTTAGCATATTAAATACAGTGTAGACAGATCAGCTTGATACAGGGAGTACGGACTTTCTTCTTAAGTTTCTAATGTCCAAGGCGTGTCTTCCTCTTTTGCGCCAAGTTGATCGGCCATGGTCACCACTTTCTTGAAGTCTTCTGTCTTGGGGCTCAGGGTTCAAGGATCTTGTCTGACGTCCTCTCTTGTTCCTCACTTCCAGTTTCAAATTTCAGACTCGCGTGGACAGCCTCGATCTTGCATCAGCTAGACGTGGCCAAATCGTTTCAGTTGTTTTGATCTATGATGTCTAAAATGTTGAGGTATGGGTAGAAATAATGAATAATTTAAGTACAGGAGCAAACACACGCTTTATTAAAGGAACAGTTTAGAAGCAAGTATACATAAAACGGACACACAAAATGAACTGAACACATAAAGAGCACATTTAAAACTGAACTGAAACTTGTCGAGGGCATCTCTATTTATATAAAAAACAGCTTCCAGATCTTTCCTTTTATTTAAAACTACGAGAACATTACTTTTCTAGACTCTCACAGTAAACGGGCATGTGTGCGGGTTGAGGTCCCGCCCAGGCAGCTCGACCCCCCCGCCGCACAATACAAACTTTCACTTCTACAATGACAGGTACATTTACTTAACAACGAATGTAGAGTTTTCCAGTATATTCTCAACACCCTCCCTAAAACTCTACATTCTCACAATCACATTAATTTTAAAAAAAATTCATTTTTACTCTTAAGTCCAAGTTTAGATCTTAAATAAACAAATTTTGGTTTTGACAAAGCTTTCGTAAGTATATCAGCGACTTGTTCATCACTTTTAACATAATGTACATCAATTTCTCCATTTTGAAAACAATCACGTACATAATTATATTTCACATCAATATGTTTTGTCCTTTGATGGAATTCAGGATTACTTATAAATTTTAATGCACTCATATTATCTATTATATAAATCATATTTATCAGTCTTACAATCGCATTCATTAAATAGCTTCTTTAACCACATTATTTCAGTTGTTGCTAATGCTGCACTTACAATTCTGACTCGGTTGTTGATAATGATACAGATTGTTGCTTCTTACTTCGCCAAATAATTGCAGCATTTGCATACATACAAGCTACGCCAGAAGTTGATTTACGTGTAACTGTATCGCTAGCATAATCAGCATCACTATAAGCTTTAAAGTTGCCATCCTTACAATATAGTAATCCAAAATCAATCGTACCTTTTAGATAACGTAAAATTCGTTTAACAATTGACCAATGAGCTACACTTGGTTTGTCTAAAACTCTAGATACAACATTTACAGCAAAACTTATGTCCGGACGACTTACAATTTGCAAAAACATCAAATTGCCGACAGCTTCACGATAAGGTACATTATTTCCAATAGTTTTTGATAAATATTCATCATGATTACAATCAATTGGCGTGGATACAATATTAGCTTCTGACATATTAAACTTTTCTAAGATTTTGTTAATATACCGTAAGTACTTTGATGAATGAAAACAAACCCATCATTCAATCTACAAATTTCCATTCCAAGATAATTAGTAACTTCTTTAGTACTAGTAATTTCAAATTTTTTACTCAAATCATTCAACAATTTATCAATCAAACTTTCATTTGAAGCTGCAATAAGTCCATCATCAACATAAATTGCTAACAAGATCTTATATTATTTTTGTTATATATGTATAAACATGGGTCACCCGTACTTTGACAAAAATCTAAATTTACAAGAAAATTAGTGAAGTGCTCAGTCCAGCATCTTGGTGCTTGTTTTAAGCCGTATAAACTTTTCATTAATTTACATACGCGTGAGCTTCCATCATCAAAACCTTCAGGTTGTTTCATATATATATCTTCCTTTAAGTCACCGTATAGAAAAAGCCGTTTTTATATCAAATTTACCGATATGTAAATTTTCACGAGCAGAAATACTAAGTATCAATCTTATTGTATCAAAGCGAACAACCGGACTAAAAGTTTCTTTATAATCTATATCTTTCTGTTGCGAATAACCTTTAATAACCAACCGCGCTTTGTAACGTTCTGTACCATCTGGATTGAGCTTCTTCACAAAAACCCAACGATTGTTAATCACCTTTTTATCTTTTGGCTTTTCCACTAATACCCATGTCTTGTTTTCATACAAAGAGTTCATTTCGTCCTGCATTGCAGCTTGTCACAGCAATAAACGTGATCGGACATCCATAATATTCTGTAGGTTTTAATTTTGTTCTATCGCGCAATTGTCGTCCAGTCTGATTGTTATCGCTATTTGAAGATTGTATAGGTTCTCTTTCTTCAAACTCATTTGATTCATTTTTAAGTAAAAGTTCATTGTTTTTAGGAGTTATAATTTCATTTTCTTCAGTTTCTTTATTATTATTGTTCAAAGAATTGAAAATAATTGAATCAGCTAATACTCTTTCAGGTTTAAAAAGTACATCTCTACTTATAATGACATCTCGCACTTCCGGAACATATACACGATAACCTTTACAATCCTCATGATATCCGACCAGATAACCCCTCATCGATTTTTTATCAAGTTTCTTACGCTTTTCTTTTGATATATGTACATAACACATGGTTCCAAATATTTTAAATCTATCAACAGTAGCTGTTTTTCCATTCCATAACTCATAAGGAGTTTTATTATTTTGTTTTGTTGGGCCTGTTCTATTAATTACATGTACAGCAGTATTCATTGCTTCTGCCCATAAGAATAGAGGTAAGTTTGAATTTGAATATAACATTGATCGAGCAGCCTCTACAATGATTCGGTTATCGCGCTCTGCAATTGAATTTTGTTCGGGCGTATATGGAACATTAATCGAATATTTTATACTTTTACTATTTAAAAAAGAGATCACAGCTTTATTATCGTATTCTTTACCACCATCAAAATGAATTTCTTTAATATTTGTTGCAAATTGATTCTCAACCCCGATACAAAATGACTTTAGTTTTTCTATTATTTCAGATTTTTCTCGAATAAAATGAATTTCTCTATAACTTGAAAAATCGTCTTTAAAAGAAACGAAATATAACTTTCTACCGAGAGACTCTACTTCCATAGGACCACAAACGTCAGTATAAATTAATTCGCGAGTTTTAGTGGCAAGATCGATCTTTTTGTGAAAAGGTAATCTATGATTTTTGCCATAAGCGCAACCTTCACAAAAGAAATTTTCATCTGTAAATTTTATATTTAGATTTTTCAAAAAATTCTTCACATGTTTTACATTTTGATGGCAAAGTCTTTCGTGCCATAATTGTAAAACATTACCGTTGGCAATGCTCGATCTACTCTTTTGTTCTACCACGTTACATTCTTTTGGAATTAAAGTTTAAATGTCTAATTTTAGCAAACTACCAGGCTCATATTCGGAACCAGTTACAAGTCTTTCATTACCATGCTTTAAAGTACATCTCGTAGCAGTATGTGTTATTTCATAATTTATACCCCTTTTACCCGCATATTTAACAGAAAACAGATTATACATTGAATCAGGAACATATAATACATTATAGATAGTACCTTCTACTAGTTCACTATTTTTATAAGTTTCAAAGTCAATATTACCTTTACCATATGCAGAAATTGTCATACCGTTGCCCATTCTTACACTGACTGGTGTTGTATATTCTTCGAACGTTGAAAACCATTCTCGATGCTTCGACATATGATCCGTCGCACCCGAATCCACAATCCAGAGATCATCCCGATTGCCACAGCTGCCTTTGTCACCTATTAGTGCTATCCTCGATGTTGATTTCTTCTGTCCAGAAGACGAGTTACTTCTTTCTTGATTATTCGACCATCTTCGCTGTCCATTATTCTTATTCATGAAGCAATTGTTACTTTTATGACCTTTTCTTTTGCACGTATAACACCTGAAGCAGTCCCTTTTTAAATGACCTTGTCTTCCACAATTATAACACTGCTCTTGTTTCAAACCATTCTTCTCATATTTATAAGAGTCATTCTTCTGTTCCTTATGACCGATTTTCAGATTAGCTAGCAACGCTGTCGTCTCTTCGTGTACTTCCTTTTGCTCTTGTAATCTAAATTCTTCTGCCATCAAGCGCTCAGTCAAATTTTCGAGATTCTTCTTATCGTCAGATACCGAATCCCAAGCACTGTGAAAATGATTAAACTTTTGTGGCAAAGATGTTAAAACACGAGTCATCACCATAGTCTTTTCAATTTTTCCCCCGAGATTTTTCATTTTTCTAGCCAACTGTTCTATTTTTGAAATATTATACGTAACACTTTCACTCTCTGTCCACTTAAACTCAAAAAATTGTTTTTGAATCATCGACAGATTTTCATCAGTTTTTAGATCATATGCTGTATTCAATTTGTCCCACATCTCCTTGGCAGTAGAACAACCCATTATAAGCTCGAGAGGCTTTCTCTCCACTGTTGTAACAATTAACTTTCTGGCAATTTTGTCCGCCTTCTTGAACTTTTCCAACAACGCGTCACGATCTTCTGCACCTGCAGCTGGCTCGGCTAATCTTCCTTCGCAAACATCCAGCACATCATCATCCTCTTCCATCAATGTGCGTACTACGAAGCGCCATTGATGCCAATTATCTTTGTCTCGAAGTTTTTCAATTTTTATATTCGGTTCCATTTTTGCACAAATATTTTATACTTGCACTCCAATTACACACTGCACTCCGATTTTAAAATGCTACTGGGCCCATAACCTGTTGAGGTATGGGTAAAAATAATGAATAATTTAAGTACAGGAGCAAACACACGCTTTATTGAAGGAACAGTTTAGAAGCAAGTATACATAAAACGGACACACAAAATGAACTGAACACATAAAGAGCACATTTAAAACTGAACTGAAACTTGTCGAGGGCATCTCTATTTATATAAAAAACAGCTTCCAGATCTTTCCTTTTATTTAAAACTACGAGAACATTACTTTTCTAGACTCTCACAGTAAACGGGCATGTGTGCGGGTTGAGGTCCCGCCCAGGCAGCTCGACCCCCCCGCCACACAATACAAACTTTCACTTCTACAATGACAGGTACATTTACTTAACAACGAATGTAGAGTTTTCCAGTATATTCTCAACACCCTCCCTAAAACTCTACATTCTCACAATCACATTAATTTTAAAAAAAATTCATTTTTACTCTTAAGTCCAAGTTTAGATCTTAAATAAACAAATTTTGGTTTTGACAAAGCTTTCGTAAGTATATCAGCGACTTGTTCATCACTTTTAACATAATGTACATCAATTTCTCCATTTTGAAAACAATCACGTACATAATTATATTTCACATCAATATGTTTTGTCCTTTGATGGAATTCAGGATTACTTATAAATTTTAATGCACTCATATTATCTATTATATAAATCATATTTATCAGTCTTACAATCGCATTCATTAAATAGCTTCTTTAACCACATTATTTCAGTTGTTGCTAATGCTGCACTTACAATTCTGACTCGGTTGTTGATAATGATACAGATTGTTGCTTCTTACTTCGCCAAATAATTGCAGCATTTGCATACATACAAGCTACGCCAGAAGTTGATTTACGTGTAACTGTATCGCTAGCATAATCAGCATCACTATAAGCTTTAAAGTTGCCATCCTTACAATATAGTAATCCAAAATCAATCGTACCTTTTAGATAACGTAAAATTCGTTTAACAATTGACCAATGAGCTACACTTGGTTTGTCTAAAACTCTAGATACAACATTTACAGCAAAACTTATGTCCGGACGACTTACAATTTGCAAAAACATCAAATTGCCGACAGCTTCACGATAAGGTACATTATTTCCAATAGTTTTTGATAAATATTCATCATGATTACAATCAATTGGCGTGGATACAATATTAGCTTCTGACATATTAAACTTTTCTAAGATTTTGTTAATATACCGTAAGTACTTTGATGAATGAAAACAAACCCATCATTCAATCTACAAATTTCCATTCCAAGATAATTAGTAACTTCTTTAGTACTAGTAATTTCAAATTTTTTACTCAAATCATTCAACAATTTATCAATCAAACTTTCATTTGAAGCTGCAATAAGTCCATCATCAACATAAATTGCTAACAAGATCTTATATTATTTTTGTTATATATGTATAAACATGGGTCACCCGTACTTTGACAAAAATCTAAATTTACAAGAAAATTAGTGAAGTGCTCAGTCCAGCATCTTGGTGCTTGTTTTAAGCCGTATAAACTTTTCATTAATTTACATACGCGTGAGCTTCCATCATCAAAACCTTCAGGTTGTTTCATATATATATCTTCCTTTAAGTCACCGTATAGAAAAAGCCGTTTTTATATCAAATTTACCGATATGTAAATTTTCACGAGCAGAAATACTAAGTATCAATCTTATTGTATCAAAGCGAACAACCGGACTAAAAGTTTCTTTATAATCTATATCTTTCTGTTGCGAATAACCTTTAATAACCAACCGCGCTTTGTAACGTTCTGTACCATCTGGATTGAGCTTCTTCACAAAAACCCAACGATTGTTAATCACCTTTTTATCTTTTGGCTTTTCCACTAATACCCATGTCTTGTTTTCATACAAAGAGTTCATTTCGTCCTGCATTGCAGCTTGTCACAGCAATAAACGTGATCGGACATCCATAATATTCTGTAGGTTTTAATTTTGTTCTATCGCGCAATTGTCGTCCAGTCTGATTGTTATCGCTATTTGAAGATTGTAAAGGTTCTCTTTCTTCAAACTCATTTGATTCATTTTTAAGTAAAAGTTCATTGTTTTTAGGAGTTATAATTTCATTTTCTTCAGTTTCTTTATTATTATTGTTCAAAGAATTGAAAATAATTGAATCAGCTAATACTCTTTCAGGTTTAAAAAGTACATCTCTACTTATAATGACATCTCGCACTTCCGGAACATATACACGATAACCTTTACAATCCTCATGATATCCGACCAGATAACCCCTCATCGATTTTTTATCAAGTTTCTTACGCTTTTCTTTTGATATATGTACATAACACATGGTTCCAAATATTTTAAATCTATCAACAGTAGCTGTTTTTCCATTCCATAACTCATAAGGAGTTTTATTATTTTGTTTTGTTGGGCCTGTTCTATTAATTACATGTACAGCAGTATTCATTGCTTCTGCCCATAAGAATAGAGGTAAGTTTGAATTTGAATATAACATTGATCGAGCAGCCTCTACAATGATTCGGTTATCGCGCTCTGCAATTGAATTTTGTTCGGGCGTATATGGAACATTAATCGAATATTTTATACTTTTACTATTTAAAAAAGAGATCACAGCTTTATTATCGTATTCTTTACCACCATCAAAATGAATTTATTTAATATTTGTTGCAAATTGATTCTCAACCCCGATACAAAATGACTTTAGTTTTTCTATTATTTCAGATTTTTCTCGAATAAAATGAATTTCTCTATAACTTGAAAAATCGTCTTTAAAAGAAACGAAATATAACTTTCTACCGAGAGACTCTACTTCCATAGGACCACAAACGTCAGTATAAATTAATTCGCGAGTTTTAGTGGCACGATCGATCTTTTTGTGAAAAGGTAATCTATGATTTTTGCCATAAGCGCAACCTTCACAAAAGAAATTTTCATCTGTAAATTTTATATTTAGATTTTTCAAAAAATTCTTCACATGTTTTACATTTTGATGGCAAAGTCTTTCGTGCCATAATTGTAAAACATTACCGTTGGCAATGCTCGATCTACTCTTTTGTTCTACCACGTTACATTCTTTTGGAATTAAAGTTTAAATGTCTAATTTTAGCAAACTACCAGGCTCATATTCGGAACCAGTTACAAGTCTTTCATTACCATGCTTTAAAGTACATCTCGTAGCAGTATGTGTTATTTCATAATTTATACCCCTTTTACCCGCATATTTAACAGAAAACAGATTATACATTGAATCAGGAACATATAATACATTATAGATAGTACCTTCTACTAGTTCACTATTTTTATAAGTTTCAAAGTCAATATTACCTTTACCATATGCAGAAATTGTCATACCGTTGCCCATTCTTACACTGACTGGTGTTGTATATTCTTCGAACGTTGAAAACCATTCTCGATGCTTCGACATATGATCCGTCGCACCCGAATCCACAATCCAGAGATCATCCCGATTGCCACAGCTGCCTTTGTCACCTATTAGTGCTATCCTCGATGTTGATTTCTTCTGTCCAGAAGACGAGTTACTTCTTTCTTGATTATTCGACCATCTTCGCTGTCCATTATTCTTATTCATGAAGCAATTGTTACTTTTATGACCTTTTCTTTTGCACGTATAACACCTGAAGCAGTCCCTTTTTAAATGACCTTGTCTTCCACAATTATAACACTGCTCTTGTTTCAAACCATTCTTCTCATATTTATAAGAGTCATTCTTCTGTTCCTTATGACCGATTTTCAGATTAGCTAGCAACGCTGTCGTCTCTTCGTGTACTTCCTTTTGCTCTTGTAATCTAAATTCTTCTGCCATCAAGCGCTCAGTCAAATTTTCGAGATTCTTCTTATCGTCAGATACCGAATCCCAAGCACTGTGAAAATGATTAAACTTTTGTGGCAAAGATGTTAAAACACGAGTCATCACCATAGTCTTTTCAATTTTTCCCCCGAGATTTTTCATTTTTCTAGCCAACTGTTCTATTTTTGAAATATTATACGTAACACTTTCACTCTCTGTCCACTTAAACTCAAAAAATTGTTTTTGAATCATCGACAGATTTTCATCAGTTTTTAGATCATATGCTGTATTCAATTTGTCCCACATCTCCTTGGCAGTAGAACAACCCATTATAAGCTCGAGAGGCTTTCTCTCCACTGTTGTACAATTAACTTTCTGGCAATTTTGTCCGCCTTCTTGAACTTTTCCAACAACGCGTCACGATCTTCTGCACCTGCAGCTGGCTCGGCTAATCTTCCTTCGCAAACATCCAGCACATCATCATCCTCTTCCATCAATGTGCGTACTACGAAGCGCCATTGATGCCAATTATCTTTGTCTCGAAGTTTTTCAATTTTTATATTCGGTTCCATTTTTGCACAAATATTTTATACTTGCACTCCAATTACACACTGCACTCCGATTTTAAAATGCTACTGGGCCCATAACCTGTTGAGGTATGGGTAAAAATAATGAATAATTTAAGTACAGGAGCAAACACACGCTTTATTGAAGGAACAGTTTAGAAGCAAGTATACATAAAACGGACACACAAAATGAACTGAACACATAAAGAGCACATTTAAAACTGAACTGAAACTTGTCGAGGGCATCTCTATTTATATAAAAAACAGCTTCCAGATCTTTCCTTTTATTTAAAACTACGAGAACATTACTTTTCTAGACTCTCACAGTAAACGGGCATGTGTGCGGGTTGAGGTCCCGCCCAGGCAGCTCGACCCCCCCGCCGCACAATACAAACTTTCACTTCTACAATGACAGGTACATTTACTTAACAACGAATGTAGAGTTTTCCAGTATATTCTCAACACCCTCCCTAAAACTCTACATTCTCACAATCACATTAATTTAAAAAAAAATTCATTTTTACTCTTAAGTCCAAGTTTAGATCTTAAATAAACAAATTTTGGTTTTGACAAAGCTTTCGTAAGTATATCAGCGACTTGTTCATCACTTTTAACATAATGTACATGAATTTCTCCATTTTGAAAACAATCACGTACATAATTATATTTCACATCAATATGTTTTGTCCTTTGATGGAATTCAGGATTACTTATAAATTTTAATGCACTCATATTATCTATTATATAAATCATATTTATCAGTCTTACAATCGCATTCATTAAATAGCTTCTTTAACCACATTATTTCAGTTGTTGCTAATGCTGCACTTACAATTCTGACTCGGTTGTTGATAATGATACAGATTGTTGCTTCTTACTTCGCCAAATAATTGCAGCATTTGCATACATACAAGCTACGCCAGAAGTTGATTTACGTGTAACTGTATCGCTAGCATAATCAGCATCACTATAAGCTTTAAAGTTGCCATCCTTACAATATAGTAATCCAAAATCAATCGTACCTTTTAGATAACGTAAAATTCGTTTAACAATTGACCAATGAGCTACACTTGGTTTGTCTAAAACTCTAGATACAACATTTACAGCAAAACTTATGTCCGGACGACTTACAATTTGCAAAAACATCAAATTGCCGACAGCTTCACGATAAGGTACATTATTTCCAATAGTTTTTGATAAATATTCATCATGATTACAATCAATTGGCGTGGATACAATATTAGCTTCTGACATATTAAACTTTTCTAAGATTTTGTTAATATACCGTAAGTACTTTGATGAATGAAAACAAACCCATCATTCAATCTACAAATTTCCATTCCAAGATAATTAGTAACTTCTTTAGTACTAGTAATTTCAAATTTTTTACTCAAATCATTCAACAATTTATCAATCAAACTTTCATTTGAAGCTGCAATAAGTCCATCATCAACATAAATTGCTAACAAGATCTTATATTATTTTTGTTATATATGTATAAACATGGGTCACCCGTACTTTGACAAAAATCTAAATTTACAAGAAAATTAGTGAAGTGCTCAGTCCAGCATCTTGGTGCTTGTTTTAAGCCGTATAAACTTTTCATTAATTTACATACGCGTGAGCTTCCATCATCAAAACCTTCAGGTTGTTTCATATATATATCTTCCTTTAAGTCACCGTATAGAAAAAGCCGTTTTTATATCAAATTTACCGATATGTAAATTTTCACGAGCAGAAATACTAAGTATCAATCTTATTGTATCAAAGCGAACAACCGGACTAAAAGTTTCTTTATAATCTATATCTTTCTGTTGCGAATAACCTTTAATAACCAACCGCGCTTTGTAACGTTCTGTACCATCTGGATTGAGCTTCTTCACAAAAACCCAACGATTGTTAATCACCTTTTTATCTTTTGGCTTTTCCACTAATACCCATGTCTTGTTTTCATACAAAGAATTCATTTCGTCCTGCATTGCAGCTTGTCACAGCAATAAACGTGATCGGACATCCATAATATTCTGTAGGTTTTAATTTTGTTCTATCGCGCAATTGTCGTCCAGTCTGATTGTTATCGCTATTTGAAGATTGTAAAGGTTCTTTTTCTTCAAACTCATTTGATTCATTTTTAAGTAAAAGTTCATTGTTTTTAGGAGTTATAATTTCATTTTCTTCAGTTTCTTTATTATTATTGTTCAAAGAATTGAAAATAATTGAATCAGCTAATACTCTTTCAGGTTTAAAAAGTACATCTCTACTTATAATGACATCTCGCACTTCCGGAACATATACACGATAACCTTTACAATCCTCATGATATCCGACCAGATAACCCCTCATCGATTTTTTATCAAGTTTCTTACGCTTTTCTTTTGATATATGTACATAACACATGGTTCCAAATATTTTAAATCTATCAACAGTAGCTGTTTTTCCATTCCATAACTCATAAGGAGTTTTATTATTTTGTTTTGTTGGGCCTGTTCTATTAATTACATGTACAGCAGTATTCATTGCTTCTGCCCATAAGAATAGAGGTAAGTTTGAATTTGAATATAACATTGGTCGAGCAGCCTCTACAATGATTCGGTTATCGCGCTCTGCAATTGAATTTTGTTCGGGCGTATATGGAACATTAATCGAATATTTTATACTTTTACTATTTAAAAAAGAGATCACAGCTTTATTATCGTATTCTTTACCACCATCAAAATGAATTTCTTTAATATTTGTTGCAAATTGATTCTCAACCCCGATACAAAATGACTTTAGTTTTTCTATTATTTCAGATTTTTCTCGAATAAAATGAATTTCTCTATAACTTGAAAAATCGTCTTTAAAAGAAACGAAATATAACTTTCTACCGAGAGACTCTACTTCCATAGGACCACAAACGTCAGTATAAATTAATTAGCGAGTTTTAGTGGCACGATCGATCTTTTTGTGAAAAGGTAATCTATGATTTTTGCCATAAGCGCAACCTTCACAAAAGAAATTTTCATCTGTAAATTTTATATTTAGATTTTTCAAAAAATTCTTCACATGTTTTACATTTTGATGGCAAAGTCTTTCGTGCCATAATTGTAAAACATTACCGTTGGCAATGCTCGATCTACTCTTTTGTTCTACCACGTTACATTCTTTTGGAATTAAAGTTTAAATGTCTAATTTTAGCAAACTACCAGGCTCATATTCGGAACCAGTTACAAGTCTTTCATTACCATGCTTTAAAGTACATCTCGTAGCAGTATGTGTTATTTCATAATTTATACCCCTTTTACCCGCATATTTAACAGAAAACAGATTATACATTGAATCAGGAACATATAATACATTATAGATAGTACCTTCTACTAGTTCACTATTTTTATAAGTTTCAAAGTCAATATTACCTTTACCATATGCAGAAATTGTCATACCGTTGCCCATTCTTACACTGACTGGTGTTGTATATTCTTCGAACGTTGAAAACCATTCTCGATGCTTCGACATATGATCCGTCGCACCCGAATCCACAATCCAGAGATCATCCCGATTGCCACAGCTGCCTTTGTCACCTATTAGTGCTATCCTCGATGTTGATTTCTTCTGTCCAGAAGACGAGTTACTTCTTTCTTGATTATTCGACCATCTTCGCTGTCCATTATTCTTATTCATGAAGCAATTGTTACTTTTATGACCTTTTCTTTTGCACGTATAACACCTGAAGCAGTCCCTTTTTAAATGACCTTGTCTTCCACAATTATAACACTGCTCTTGTTTCAAACCATTCTTCTCATATTTATAAGAGTCATTCTTCTGTTCCTTATGACCGATTTTCAGATTAGCTAGCAACGCTGTCGTCTCTTCGTGTACTTCCTTTTGCTCTTGTAATCTAAATTCTTCTGCCATCAAGCGCTCAGTCAAATTTTCGAGATTCTTCTTATCGTCAGATACCGAATCCCAAGCACTGTGAAAATGATTAAACTTTTGTGGCAAAGATGTTAAAACACGAGTCATCACCATAGTCTTTTCAATTTTTCCCCCGAGATTTTTCATTTTTCTAGCCAACTGTTCTATTTTTGAAATATTATACGTAACACTTTCACTCTCTGTCCACTTAAACTCAAAAAATTGTTTTTGAATCATCGACAGATTTTCATCAGTTTTTAGATCATATGCTGTATTCAATTTGTCCCACATCTCCTTGGCAGTAGAACAACCCATTATAAGCTCGAGAGGCTTTCTCTCCACTGTTGTAACAATTAACTTTCTGGCAATTTTGTCCGCCTTCTTGAACTTTTCCAACAACGCGTCACGATCTTCTGCACCTGCAGCTGGCTCGGCTAATCTTCCTTCGCAAACATCCAGCACATCATCATCCTCTTCCATCAATGTGCGTACTACGAAGCGCCATTGATGCCAATTATCTTTGTCTCGAAGTTTTTCAATTTTTATATTCGGTTCCATTTTTGCACAAATATTTTATACTTGCACTCCAATTACACACTGCACTCCGATTTTAAAATGCTACTGGGCCCATAACCTGTTGAGGTATGGGTAAAAATAATGAATAATTTAAGTACAGGAGCAAACACACGCTTTATTGAAGGAACAGTTTAGAAGCAAGTATACATAAAACGGACACACAAAATGAACTGAACACATAAAGAGCACATTTAAAACTGAACTGAAACTTGTCGAGGGCATCTCTATTTATATAAAAAACAGCTTCCAGATCTTTCCTTTTATTTAAAACTACGAGAACATTACTTTTCTAGACTCTCACAGTAAACGGGCATGTGTGCGGGTTGAGGTCCCGCCCAGGCAACTCGACCCCCCCGCCACACAATACAAACTTTCACTTCTACAATGACAGGTACATTTACTTAACAACGAATGTAGAGTTTTCCAGTATATTCTCAACACCCTCCCTAAAACTCTACATTCTCACAATCACATTAATTTTAAAAAAAATTCATTTTTACTCTTAAGTCCAAGTTTAGATCTTAAATAAACAAATTTTGGTTTTGACAAAGCTTTCGTAAGTATATCAGCGACTTGTTCATCACTTTTAACATAATGTACATCAATTTCTCCATTTTGAAAACAATCACGTACATAATTATATTTCACATCAATATGTTTTGTCCTTTGATGGAATTCAGGATTACTTATAAATTTTAATGCACTCATATTATCTATTATATAAATCATATTTATCAGTCTTACAATCGCATTCATTAAATAGCTTCTTTAACCACATTATTTCAGTTGTTGCTAATGCTGCACTTACAATTCTGACTCGGTTGTTGATAATGATACAGATTGTTGCTTCTTACTTCGCCAAATAATTGCAGCATTTGCATACATACAAGCTACGCCAGAAGTTGATTTACGTGTAACTGTATCGCTAGCATAATCAGCATCACTATAAGCTTTAAAGTTGCCATCCTTACAATATAGTAATCCAAAATCAATCGTACCTTTTAGATAACGTAAAATTCGTTTAACAATTGACCAATGAGCTACACTTGGTTTGTCTAAAACTCTAGATACAACATTTACAGCAAAACTTATGTCCGGACGACTTACAATTTGCAAAAACATCAAATTGCCGACAGCTTCACGATAAGGTACATTATTTCCAATAGTTTTTGATAAATATTCATCATGATTACAATCAATTGGCGTGGATACAATATTAGCTTCTGACATATTAAACTTTTCTAAGATTTTGTTAATATACCGTAAGTACTTTGATGAATGAAAACAAACCCATCATTCAATCTACAAATTTCCATTCCAAGATAATTAGTAACTTCTTTAGTACTAGTAATTTCAAATTTTTTACTCAAATCATTCAACAATTTATCAATCAAACTTTCATTTGAAGCTGCAATAAGTCCATCATCAACATAAATTGCTAACAAGATCTTATATTATTTTTGTTATATATGTATAAACATGGGTCACCCGTACTTTGACAAAAATCTAAATTTACAAGAAAATTAGTGAAGTGCTCAGTCCAGCATCTTGGTGCTTGTTTTAAGCCGTATAAACTTTTCATTAATTTACATACGCGTGAGCTTCCATCATCAAAACCTTCAGGTTGTTTCATATATATATCTTCCTTTAAGTCACCGTATAGAAAAAGCCGTTTTTATATCAAATTTACCGATATGTAAATTTTCACGAGCAGAAATACTAAGTATCAATCTTATTGTATCAAAGCGAACAACCGGACTAAAAGTTTCTTTATAATCTATATCTTTCTGTTGCGAATAACCTTTAATAACCAACCGCGCTTTGTAACGTTCTGTACCATCTGGATTGAGCTTCTTCACAAAAAACCAACGATTGTTAATCACCTTTTTATCTTTTGGCTTTTCCACTAATACCCATGTCTTGTTTTCATACAAAGAGTTCATTTCGTCCTGCATTGCAGCTTGTCACAGCAATAAACGTGATCGGACATCCATAATATTCTGTAGGTTTTAATTTTGTTCTATCGCGCAATTGTCGTCCAGTCTGATTGTTATCGCTATTTGAAGATTGTAAAGGTTCTCTTTCTTCAAACTCATTTGATTCATTTTTAAGTAAAAGTTCATTGTTTTTAGGAGTTATAATTTCATTTTCTTCAGTTTCTTTATTATTATTGTTCAAAGAATTGAAAATAATTGAATCAGCTAATACTCTTTCAGGTTTAAAAAGTACATCTCTACTTATAATGACATCTCGCACTTCCGGAACATATACACGATAACCTTTACAATCCTCATGATATCCGACCAGATAACCCCTCATCGATTTTTTATCAAGTTTCTTACGCTTTTCTTTTGATATATGTACATAACACATGGTTCCAAATATTTTAAATCTATCAACAGTAGCTGTTTTTCCATTCCATAACTCATAAGGAGTTTTATTATTTTGTTTTGTTGGGCCTGTTCTATTAATTACATGTACAGCAGTATTCATTGCTTCTGCCCATAAGAATAGAGGTAAGTTTGAATTTGAATATAACATTGATCGAGCAGCCTCTACAATGATTCGGTTATCGCGCTCTGCAATTGAATTTTGTTCGGGCGTATATGGAACATTAATCGAATATTTTATACTTTTACTATTTAAAAAAGAGATCACAGCTTTATTATCGTATTCTTTACCACCATCAAAATGAATTTCTTTAATATTTGTTGCAAATTGATTCTCAACCCCGATACAAAATGACTTTAGTTTTTCTATTATTTCAGATTTTTCTCGAATAAAATGAATTTCTCTATAACTTGAAAAATCGTCTTTAAAAGAAACGAAATATAACTTTCTACCGAGAGACTCTACTTCCATAGGACCACAAACGTCAGTATAAATTAATTCGCGAGTTTTAGTGGCAAGATCGATCTTTTTGTGAAAAGGTAATCTATGATTTTTGCCATAAGCGCAACCTTCACAAAAGAAATTTTCATCTGTAAATTTTATATTTAGATTTTTCAAAAAATTCTTCACATGTTTTACATTTTGATGGCAAAGTCTTTCGTGCCATAATTGTAAAACATTACCGTTGGCAATGCTCGATCTACTCTTTTGTTCTACCACGTTACATTCTTTTGGAATTAAAGTTTAAATGTCTAATTTTAGCAAACTACCAGGCTCATATTCGGAACCAGTTACAAGTCTTTCATTACCATGCTTTAAAGTACATCTCGTAGCAGTATGTGTTATTTCATAATTTATACCCCTTTTACCCGCATATTTAACAGAAAACAGATTATACATTGAATCAGGAACATATAATACATTATAGATAGTACCTTCTACTAGTTCACTATTTTTATAAGTTTCAAAGTCAATATTACCTTTACCATATGCAGAAATTGTCATACCGTTGCCCATTCTTACACTGACTGGTGTTGTATATTCTTCGAACGTTGAAAACCATTCTCGATGCTTCGACATATGATCCGTCGCACCCGAATCCACAATCCAGAGATCATCCCGATTGCCACAGCTGCCTTTGTCACCTATTAGTGCTATCCTCGATGTTGATTTCTTCTGTCCAGAAGACGAGTTACTTCTTTCTTGATTATTCGACCATCTTCGCTGTCCATTATTCTTATTCATGAAGCAATTGTTACTTTTATGACCTTTTCTTTTGCACGTATAACACCTGAAGCAGTCCCTTTTTAAATGACCTTGTCTTCCACAATTATAACACTGCTCTTGTTTCAAACCATTCTTCTCATATTTATAAGAGTCATTCTTCTGTTCCTTATGACCGATTTTCAGATTAGCTAGCAACGCTGTCGTCTCTTCGTGTACTTCCTTTTGCTCTTGTAATCTAAATTCTTCTGCCATCAAGCGCTCAGTCAAATTTTCGAGATTCTTCTTATCGTCAGATACCGAATCCCAAGCACTGTGAAAATGATTAAACTTTTGTGGCAAAGATGTTAAAACACGAGTCATCACCATAGTCTTTTCAATTTTTCCCCCGAGATTTTTCATTTTTCTAGCCAACTGTTCTATTTTTGAAATATTATACGTAACACTTTCACTCTCTGTCCACTTAAACTCAAAAAATTGTTTTTGAATCATCGACAGATTTTCATCAGTTTTTAGATCATATGCTGTATTCAATTTGTCCCACATCTCCTTGGCAGTAGAACAACCCATTATAAGCTCGAGAGGCTTTCTCTCCACTGTTGTAACAATTAACTTTCTGGCAATTTTGTCCGCCTTCTTGAACTTTTCCAACAACGCGTCACGATCTTCTGCACCTGCAGCTGGCTCGGCTAATCTTCCTTCGCAAACATCCAGCACATCATCATCCTCTTCCATCAATGTGCGTACTACGAAGCGCCATTGATGCCAATTATCTTTGTCTCGAAGTTTTTCAATTTTTATATTCGGTTCCATTTTTGCACAAATATTTTATACTTGCACTCCAATTACACACTGCACTCCGATTTTAAAATGCTACTGGGCCCATAACCTGTTAGGTATGGGTAAAAATAATGAATAATTTAAGTACAGGAGCAAACACACGCTTTATTGAAGGAACAGTTTAGAAGCAAGTATACATAAAACGGACACACAAAATGAACTGAACACATAAAGAGCACATTTAAAACTGAACTGAAACTTGTCGAGGGCATCTCTATTTATATAAAAAACAGCTTCCAGATCTTTCCTTTTATTTAAAACTACGAGAACATTACTTTTCTAGACTCTCACAGTAAACGGGCATGTGTGCGGGTTGAGGTCCCGCCCAGGCAACTCGACCCCCCCGCCACACAATACAAACTTTCACTTCTACAATGACAGGTACATTTACTTAACAACGAATGTAGAGTTTTCCAGTATATTCTCAACACCCTCCCTAAAACTCTACATTCTCACAATCACATTAATTTTAAAAAAAATTCATTTTTACTCTTAAGTCCAAGTTTAGATCTTAAATAAACAAATTTTGGTTTTGACAAAGCTTTCGTAAGTATATCAGCGACTTGTTCATCACTTTTAACATAATGTACATCAATTTCTCCATTTTGAAAACAATCACGTACATAATTATATTTCACATCAATATGTTTTGTCCTTTGATGGAATTCAGGATTACTTATAAATTTTAATGCACTCATATTATCTATTATATAAATCATATTTATCAGTCTTACAATCGCATTCATTAAATAGCTTCTTTAACCACATTATTTCAGTTGTTGCTAATGCTGCACTTACAATTCTGACTCGGTTGTTGATAATGATACAGATTGTTGCTTCTTACTTCGCCAAATAATTGCAGCATTTGCATACATACAAGCTACGCCAGAAGTTGATTTACGTGTAACTGTATCGCTAGCATAATCAGCATCACTATAAGCTTTAAAGTTGCCATCCTTACAATATAGTAATCCAAAATCAATCGTACCTTTTAGATAACGTAAAATTCGTTTAACAATTGACCAATGAGCTACACTTGGTTTGTCTAAAACTCTAGATACAACATTTACAGCAAAACTTATGTCCGGACGACTTACAATTTGCAAAAACATCAAATTGCCGACAGCTTCACGATAAGGTACATTATTTCCAATAGTTTTTGATAAATATTCATCATGATTACAATCAATTGGCGTGGATACAATATTAGCTTCTGACATATTAAACTTTTCTAAGATTTTGTTAATATACCGTAAGTACTTTGATGAATGAAAACAAACCCATCATTCAATCTACAAATTTCCATTCCAAGATAATTAGTAACTTCTTTAGTACTAGTAATTTCAAATTTTTTACTCAAATCATTCAACAATTTATCAATCAAACTTTCATTTGAAGCTGCAATAAGTCCATCATCAACATAAATTGCTAACAAGATCTTATATTATTTTTGTTATATATGTATAAACATGGGTCACCCGTACTTTGACAAAAATCTAAATTTACAAGAAAATTAGTGAAGTGCTCAGTCCAGCATCTTGGTGCTTGTTTTAAGCCGTATAAACTTTTCATTAATTTACATACGCGTGAGCTTCCATCATCAAAACCTTCAGGTTGTTTCATATATATATCTTCCTTTAAGTCACCGTATAGAAAAAGCCGTTTTTATATCAAATTTACCGATATGTAAATTTTCACGAGCAGAAATACTAAGTATCAATCTTATTGTATCAAAGCGAACAACCGGACTAAAAGTTTCTTTATAATCTATATCTTTCTGTTGCGAATAACCTTTAATAACCAACCGCGCTTTGTAACGTTCTGTACCATCTGGATTGAGCTTCTTCACAAAAACCCAACGATTGTTAATCACCTTTTTATCTTTTGGCTTTTCCACTAATACCCATGTCTTGTTTTCATACAAAGAGTTCATTTCGTCCTGCATTGCAGCTTGTCACAGCAATAAACGTGATCGGACATCCATAATATTCTGTAGGTTTTAATTTTGTTCTATCGCGCAATTGTCGTCCAGTCTGATTGTTATCGCTATTTGAAGATTGTAAAGGTTCTCTTTCTTCAAACTCATTTGATTCATTTTTAAGTAAAAGTTCATTGTTTTTAGGAGTTATAATTTCATTTTCTTCAGTTTCTTTATTATTATTGTTCAAAGAATTGAAAATAATTGAATCAGCTAATACTCTTTCAGGTTTAAAAAGTACATCTCTACTTATAATGACATCTCGCACTTCCGGAACATATACACGATAACCTTTACAATCCTCATGATATCCGACCAGATAACCCCTCATCGATTTTTTATCAAGTTTCTTACGCTTTTCTTTTGATATATGTACATAACACATGGTTCCAAATATTTTAAATCTATCAACAGTAGCTGTTTTTCCATTCCATAACTCATAAGGAGTTTTATTATTTTGTTTTGTTGGGCCTGTTCTATTAATTACATGTACAGCAGTATTCATTGCTTCTGCCCATAAGAATAGAGGTAAGTTTGAATTTGAATATAACATTGATCGAGCAGCCTCTACAATGATTCGGTTATCGCGCTCTGCAATTGAATTTTGTTCGGGCGTATATGGAACATTAATCGAATATTTTATACTTTTACTATTTAAAAAAGAGATCACAGCTTTATTATCGTATTCTTTACCACCATCAAAATGAATTTCTTTAATATTTGTTGCAAATTGATTCTCAACCCCGATACAAAATGACTTTAGTTTTTCTATTATTTCAGATTTTTCTCGAATAAAATGAATTTCTCTATAACTTGAAAAATCGTCTTTAAAAGAAACGAAATATAACTTTCTACCGAGAGACTCTACTTCCATAGGACCACAAACGTCAGTATAAATTAATTCGCGAGTTTTAGTGGCAAGATCGATCTTTTTGTGAAAAGGTAATCTATGATTTTTGCCATAAGCGCAACCTTCACAAAAGAAATTTTCATCTGTAAATTTTATATTTAGATTTTTCAAAAAATTCTTCACATGTTTTACATTTTGATGGCAAAGTCTTTCGTGCCATAATTGTAAAACATTACCGTTGGCAATGCTCGATCTACTCTTTTGTTCTACCACGTTACATTCTTTTGGAATTAAAGTTTAAATGTCTAATTTTAGCAAACTACCAGGCTCATATTCGGAACCAGTTACAAGTCTTTCATTACCATGCTTTAAAGTACATCTCGTAGCAGTATGTGTTATTTCATAATTTATACCCCTTTTACCCGCATATTTAACAGAAAACAGATTATACATTGAATCAGGAACATATAATACATTATAGATAGTACCTTCTACTAGTTCACTATTTTTATAAGTTTCAAAGTCAATATTACCTTTACCATATGCAGAAATTGTCATACCGTTGCCCATTCTTACACTGACTGGTGTTGTATATTCTTCGAACGTTGAAAACCATTCTCGATGCTTCGACATATGATCCGTCGCACCCGAATCCACAATCCAGAGATCATCCCGATTGCCACAGCTGCCTTTGTCACCTATTAGTGCTATCCTCGATGTTGATTTCTTCTGTCCAGAAGACGAGTTACTTCTTTCTTGATTATTCGACCATCTTCGCTGTCCATTATTCTTATTCATGAAGCAATTGTTACTTTTATGACCTTTTCTTTTGCACGTATAACACCTGAAGCAGTCCCTTTTTAAATGACCTTGTCTTCCACAATTATAACACTGCTCTTGTTTCAAACCATTCTTCTCATATTTATAAGAGTCATTCTTCTGTTCCTTATGACCGATTTTCAGATTAGCTAGCAACGCTGTCGTCTCTTCGTGTACTTCCTTTTGCTCTTGTAATCTAAATTCTTCTGCCATCAAGCGCTCAGTCAAATTTTCGAGATTCTTCTTATCGTCAGATACCGAATCCCAAGCACTGTGAAAATGATTAAACTTTTGTGGCAAAGATGTTAAAACACGAGTCATCACCATAGTCTTTTCAATTTTTCCCCCGAGATTTTTCATTTTTCTAGCCAACTGTTCTATTTTTGAAATATTATACGTAACACTTTCACTCTCTGTCCACTTAAACTCAAAAAATTGTTTTTGAATCATCGACAGATTTTCATCAGTTTTTAGATCATATGCTGTATTCAATTTGTCCCACATCTCCTTGGCAGTAGAACAACCCATTATAAGCTCGAGAGGCTTTCTCTCCACTGTTGTAACAATTAACTTTCTGGCAATTTTGTCCGCCTTCTTGAACTTTTCCAACAACGCGTCACGATCTTCTGCACCTGCAGCTGGCTCGGCTAATCTTCCTTCGCAAACATCCAGCACATCATCATCCTCTTCCATCAATGTGCGTACTACGAAGCGCCATTGATGCCAATTATCTTTGTCTCGAAGTTTTTCAATTTTTATATTCGGTTCCATTTTTGCACAAATATTTTATACTTGCACTCCGATTTTAAAATGCTACTGGGCCCATAACCTGTTGAGGTATGGGTAAAAATAATGAATAATTTAAGTACAGGAGCAAACACACGCTTTATTGAAGGAACAGTTTAGAAGCAAGTATACATAAAACGGACACACAAAATGAACTGAACACATAAAGAGCACATTTAAAACTGAACTGAAACTTGTCGAGGGCATCTCTATTTATATAAAAAACAGCTTCCAGATCTTTCCTTTTATTTAAAACTACGAGAACATTACTTTTCTAGACTCTCACAGTAAACGGGCATGTGTGCGGGTTGAGGTCCCGCCCAGGCAACTCGACCCCCCCGCCACACAATACAAACTTTCACTTCTACAATGACAGGTACATTTACTTAACAACGAATGTAGAGTTTTCCAGTATATTCTCAACACCCTCCCTAAAACTCTACATTCTCACAATCACATTAATTTAAAAAAAAATTCATTTTTACTCTTAAGTCCAAGTTTAGATCTTAAATAAACAAATTTTGGTTTTGACAAAGCTTTCGTAAGTATATCAGCGACTTGTTCATCACTTTTAACATAATGTACATCAATTTCTCCATTTTGAAAACAATCACGTACATAATTATATTTCACATCAATATGTTTTGTCCTTTGATGGAATTCAGGATTACTTATAAATTTTAATGCACTCATATTATCTATTATATAAATCATATTTATCAGTCTTACAATCGCATTCATTAAATAGCTTCTTTAACCACATTATTTCAGTTGTTGCTAATGCTGCACTTACAATTCTGACTCGGTTGTTGATAATGATACAGATTGTTGCTTCTTACTTCGCCAAATAATTGCAGCATTTGCATACATACAAGCTACGCCAGAAGTTGATTTACGTGTAACTGTATCGCTAGCATAATCAGCATCACTATAAGCTTTAAAGTTGCCATCCTTACAATATAGTAATCCAAAATCAATCGTACCTTTTAGATAACGTAAAATTCGTTTAACAATTGACCAATGAGCTACACTTGGTTTGTCTAAAACTCTAGATACAACATTTACAGCAAAACTTATGTCCGGACGACTTACAATTTGCAAAAACATCAAATTGCCGACAGCTTCACGATAAGGTACATTATTTCCAATAGTTTTTGATAAATATTCATCATGATTACAATCAATTGGCGTGGATACAATATTAGCTTCTGACATATTAAACTTTTCTAAGATTTTGTTAATATACCGTAAGTACTTTGATGAATGAAAACAAACCCATCATTCAATCTACAAATTTCCATTCCAAGATAATTAGTAACTTCTTTAGTACTAGTAATTTCAAATTTTTTACTCAAATCATTCAACAATTTATCAATCAAACTTTCATTTGAAGCTGCAATAAGTCCATCATCAACATAAATTGCTAACAAGATCTTATATTATTTTTGTTATATATGTATAAACATGGGTCACCCGTACTTTGACAAAAATCTAAATTTACAAGAAAATTAGTGAAGTGCTCAGTCCAGCATCTTGGTGCTTGTTTTAAGCCGTATAAACTTTTCATTAATTTACATACGCGTGAGCTTCCATCATCAAAACCTTCAGGTTGTTTCATATATATATCTTCCTTTAAGTCACCGTATAGAAAAAGCCGTTTTTATATCAAATTTACCGATATGTAAATTTTCACGAGCAGAAATACTAAGTATCAATCTTATTGTATCAAAGCGAACAACCGGACTAAAAGTTTCTTTATAATCTATATCTTTCTGTTGCGAATAACCTTTAATAACCAACCGCGCTTTGTAACGTTCTGTACCATCTGGATTGAGCTTCTTCACAAAAAACCAACGATTGTTAATCACCTTTTTATCTTTTGGCTTTTCCACTAATACCCATGTCTTGTTTTCATACAAAGAGTTCATTTCGTCCTGCATTGCAGCTTGTCACAGCAATAAACGTGATCGGACATCCATAATATTCTGTAGGTTTTAATTTTGTTCTATCGCGCAATTGTCGTCCAGTCTGATTGTTATCGCTATTTGAAGATTGTAAAGGTTCTCTTTCTTCAAACTCATTTGATTCATTTTTAAGTAAAAGTTCATTGTTTTTAGGAGTTATAATTTCATTTTCTTCAGTTTCTTTATTATTATTGTTCAAAGAATTGAAAATAATTGAATCAGCTAATACTCTTTCAGGTTTAAAAAGTACATCTCTACTTATAATGACATCTCGCACTTCCGGAACATATACACGATAACCTTTACAATCCTCATGATATCCGACCAGATAACCCCTCATCGATTTTTTATCAAGTTTCTTACGCTTTTCTTTTGATATATGTACATAACACATGGTTCCAAATATTTTAAATCTATCAACAGTAGCTGTTTTTCCATTCCATAACTCATAAGGAGTTTTATTATTTTGTTTTGTTGGGCCTGTTCTATTAATTACATGTACAGCAGTATTCATTGCTTCTGCCCATAAGAATAGAGGTAAGTTTGAATTTGAATATAACATTGATCGAGCAGCCTCTACAATGATTCGGTTATCGCGCTCTGCAATTGAATTTTGTTCGGGCGTATATGGAACATTAATCGAATATTTTATACTTTTACTATTTAAAAAAGAGATCACAGCTTTATTATCGTATTCTTTACCACCATCAAAATGAATTTCTTTAATATTTGTTGCAAATTGATTCTCAACCCCGATACAAAATGACTTTAGTTTTTCTATTATTTCAGATTTTTCTCGAATAAAATGAATTTCTCTATAACTTGAAAAATCGTCTTTAAAAGAAACGAAATATAACTTTCTACCGAGAGACTCTACTTCCATAGGACCACAAACGTCAGTATAAATTAATTCGCGAGTTTTAGTGGCAAGATCGATCTTTTTGTGAAAAGGTAATCTATGATTTTTGCCATAAGCGCAACCTTCACAAAAGAAATTTTCATCTGTAAATTTTATATTTAGATTTTTCAAAAAATTCTTCACATGTTTTACATTTTGATGGCAAAGTCTTTCGTGCCATAATTGTAAAACATTACCGTTGGCAATGCTCGATCTACTCTTTTGTTCTACCACGTTACATTCTTTTGGAATTAAAGTTTAAATGTCTAATTTTAGCAAACTACCAGGCTCATATTCGGAACCAGTTACAAGTCTTTCATTACCATGCTTTAAAGTACATCTCGTAGCAGTATGTGTTATTTCATAATTTATACCCCTTTTACCCGCATATTTAACAGAAAACAGATTATACATTGAATCAGGAACATATAATACATTATAGATAGTACCTTCTACTAGTTCACTATTTTTATAAGTTTCAAAGTCAATATTACCTTTACCATATGCAGAAATTGTCATACCGTTGCCCATTCTTACACTGACTGGTGTTGTATATTCTTCGAACGTTGAAAACCATTCTCGATGCTTCGACATATGATCCGTCGCACCCGAATCCACAATCCAGAGATCATCCCGATTGCCACAGCTGCCTTTGTCACCTATTAGTGCTATCCTCGATGTTGATTTCTTCTGTCCAGAAGACGAGTTACTTCTTTCTTGATTATTCGACCATCTTCGCTGTCCATTATTCTTATTCATGAAGCAATTGTTACTTTTATGACCTTTTCTTTTGCACGTATAACACCTGAAGCAGTCCCTTTTTAAATGACCTTGTCTTCCACAATTATAACACTGCTCTTGTTTCAAACCATTCTTCTCATATTTATAAGAGTCATTCTTCTGTTCCTTATGACCGATTTTCAGATTAGCTAGCAACGCTGTCGTCTCTTCGTGTACTTCCTTTTGCTCTTGTAATCTAAATTCTTCTGCCATCAAGCGCTCAGTCAAATTTTCGAGATTCTTCTTATCGTCAGATACCGAATCCCAAGCACTGTGAAAATGATTAAACTTTTGTGGCAAAGATGTTAAAACACGAGTCATCACCATAGTCTTTTCAATTTTTCCCCCGAGATTTTTCATTTTTCTAGCCAACTGTTCTATTTTTGAAATATTATACGTAACACTTTCACTCTCTGTCCACTTAAACTCAAAAAATTGTTTTTGAATCATCGACAGATTTTCATCAGTTTTTAGATCATATGCTGTATTCAATTTGTCCCACATCTCCTTGGCAGTAGAACAACCCATTATAAGCTCGAGAGGCTTTCTCTCCACTGTTGTAACAATTAACTTTCTGGCAATTTTGTCCGCCTTCTTGAACTTTTCCAACAACGCGTCACGATCTTCTGCACCTGCAGCTGGCTCGGCTAATCTTCCTTCGCAAACATCCAGCACATCATCATCCTCTTCCATCAATGTGCGTACTACGAAGCGCCATTGATGCCAATTATCTTTGTCTCGAAGTTTTTCAATTTTTATATTCGGTTCCATTTTTGCACAAATATTTTATACTTGCACTCCGATTTTAAAATGCTACTGGGCCCATAACCTGTTGAGGTATGGGTAAAAATAATGAATAATTTAAGTACAGGAGCAAACACACGCTTTATTGAAGGAACAGTTTAGTAGCAAGTATACATAAAACGGACACACGAAATACACATTGCAAGAGCACATTTAAAACTGAACTGAACTTGTCGAGTGCATCTCTATTTATATAGAAAAACAGCTTCCAGATCTTTCCTTCTATTTAAAACTTCGAGAACATTACTTTTCTAGACTCTCACAGTAAACGGGCATGTGTGCGGGTTGAAGCCCCGCCCAGGCAGCTCGACCACCCACCGCACAATACAAACTTTCACTTCTACAATGACAGGCACACTTACTTAAAAATGAATGTAGAGTTTTCTAGTATATTCTCAACAGTTTCTAATGTCCAAGGCGTGTCTTGCTCTCTTGCGCCAAGTTGATCGGCCATGGTAACCACTTTCTTGAAGTCTTCTGTCTTGGGGCTCAGGGTTCAAGGATCTTATCTGACGTCCTCTCTTGTTCCTCACTTCCAGTCTCAAATTTCAGACTCGCGTGGACAGCCTCGATCGTGCATCAGCTAGACATGGCCAAATCGTTTCAGTTGTTTTGATCTATGATGTCTAAAAGATTTCTCTTGACCTGTAGGCCTACAGATATTCCATACAAACGTCTTAGTTTGTTCGAAGTTCCGTTATCGAGATTCCAGCCGGTATTTCCTGTTGTCGATATCTCCACTGCCTACAGAAGGGGTTTTGTCTTTTTTTAACTCCCAGCTTACAAATGCTTTCAAGAATAAATGCATACAGTATTGTTGTTGCTTTGCTGAATTTTTATCATTCCATAACACTGCATGCCTCATTACTGACTCTTTCCCTTAGGCATTTTTGTTTGATGTATTTGTGTCACTTCTGCTGTAGGAGTACGTCACGTCTAAGTACTTCGCAATACCATAGGCCTACACTTTAATATTTTCATTGCTAAGATCCAATTCCTGTGCATGTTTCCTACTGTTTTATCTATCGACTTTTGTAAGAATATACATTTCCTAGTCTTATTACAGACATTTTAACGCAAACAATCAAGTATACTGTATTCTGATGGTACTGCCATGGCCAAACTCTTTAAAATTTTCTAATAAACAAAGCTACATCTGAAACTGAGGTTAAGAAGGTTTAGCGCTGCTACTGCATTTCACCAGCAATGTATCACTAATAGGAAAGAATTGGTAGTCGAATGAGGTGAACATTTCTTTTCTCTCAATAAAGCCGGAAGTAATTATTATACGGGGTTCATCTTGTTAGATCGTTGAAGAAGATATTCATTTTATATGGTAAGTATATAGTTTATAGAGTATAAGGTGCTGAAAACCGTAAATATAAAGTGAACACACACACACACACACACACACACACACACACACACACACACACACACACACACACACACACACACACACACACACACACACACACACACACACACACACACACACACACACACACACACACACACACACACAGGTCGACTGTCCGGTTTGTGACTCCTGCGTTATTCTTCTTCGTATTCCTTTCTTTCGACATTTCAATATCTACTGTTATAGCCTACCTTCCTGTAATATTAAACACGCCAGGCGAATGCTCAGAATATATTTTGGAACATTGGAAGAAGAAGAAGAAGAAGAAGAAGAAGAAGAAGAAGAAGAAGAAGAAGAAGAAGAAGAAGAAGAAGAAGAAGAAGTGGATACGAAGAAGGAGAAGAAGGAACTCTATTACTCAAAGTAGGAAACGGTAGTTCGGGAGAAACACGATTCACGACTTACACTACATGGGAAAGAACACAACAGAAGCCACAGGCATAAGAAGGCGCAGAGAGAATAAGACAGCACGACGGCAATATTGTCTGTACGGAGTGAAAAACAGTTTAGAATATGTAAATAGTATGTAAATTGTTTATCGTTATGCTCAGAAGGTCTTACATCATTGAAGGTCACCTGTCTCTAATCAGCACTTCCACATAACTCGTAACCGGGTGACTAATTTCACACGGCTGTGTATCTTGTTTATTTGTTAAACGTTCAAATTTTGACGGAATTCGCAATTTTACTGTTTCATTGTCCATCTGATAAACCGGTTGGCCTTGTTAGCACGGAATCTGAAAATCATTAGCCTCTTCATTGGTAAATTCAATGATACAGGCTTCTGGCCAAGGGTTTAGGTAATGTTCTCATTACGAACACGGTTGTTTTACGAATTATGGCCAAAGACTGGCAGTAGTACGGTTGTTTGTAAAGGGTGATTCAGTTGAAGGTTACAATTTCAAGTTGGCAATACTGTTTCCTTGTGAAAGATGAACAGCTGACATTTGAAATTAGTCATTGTTTAGTTATTGACATTTGTTGCTATGGAGCGGTATTCAACTCAAGAACGTATTTTAATAGTTAAAACCTATTTTCAAAGTGAAGAAAATTTAACTAACACGATTCGCGCACTGTGAAATGACTTCAGTAACCATAAACATCCATCTCGTACCACAGTTAAAAAAATTAGTCAAAACATTCAATAGAACCGGGTCAGTGTTGGATGTGCAAAGACCAGTACGTCCTTGTAGTGGCCAGTCACTCACAAATATTGCTGGAATGAGTGCCAGTGTCCATGACAATCCGTCGACCTCCATTCGCCATCGTTACCAGCAGTTGGACCTTTCCTAGAGCACCACGCAGCGCATTTTAACTGAAGATCTGCATTTGGATGCCTATAAAATCCAATTGACACAGGAATTGAAGCCAACAGATCATAGACAACGTCGTGACTTCGTTGATTGGGTGTTAGAGAACTACCAATTTGATGACGATTTTGTGAAGAAAATCATATTGAGCGATGAAGCTCATTTTCAACTGAATGGGTATGTAAACAAACAAAATTGCCGCATTTGGGGACTTGAAAATCCACGAGCCATTCTCGGACAACCAATTTAGCCACAAAAAGTCACTGTTTGGTGCGGATTTTGGGTCGGCGGCGTGATTGAGCCATACTTTTTTGAAAATGCCCGTGGTAATGCAGTAACAGTCAATGGTGAACGTTATCGGAAGATGATAACAAATTATTTTTCGCACCAATTGGATGATATTGATGTCGAAGACATATGGTTCCAACAAGACGGTGCCACTTGCCACACAGCGTGAGAAACAATACAGTCGTTGCACACGGCTGTGTCATCTCTCGTTTCGGCGATCAACATTGGCCACCAAGATCGTGTGATCTCACGCCGCTGGATTATTTTCTTTGGGGTTATTTGAAGCAGAAGGTGTATGCCAATGACCCCAAAACGATTCGAGAACTATAGGACGACATACGCCATGTTATTCATGAGCCGCTGCAGGAGTTATGCCGGAAAGTGATGGAAAATTTCATCAAAAGGGCAGAGAAGTCTGCAGGGCCGCTCGTGGCAGCCATTAGGCCTATATCATTTATCATGTTTAATGTCAATGTCTAAACAACATATAGAAATAAATACATTAAGAGTTTATCAAAAACCAATGCATTTTATTTTACATTAAAATTGTAACCTCTAATTGAATCACCCTATATATCACATAACATCGTTACCGTATGGCAGAGGAAGAAGTTTGTCACGCGCTAGGCCAAAAACAAGTTACATCTTTAGTGTTGCAACCACAACTGTATCTTATCAAGATCTGTTGCGAACATAATACTAGAAATGTGTAGGACTACATATTGTCAAATAATTCTAGAAAACGCTGATGACTAGTCCGTAAGGAGGAGGAGACACGTGCAAAGTTGTCCTCCCACATTTCACGTACAGACGCAGATGTGGCATCGTGGATGATAAATCTACTTCCGACCGCCCCTAACAATGACTAACTATTTTGTACCATTCAGCTAGAATATTTTACAGTAGGAACACAACTTGTATTGCAAGTAAGCATTCAAATTTATAATTTAAGTTACACAAAAATAAAGTCAGGTCGTATACTATATAGACTACGAAACGAATCAGTATAAAGGGAACCTGTTTTGACTTAGTAATTCAAATTATGGTAAGTATATAATTTTTACTTTTCTATGAATTCTGAGCATCGAACGTACACAACCTGCATATGCCGTTCTAGGTGTTTTCGATCATCAGGTAACTTGGACGGAATAATAAATATTAAATAATAAATTAGTAAGCCTACCAGGTGATAATATTTAAATGCGGAATATATATGCCACAAATCTGAATAAACAGTATTTTTTATCTATTCTTAGACACTTCCGAGGTGACAAACATTTTATCTGAGTTGAGTTCTGCATTTTATAATCAAACACAAAGAACTTTATTAAAACAGTGATAAAGGCAGTTTGTGGTGTATTAGATTATGCTGTAATAGACGGACGTCGCTGTAAACTGCCAAACCGAATCATTATGTTGGCGCGCGCGTGTGAGGAGAACGGTGAAAACAAATCTCCGATACAGAACGAAGAAGAATTATTTTATTAATTCAAAGATATTAAGACTGTAAAGGAGAACTTGAGATTCTATGATTCTATACCTAGATCAGTATTCCTGATAAGTCTACGTATGCCTTACGATTTTGCGAAAGTAAATTCATAATTCGGTTTCCAGTTTTTAAAAAATAATAACATATTCTTACGTTAGAAAAAAAATTTTGGCCTACTAAAAGTCAGTAAGATAAAGGAAAAACAGAGAGAGAGAGAGAGAGAGAGAGAGAGAGAGAGAGAGGTTGGTAGACAGACAGATAGAGAGACAGATTGAGAATCTGAGAAAAAGGAGTGTGGAGAAGGGGTCTGTGCAAGACAGAAGTAAAATATAATTCTGAGCCACAAAGGACCGGATGTATCGAGTTTTGGCAACAAAAATAAGCTTTTGTGGAGTCGCGATTATTATGAAGTAAACGGGCGCGCGCAAGTTGTGTGTGTGTGTGTGTGTGTGTGTGTTGTGTTTGTGTCTGTGTTTATTTATTTGGCTCCAACACACACGTATTCCGACAACAGATGTGTTTCTGAAAATAATGAATATGCAATACCACGAAACGAAAGCAACAACGAAGGGGTTGTTTCTTTTCTTTTATTTGTGTACCATTTTTGTTCGATTTTTGTGCTTTTGAACGCACAGAAAGATGGAAACGAATTTTATTGTATTCATTGACTTGCACGTTCACGGAACACACACACATACAGAGAACAGTCTGTAAAAGAAAAATATTCTCAAGATGAAACTTTACCTTGGGAGAGCTGTGTCTGCTACTGAATCTCAGCTGTCGCCTTGGGCCGTGTACCACCTGCCCCGGACAGGTGAACCCGAGACTACACTAACTGCAACCGCGCCACCTTTCTGAATTTTCCGTTAATAAGAAATCGCACGATCATCTATGCGCCAACTGCGAGCCTATTTCGTTTTGTTACTTCCAAAACAATTATGCACGTCATTTCCCTCAGGAAACCTACGAATGAACCAGAAGTAATAATTAATATTGACAAAAGCAAAGGTCATTAACATTTTTTAATAGTATATTGCTACTCATTGTATGGTACTGTATGTAATCAAACGTCCATTGTGTAACGGTACCGCTATGGTAGTGGGTACGCTGCATCAACTACAGCCTGCTCTCGGTAGCCGTAAGCTTAATCAAGTCGACGGGAGACAACGTCTGTAATTACAAGTAAAATTGATTGGTGGCCACCTCGACTGACTGGTTTTTATTTCATCGAATGCACGCAAAGGAACATCATTATACGAGCATTGTCCATTTTAGAGTATGTAAAACAATGACGGTTGTTAGTGAACGGGGTCCACGTCCGCAGAGGGGTTGATTGTGATCCCTGCGTGGGGAACAAGTCTGCAGAAACTACGCTTCTGACATACGATTTGCTCAGTTAATTAATCTTGTTTCAACGAAATCAATTTATTGATCACCTCCTGTTACCCTGGTAATACCAAGTCCACAAACGTGGCTTGTAATGTCATCCTTTCATTCATTCCTTAATTGTCCTGTTTTGTTATGACTTTCCTTGTTTCAGTCTGATTTTGTCTGAACTTCCTGTTTTTGCCATTTCACATAGGCCTATCTGTCGCATGCTTGTTTATTCTAATTTTTTACTTCTACTTTCTTCGCCGAAACTGAAAGGCTTCCACAATCCGTATTTCTTCCTTTCTTCCTAATCTCTGTCTCCTTGTTTTTTGCCTTATTTTTCTGTTCCTCTTCGCTTATCGAGTTCTGTCTCTGCTATAGCATTACCAGTTTCTTCTCATTCAGAAAATATTTCATAACAACTACAAATTTTATTTATTTTTCACATTCCTACTTCATTTCTCTTGATGATTATGTGTTATTATTATTATCCGATAATTCTTTCGGTTTTGACCGCCGAATGACCGCGTAAAATAACCCAACGCTTTTACTTCACTTTTTTCCCGCTTCTCTTCTTCCTTTCCAAAAACTTTTCATTCTGTCGCTTTGCGTTTTTTCTCTCTTCCGTCAAAATTTTCTTTCTTCTTTCGTCTTGTGTTTTTCCTGGAAACACTTGAAGTTTTGCTTCAGTTCTCTAAAGTCGTCCTATCCTGTATTATGTCCTCTGGAATCCATATCTCTGACATGTCCTTCTTTATCCCTTTCACCCGTTCGGATTCTTGTGAAGAACCTGATTATGTTGTCCATCCCCATTATGTACCAGAAGAACCTAACTCTTCACTTCCGTATTGTATCTGGTAATCGTTCACTCCCATCATTCTTATGTCCAAACTCGCCTGAATTTGTTTTGGTGGATAATCAGCTATCTTATGTATCTTATAGAAATGCTCCTTCCACTTTATCCGATTTTCTTACACTGCAGACTTCATAACAATCAGCTGATGGCGTGCCTGCGGATGATCAACTACAAATTAATCAACTTACAATTAATCTGTTTACATCCTTATGAACTCTTAATAACGACATCTCCTGAATACTGATTTTCTATAACTTGGATGGATAAAAGTAGAATTAAAAGTTGTAATCGTGTATCTGTACGTATATTACATCCGAAGACATCTAAGCATAATATTATATTGATTCACACAACAATAGACCTAATACTGAACCAGTACATTTTGTTTCTATAGACATTCTCCTAATCACATGCCATGTCTCATTCAATATTGAATTTTGAAGTTTTATTGTTGGCGACATTCCCATGCTAAGCCAGAAAATCATTTTCTTAATTTTTTCTGACACCTTCAGTTAAACTCTTCACAAATTCTTGGATTTCGTTGTTCATGACCTGTACGTTGATTAACTAAATATAAGTATATTACTACCGACTCGGAACAGAAAGTTTTTTTATTGGTAAAAACGTAAAAGTTTTACCTTATACCTTTCGCTTATTATAAGCTTCGTCAGAGGCTGCCACAGGGAGTGCTGTCCGTCTTGTTCTTGGTTCGTTTAGGATGTTGTTTTTATGTCTTTTTGTGTGCTTGTATATTTCTAGTTGTTCAGGCGTGTCTAGTTGATACACTCTAGTTGATAAATATACAAACACACAAAAACACATAAAACGACATCCTAAACGAACAGACACAATTACACAATACACGAGTAGGTAGTGATATAGGCCTACTTATATTTAGTCATCACAAATCTTTTCAAGTACGTAGGTTTCTATTCGACAAGTATGTCGGTTTAAAGGAATGAATAATAATGACACCGTATAGAGGTTTAGGTTCACTCCTGTCTTTATATATACGTATTAACTGTTTTTTGCATACCGTTGCTAACACAGATATTCAATAGTACGCATTTGTGCCTTACGTCCACTGGAAATAATTGACTGATGTTCAGCTGGTAATGAAAATAGTGTTAAAAAAACAGTTTTAAATAACAGTGTGCAAATAATTTTATCAATTTGTAAGCAAGCGAATTTAATAAAAACATTGAAATATTTCGTTTCTTCTTTTTCTAAGGCTTTCCCGGGCGGCGTCATCATTGTTGAAATTAAGATCCGGGCTATTGTCTACTATAGTTATTATTCTGAAAGACGTGATTCTCAGACGTTTCGGCTTCACATCTGGAGGCCATCTTCAGTGATAAGCTGAAAAATATTCTTTGCCACAGTACTCTGGTTACTGACGAACACCGTGTCAGTTGTCGTTTATCACTGAAAGTGGCCTCCAGAGCTCAGGCCGAAACGTGTGATAATAACATCTTTCAGAATAATAACTATAGTAGACCACGGCCCGGATTTTAATTTCAACAATGATTTCGTTTCATTATCTATGTTAGTTGGTAAGTAGGTTAATTATGAAAGCAAAGATCATAGACGGGCTTGCTCTTTAGAGGGGGTCGACACGGGATAGATAAGTAAGAACCTACAGAAATGTTCATTCACCTCCTATTACGGGATTCCGACTGGGCGAACGGGTCTCTGAGTAACGATGATTTCCAGTTTCAACGGAATCCATTTAGAAAACATCTGTACACTATGTAGTTAAGAGTTCCTAGACTGATGTGGTCGCTGTGTGCAATCGTATGAAGGAGTTTTTACAAGTCGTCAGACGAAGTTGAACCAGAATTAATTGGCGTGTATCTGTCTGTTTCGGCGTACCCGTATATTTTACTTTTAATTTGTTGGTTACTTTTTGCTGGCGTATTCACTAAAGTGTGAGCGCCATTAGAAGAACGAGTCTGAAGCAGATTAACTGGTCTACCTCGGTGTCTTTCTTCATCTTCAGCTTCACGAAAATGCGAAGCCCAATTTACACTACCTGTCTCTTGGCTACTTTTTCCTTTATATTTTACGTATCTCGCCCCTTGGTTTTCTCTCTCATTCTATCTCTGTGTCCGTATGTCTTCAGTGCTCTCTAACCTTCGTATTTATGGACCACCTGGCTTCCTCTTTTTGTCATAGTCTTGCTGTAGATATGCCTTCGCTACATATGTTCTGTCTTTGTGTATTTATCAGAATAAGCATCACGATATTTACAGTAAACTGGTACTTTTATTTGTTTGTCTTTTCGCATTAAACATCCCAAATATGCCATTTTCCAGTATAAGAAAAAAATAGTTAAGATCGATATACGGTACGATTTTTATGTAACTATACATTAGTATAAACAAATACTTAGGTTAAATAATATCAAAATGTTAAATTAGTTTTTTTTTATTGTAGCCTATGCGGTTGCATCTTCAACGCATAAAACTTGTCCACAACACCTTCAAAAATACAGGTAGTGGTTGTGGTAGTCTTCTTCTTCTACTAGAGACTAGGTGAATCGTCACCTGCCATCTGGCATCCTATTCAGATGAGCAATCCATCTCTCTTTGTTCTCTGCAATACAGTCTTGGATATTAAAAATGTTCAACTCTTTACGAATGTCTTCATTGTAGAGTAGATCAGATTGCAGACTTTAACAGATCGCAAGATTCTCATCTCCGATCCTCAGATGTATCCTGACCTAAGTTTCAGAACCATACAATAACAGTGACACAGCCCTTACCCTATAAAATTTTAGTCGAGTCTCTTTCCTTGCTTTTCGTGACAGCACTCGATGAATTGTGCCACATACTGACTGAAACCTAACCAACTTGTGATCAACGTTGTAATCCACATCGTACGTGATGTCACAGATAACGGAAATGTGACACCTGCTCTATACTCTTATTATCCGATGCTATCTTAATCCGTAAGAGATATTTGTCCATAAGTGCCATAGTTTCTGTCTTCTGCACAGAAAGTTTCATGTTGTAATTTTAACAGACTTGCTGTAACTGGAACTTTGATTTATATCCATATCCCACTAAGAAAGCGTTTTCTGGCATTTCCATGCGGAAAATTCTATCATAAGAAATGATGTTATGATGTCCTGGGCAGCTCCAGAGATGTGTCTGGCCAGCTTCTACAGTCACTTTCCTTATTCGTGGCCCATCCAAAGTATCGTACAGTAGCACTCTGCTTTGAGGTAAGTTCTTAACATAATAATAAGTAAGAATAATACTAGTAATTAACATAATAATAATACTAGTCGCAATAACAACAACAACAACAACAACAATAATAATAATATGAAGAAGAAGAAGAAGAAGAAGAACTTATTTTATACGAATAAATTATTTATTCTTTCATGAGTTTTGCATATAAATATCTTGGCACTGGAAACGAAATCCATTGTAGCAAAAACTAGTTTTATTCAATCAAGTGATTAATAATTAATGAATAGTGCATGACGTAATTGATTTTGACATCTTTTGTTGTAACAAGCAACTATGAATATATTCCTTTGTAGTAGAAACTATTTTCCTTCAATAAAATAACTAATAATTAATTAATAGGATATGACATCACTGCTTTTCACGTCTTTTGTTATGATAAAGAAATATAAAATGTATGCTTAACATATTTCACTTTACCTGAATATATTAATTTGCTTTCTTGCTTATAACTGTTACAAGGTTGAGAAGCTACGGATTGCGATAAGATAGAGGGCTCGTTTTGATAAATTTTATGAACATTCTGTCGCAAACTGTTTAGGCATTATGTTATATCCGCAGGGTCGAACTTATAGTATGGATTCGGCTTTGGCCTACCTTGTAGTCTATCAAGAGAGTAATTAATTTGTATAGCGAATCGCACGTGGATGGAACACATCTGTTGTAAGAAGGAACACCGGAAAGCCGTCGAGACCTGAAAGGTTCCATGTAGACTAATCCGTAAGAGTGATGATAACAAAATACTAACAGTAATAATAAAAATAGGGAGAGGGAGCAACGTATAGGGCTCTATGTCCACAAAATAATTATAACAGACGATGAGTGCTTAAGCTGGCACCACTGTGACACGCAGTGACGTATCCATGGTTTTCTTTAGGGGGGGGGGGGTTTACCAAGATTTTTTCATGGGGTTTGAGCAGACAAGGAGGTTTTCTTGTTGGAGTATTATTAATTATAACAGCACCGGATATTACGGATGATAAACAAACAGAGAGGTGTAGGTGGCAGTGACGTAACTAGGGGGGGGGATGATACGAGGTGGACCGTCTCAGGAAAAACGAGAACTTCAGGCTACGTCCCATATAATTTTGTAAATACATTTTAAATTCCTAAATTCCTTGCGTCTGGCGTGTCCGTAATTGTTCTTGTAAGGCTGAAAATACGTACGGTATGTTTTGAGTGATTGTCATTGTTGAGAAAATTTTATTTTATTAATTTATAAATATTTTCATTTTATTTTTAAGTCTAAAGATGGATCTAGAACTTGCCCCTCTCATTGCACCCTCTCCTCTTATATACACGACCTTTACAACAAAAGGCTTCAGGTTACGAGAAATTAAAATTAGGAAAACTCTATTGTGAAACTTCAGATGCGGTAAGTTCAACATGCACCGTATTACATTCTCATCTTGTAAGCGCTGTTACTCAATCAGATAAATATGATTTTGAAATTCATAAGTTAAATTAGTGAGAGTTTTACTTCACCAACTGTAGGGCGACAAAAAAAAAATAACTCAGAGCACCTGTGAATTTATGCGACTGCATTATTATGTCACATAAAATTATTATTTCGCTACGTACATTACGAATGAGGGGGAGACATTCACAGCGACTTTTCCCACCATACAGGAGGAGTTTGTCTCCCTCGCTGCACTGAGATTGTGAGTGCGTGTGCATGTTATTTAATTGACTGCAGTCGGACAGAACAATGTAAAATTAAAGTGACGGGTATACCTAGAGACAGGGGAGAAGTGAAGGAGGGGAGAAGACAGGTGTAAGATGCGGCAATGAGCCTGCAAGCCCCAGTAAACACGTATTCCAGCCCAAGTCAACCGAATAATTGTTGCGCAAACATTTGTGTGACAATGAGGATGCGTTGTTGCGTGTACACCTCAGCGCTGATTTTGTGCTAGAGCATGACGGCATGACGCCTACCCTGGAATGAATACATTCAGTGCGGTTCTGTATGTGTGGTCTTTCTGCACTTTTCTTATCACATGCGTATGTGACCTTCTTGTATATGACAGGAGATTGCCTCAAAGCGTGTCTCCTTCGCATGACTATATGACTATATTATTATGTACTGTTAGTTATATTTGACCAAAACTTGTATCTTTGAGCTGTGAGTACCCACAAGTACATAGGCCTACTTGACGATTACGAACACTTCATGGAAGTGTGCTTGAGCTGGTGTTACGGACTCTCTGAAGGCCCATTTACCTTTAGTAACTTTTATAATAACCCATTCCTACCTAACGTTATTTTCTTCAGGACACTTTCGAAACGTCGATGTCCGTTCTGAATAGCAATTGAGAAAAATATGAGAGGAAGAGAAAACAACGTCAGCCTCTGTGTCACCCAGCAAGAAAAAGAAAGACTGGACGGTCTAAAACTAAGTGGATCGGGGACTTCCTCATAATTCGGAAAAGATTGGATGTTAACACCAGTGGGCGGTCCAATTAAACAATTTTCATCCAGGGAAATGGTTTCTTGGTCCCCCTCATTGTTCCTCAACTCACATAGAAAAATTATCATTTTATATTTTCACACTGATAGTGTCCGTTTCGACTTGAAAGCTTGGCATGAGGGTAGAAAAATTGTGAAAACATGTTTATCGGTATTATTTTATTGATTTATTTATGGTGTTTGCGAGGGAGAAAGATCGACTATAATAGCGAAACGACTTTCCATAAACTTCGACCATAACATCAGAATTGCTGTTTTAAATATCTTAAATATTTTGCATCGGTACAATTAGTTATCGGTAAATACGTGCTTTATACTAATTGACTGTAAATAATAAGGCTTAATAAAAAAAACGTATACATAAATAGCGACAAGAAATTATAAAATATCAAAATCTAACCAAATCCAAATTTTTGATATGTTAGAGTCTAATGTGACGCTCCTCGGGTCCACCGGCCTTAAGCCACTCCTGCTTAACCCAACCTACTCGTCCGAGAAAAAGAAAACTAAACATTACTTATTACGTTACCTTAGTCGTATTACTCATTAATTATGTTAGTTTCTAGTCACGTCCATTGACTGTTGTCGTTTAAAAAGGTATAAGCTCTGATTGTGTTTGTTTCTAAGTCTTATTGGTACACAATTTAACAATTCGGTTAACAGGTTGCTGGGGTACGCTCTTTTTTCTATGAATTTTTGGAGCCGATACGACTTCTACTCTGCAACCAGCTGTCACCGTCACGAATGGCAGCTCGGCTCATATTACTGTACTGACGTGATGCCAGCGTTGCTCGTGTAAGAACGTAATCTTGAGAAAATTGTCAGAAGTGAAATTTTTTAAGGAGACTCTTTTATTGCACTTCTCCTCTGATTGACTGTACTTTGGTTTGATGCGCTTCTCTGAGTATTGAGGTTGATTACTGGATGTCTTCTGTGAGCCAGATGTAGCCAAAATCGCTACCTAAAAGACCTAGCAACAGACAACTGGCTTAATACGAGGAAACCAAATCAGAAGAACTGAACTAAACTGTGGTCATGAAAACGTTTGTGTGGTGGGGGTCTTAAATGCACTGAAAGTCAAGGAGAATTATTATTGTGTCCATGTACACTGCATGGAATTCAGTAACCTAGTCGCCTAGTCTGGTACAAGATAAAAATACAATTTACTGCGTCCAGTCCGGATAGTCATAAAACGCCCTTAGCTCTTCTTTAACGAGTGACATTTTAATTTATTTTATATAGTTGACTAATAATATAATAAAGGACTTATTAACTGCATAACCAAGTTTATAGGACCGCCATGGGAGCAAATTTAATAAAGGCTTTTGTGCTCTTTGTATCTTAGTGAGTATGGCTCCACTCACACGTTTTGAAAAAAAATACATCTAATTTTTTGTTAAAAGCGGATACAGGAGTGTACGTTGTAATATGCCCCATTGTTTAAATTTTGTATGTTAGATAAGCTGTGATAGACATAATAATGTAAGGAACAACTGAGGATTATAATTACTGTTAGAAATAGTGAAAGGTTAATATCGTAGTCCATTAGTGTGTAAGCAATTCTTCCGTGGCTGAAGTTGAATTCTACTTTCTGTTTTGGTTTTCTTGTGTAAGGTCGTTGTCTGTTGCTGGGTGTCTTTCTTTCAGCTAGCGATTTCGGCTACATTTGGAAAAATCCAGAAATCAACCACACAGAGCGTTAATATGGGACACCATCAGGCTCTGGGGCCTTACAACAGCAGCAGCAGCAGCAGCAACAGCAGCAGCAGCAGCAGCAGTAGTAGTAGTAGTAGTAGTAGTAGTAGTAGTGGTAGTGGTAGTAGTAGTAGTAGTAGTAGTAGTAGTAGTAGTAGTAGTAGTAGTAGTAGTAGTAGTAGTAGTGGTCTTGCTTTGTATTCATATTCGTATGGATTAGTGTAAAGGTTATTATTACTATTCTAATAGTCCAATCTAAAAGTTTGCAAGTGCAGATAACTAGGAAATTAAGTTACATAGTTTTCGAGAAAATAACGAAAAACAGACGAAAATTATTATAAAATTAACACTAAAGATTAATGATTGTAACCAAACATGTGATGGTAAACCGGGAATCCTGCTTTGGTCAGAACATCAAATTTTCCAATCTATTTTCATTTTTTTTCTTTTTTTTTGGGGGGGGGTTTAGTTCTGAGTTCCAAAATTACCTGACATATAATTTTATGAAGAGTTAAGGAATATAATGTTTGTTATACTCGTAAATACTAACAAACTTGAAAAAACAAAATAGAATAGTACCGGTACTAAGGTAATATGTGTAACTTATTGTTTGTTAAATTATGTCTGTTAATCAGTCTTGAAGCCGGTCTGATTATACGAAATTCAGCTGTGGGGTAACATGTGTCATTCCATCATACAAACCTTTACGATTTTACGATTAGGTAATGACGTGCGACAAGGTATTGTAAACACACCAACTTATGTGACATATCCAACCATGCACATCGTAACTAAGAGTGCGAACAGTGAAACAAGGAATTAAACAAAATGAAAATGAGAACGAAAGACTACAGATGTTACGATGAATTGACTAACAGGTTTATAATCGAATCCAACGTAAGAACTTTAAATATTTTGAACCTTACACTTGCCTATTAGATTTACTTTTTTAATGTGCCAGAGTAGAACTTGTTTGCATCGTGAACAACATTTACTGCACAATGTTAGTTTCTTAGGTTTTACATAATGTCCCTGAACTCGCCACATTTATACACGCGTGCACCCTGCTTATGTCATTATAGCTGTTGTTTTCAGATTCGTGAAAATACAAATTAAATTTCCGGTAATATTTATTTACTAATTTCTGTCAAATTTGTGACTCGTATTTCTAATTCGTACTTTACCCGGGGCCAGAGAAAGCAAAATATGACGCTGTCTGGCCTTCGTAGTCAGACAGCGTGTCGTACCTGTTTCCAAGAAAGTAAACCGTCAAGGAAATTAGACTTGACACGCCTCTAACCTACAATGTTTACGATGAATTCTATAGTCATCACCCACTTCAGTCTTCTTTGCAAATATTATCTGCAATAATGACACTTCTGAGATGTCAGTGTTCCACGCATGTTTACTCTGTCGTATGTCATCATTCAACCACGTGTTTGTTAACCGTGACGCATTTGTATATGTAGTGTGACCAAATACTGTACTCTGGAAATTCGGAATCATCCAGAACTGTAAACGCTTATCTTAGTGTACTAGGAATGACTACCGGGACGCCGATTTGTCCTGAATTTTAAATATTGTAAAAAAGTCGAGTACAATAAATATATATTTAAAACTGTTGACCGATCAGTTCTCACGAGATAAAGTCCCTTGGGAACCATAGGTATGCAAAGGGTCTATAACTGTTTCTAATTGTGAAATAAACGACTCCTGTCAAACATATTGAAGTTACATAAAAAAAGGATTAATCCTTTTTCTTATCTCATTGTGTTTGATTGGATGCAGGTTTTTAATATACGAAAGCGGAAACTGTTAAAAATATTGGTTTTTACCTAAATAGAAATAATATTATAGTTGACTCCTTATTTTTGATCAAGTACAAGTTTTCTGCAACGAAAGAGAGGAAGAATGGAAAGAAAACACTTTGTCACGTTAGTATTCTTTTAAACAAATTGTGAAGGTAAATTAGAGTATTCCGAAATTCTAGAACTGTAACTATTTATTTGCGATAATGACGTCAACATGGAACGAATACTGCGGTGTAAGAGAATTCAATGAATAGCCTGACGACAAAAACAGGCTAGAAGTTAACATATTGGTGAGGAAATCACGACGAGTGATTTGACACCTCTTTGCCAAAATTGGACCAGACGGTTTAGAGTAGATATTTCCAACTTAAAAGGGCCTGAGAGCCATACTTGAACTGAGGAACCTACCTGCGGTCCGCATTATAACTGACCAATTTTCGACAAGTAACGTAAAAATAGAAAAGGCAGTATTTAGTTGTAAACAAGTAAAAGGAGGTAATTTACACATTAAAAATATGTAGTAAACATATCTTTAATCGTACAATTTCATTGTGTCAGTATAATAACGAAGACAGAAAAAAGGTATTTACACAAAATCTTCAATGAGAAATCTGGGGTCGATCTGCAGCAGCCACTAAAGAAGGAATGTTTACATCATGCTGAATACACCTACAAGTAACTTTGACAGATGCGATTGATTACGTATCAAGAGCCTGAAACATAGGACAAGAGCGTCTGTTTTGTCTAGCCGAAAGATGGGAAGAAGTAGACTGTACAGCCCACTGCATCTTGTAATATGATGAAAATAAAAACGGACTAAAGTAAACACACATTCCATTACATAAATGAAGTGGAATCTACGGTACGTTTATTAGCGAATCAGTAAAAAAACGTTCATAACTTTCTCCTGTAAGACCATTCTCAGTTTAAATAATATTTTATTATTCGTTTACTTATTAAAGTAAGTAGAGTAATCGTTAAATTGGTTTTCCAAAATAAGAAGCTTGTCGTATTTTGTTGCTTCTCTGCTATGTACAATTTTCACTCGAACGAGGCCTTTCGATTTCGCAACCATTATCAAGTTCTTCCTACAACTTGGAAGTTGTAAAGTTCCTACAACTTCCTAAAACTTCCTACAACTCGAAGTTTCGCAAATTTTCAAGGTTGTAGGAAGAACTTGATAATGGTTGAGAAAACGAAAGGCCTCGTTCGAGGGAAAATTGTACATAGCAGAGAAGCAACAAAATACGACAAAGTTGTTATGAAGACTGCTAACACAGATAAAATAGCTGGTTTCCAAAATAAGGTCGCGGGCTGTATAAAAAGGTGTCGCGGGCCTCCAGGTGGAAAGCGCTGTTTTAGAGGGACAAGAGGACAAACGAACTCACCTAAACACATTACTGTCCTATTTGCACAGTCGAGTAATTAAATAAGGTTATTTAACAGAACACGTAATGACTTTAATGGTTATAAAGTAAAATATAACTAATAAAAACATGTAGTAGGCGTAATTATTAAAGCCTAACCCACTACGAGGGAGTACAAGTTACTAGTAAATACCAAGTATCCGAAACGCTCGTGTACAAAATACAGTGCTTGTGTTGTACTTAACGCTCAATACAAACGCTTATTTCTTGAAAACCCATTCAAGGTAGAGATTTGAAGATTGAATTAATGAAATTAAATCGATTCTCATAATTTGAGTTACAACAGGTGCCTATCTGAACAACAAAATACTTCTCACAAGTGTAATTCGGAAAAATCGTAACCAATTGCTACTTATTTTGAGCAATTAACCAATTTTTTTTTTGAGAGCAACTTTATTTTTAAGATTCTTAACTTAAATTTTTGGACGAGTAAATTTTCAAATCGCCCAGTACAATGAAGTAGCTTGTAGGTACTCATTTCCACAGGGTGTGTTGACCTGGGGGTTAATACGTCAAGCGCACATGGTGCGCGCAGGAACTGGACCCGGGAAACCTAGGTTAGTAGGTAACGGTCATACCCACTGGTCTGGTAAGTCCCGAATATGATTAGTAATCCTAAAATCGGGGTTGTAAATAAATGGATATGTCTTACTTGCATCTTTCTGTGCTCTATTTCAGACGTAAAGTTTACATTTAGTTTATATGTGTAGGATTACTTTCTCCTATGAGTTAATTATCCCTCAACCCTCTGAGTTAATTATATCTGAATTTTATGATGGACTGCTGAATTCGTTACATAATCTAAATTTGTTTCTTGATTGAAAAGTGTTAAGGCGTATGCGTGTAACTGTGGTGATCGCACATTGAGTCCTTTCCAGATCTCTCCGTTCAAACTTAACAAAGGACAAAATAATTCAGTTTATCAAAGTGTAATGGTTATTGGAATGCAAATGGCAATTCTAACGTCTTTCATTAGTAATAATCACAACAAAAATTCTTTTCAATGAGATTTTGTGTGTGTGTGTGTGTGCGCGCGCGCGCGCGCGCACGAGGGCAAGAGCAATTTCTGCTTTTATTTTTTAGAAGACATGTATCATTTCAAATAAAAAGCCTGTCAACAAGACTTTTATTGTTACCCTAAGAATTTTATCTACAACAAAAATTGGTTTCAACAAGATTTTGTGTACAGAAAAAGTTGTTTTGTTACTTTTTTAACGTGTTCGTGTCCAGTAAGAACAATGTGTTCATCATCACGGCCTCAGACCTGTTCCGAAACCCATCTCCTCCTCGGTCTACCGACATCTCTCTTGCCAGTAGGGTGATCACCCAAGGCAGCCACAGTTAGAAGGATATCGGGCATGCGATTCAAGTGTTCACACCATTTCCTTCTGTAACAATGTGTTTACATAGTAATTATAGACAAAATTAAAGCTCCCACTGCAAACTAAATAAGATAATCTCGAAATGTGACCACAACCTCAGATAACGTATACATTCAACAAGTAACATAGTTGTAAAACAAACCATAGACTCAATTTTGAAAGAAAAATTTTTAAATAAAAAATGTTATATTATAAATTAATAAGACAGTAGTAAATTTTAATGTTTTAATTTAATACATTTTCCTACCTCTAGATATAGACTTTGTTGTAATAATTTCAATATTACCTATCTATGCAGTTTTAATTTGTATCGTTGCAATATATATGTGTGTGTTAACATATATAGTGTTAATAGTAGCCTATAGTTTAGTTATTTGGTATTTGGTACCGATTCAGGAAATAAGAATATTGCAATATATGAAAATATTAATTTTTTATTTCATTGAGTCTCCAAACCTTTCATAATTTATAGTTCTGCATAACTGTCGTAACTCGTATCTTAGAAATGAGGCTATGTATTCTTTTGGGTAGGCTTACATGCAGATACAGCCTGTGATAGCGGATATTTCGATATTTTGACTGTCATTTCGAAATTCCAAGTTCTATGATTGGAAGCTGAAATCATTTTATTCTGTTTTTATCTAAAAAAAAAAACTGAGATGAACTACAATCTAAAATAAATACGTACGTAGGCCGATAAATTAATTATTTTTTGGAGTGAAATTCTTTTATTGTGGTACTGACCTTGAAAGGTTATCCGTTACTCCTTCAAAGTTCAGCTTCCGGGTTAATTTATACCTCCAACCGTGATCAGTTTTGTTTTGCGCCGTAAAAAGTCAGTATAATTAAGTCTATGTTCTGTATTTTGATTTTAGGTAATATTTTACTTCTCAATAAACAGAATGGACTTGGAAGAAAATAACGGGATGGCCTACTTCAGCATGTCAGCTCCTATGTTTTTGTACCCAAACTGTATATTTAGATCAGAACAAACACAAAAAGTACTTCGTATGCAAGAAGGAATTGTGTATTTATCGATTACTGAGTACGCAGATTATTATGTCGCTTGGTAGCCGAATACAAGTCAACAGATGAATTTTATATTTTGTTCTACGTTTAAAATGCTAAACATCTTAATAACCAAGAGACATAATAAATCAGCAGAACTACCGTGCAATCTGTTACTGACGTGTGGAACTAACACGAAGTCTGCTGAGGACCGGCATCAAGTTGGCACTAATACGTGAAGGACATTAATTAGTACCACGCGCGCATTAGCACACGCGTGCGCAGGTGAATACATGATTTGCTTCGCTTTGTTAACTGTTACTGATTATTCTTGATTTTTCTCTGCCAGCTGAGAAACCATATTCACAACACCAGCTGCTAACAGACGAGATGATAAATCGAGATAGGTACGGACTGACGAAATGTGATGCAAAGAGCTCGTTAACGGACCGGATTCACCGTGTCTCGTCTAGCCCTGATCTCTTATCGCTAAACGTGGTTTTAAACATTTTAAAAGTTAAATGTCTATACGTCATAACACGATAACATCACATGAATATAGTTTTACTCCACTATAATCCACAGTTCACGGTCTCAAGAAATACGTTTTGATCACAAAAAGTTACAATTATTATGATACATTAAATATGAAGAAAACTTAATAGAATGGAACTCATTAACGTCAAGATCATTGGCTTGTCGAGAGCTATTTAATACATAAATCGCTACAACAAATAAAGGGTAGTAACACAGTCTTCATTAGAAGGGCAACATGTAAATATAATGTTAAGAAATTGACGTTTTAAATATAAAAAATAAACATCTCGTGAACCCCGGTATTAAGTTATCACGAGACATATATTTGAATGTGGTATTATTTGCTGACGACTTGCTCGTACTTCAAAATACAGAATCTGATTTGCAAATATGTGCTTTTAAGCTTCATCATATTTGCAAACAGTACAATATGAAAATCTCCACTGTAAAAACAAAGGTAATGGCATTTCGCGGCAAGGAACCAATAAGAACAAAAATAATTATTAATCATCGAATTCTAGAACAGGTGAGCCATGTTAATTATTTTAGGAATGGTATTTGCTATGATAGGAATTTATAATGTTGATGTTAAGTTAGATAAGTTCCAGACGATCTGTGGGACAATCAACCGTATTTTTAGAAACAAGGTACGTCGAGATACAAAATTAAAGTTCTCAAAGGTATGGCAGTCCCTGTACTGTCCTATAGTTGTGAATTATGGACAACAGTCTAGTAACAAGACAGTAAAATACAGGGCTCGAAAATGGCGTTCTTAAGAGGAATTAAAAGGTGTTCTAGTGTTATAAACTTGACAGTATTAAGAATGAGGCCATAAGAGAAGAGTTACAAGTTTTTAACTCGAATGAAAAATTAAAAGATTACGAACAACGGTGGAATGAACACTTAGAAAGAATGTCAGATTCCGGACTGGCCACACAAGTCTGGAAATACATTCCTAAAGTCGTGTGGGTAGACCCAGGAAGAGATGGCTGGAGGATCTTTAAAGGCGGAACAGGCAGCATCTTGCCTATGCCGTGTTGTGAAGATGAAGATGATGATGATGAAATATAAACAATATGTTGGGTTATGTATTGTGTTAGTCGTTAATCATTCAGTAAACAAATCTTAAACGTGTCAAGCTGATTGTCCGGAGACAGTTCTGTTATCAACTTTTCCACGACAAACTTAAAATCAAATCTATAATGAAATTCTGTGACTTCTTGTGATGTCTAGACATTATAAAGCATCACTAACTACCATTAAAGAATAAGAAAATTCATGACACAGCTGGGTGTGTCATAGCTTCGATGTAGGCCTTAGTCCCACTTGGGTATAACGTCCACAGGTACTAATTGTCGTCCTATATCAATGAACCTAACAGCCAGTGTTGTTAATAAAATATCGTTAGGGAACAATTGGCGCTTCAGAATTTTAAATATTTTTATTCAATGTCATTTATAAACACTGTTGATCTTGGTATAACTGTACATAAAAACACGTAGCTAGTTAGACATGTTTGAATGTAGAACACGGTTAACATAAGATCACACAGTGTAACAGCGAAATAGCGTCATCGCATGACCTCACAGCAGACATAAACGAAACTATTATAGCAAAACCTACTCAACACAAGCGCTGATTGACAAGCAACGTGACGACACAGGCAGCAATTAGGCGGGAAGATTTGGTCTCATTGTCGTCTTCCAACCGACGTTCAGTTGTATGCCTACGCTCAAAAAGATTTGCTGTGATATCTCTCTTACAAGGAAAATTTAACACAATGACTTAGTTCCTAAAAACATATGCCATGCAAAATATGAACTCTGTGGGAAGAGCTCGAATAGTTTTACTGCAGTCAACCTGTTTTGATTTAACAAATATTCTGCTTAATTTATGACTTGGATTAATGGGTACTTAGCTTGAACCATCCTACTAAAATATTTATTGTAGAGATGTACACATTTCTCTTGACTATAGGCTGTCTACTGTTTATCAAAATACGGGAATGTAATTGTCTGCAACTCGCTTCTGTACGAGCGCGCGTATTGTTAACAGGTAGCCTAATCTAACACAAACATGCTAGTTTCAGAGTGAGGCAGTATCCCCAGTTTTTGGATTCTGCACAAAAATTATACAAGACACTCTAGCCAACGACTATAAGAGCTGCTCGAGATGCAGGTGGTGGATAGACAGAACTATAAAGTATAAGAATTTTTTAAATATAAGAAGGACATAATAATAATAACAGATTATTTTTGATGTCATTTAAATAGGTTAGGAGAAGCAGGCTAGGATACCTATGGAAGCAGTATGGCATACAAGGAAAGCAGTGTGTTATGTTCCAGGCCTATTAGGAATATTACCCTGGGTGTTCCTATTACCTAGGTGAAGGCTTTTTACATTTAAGTAAAGCCTTCGATACTGTAGATCAACAGGTTCAATTAAAAAAGTTAAATTTTTACGGAGTAAGGGGTTTCTCATATGATTGGTTTTCGTTCTATGGCTTAAAGAGGAAACAATGTGTGAAAGAATTGTAAATGTTTTCCTTGGTGAACAAGAAGTAAGAAGGGGTTCAGTTCTTGAGCCGATACTACATTATTATGTATTTATTACTTATTTGAACGACCTCTGCTTTAGTAATTTCAATGGGCAACTCACCGCGTTTGCAGGTGACGTATGCCACGTTTGGCTTTCCTGTATGTTTCAAAAAACCTTAGTGCTATGCATACACCTACGGAACAAGATCTAAAAAATTTTAAATTTCGGTTGTGAGAAAATAAAATGTTCTAAATGTTCAAAAAACGAAAACGATTATTATTATTATTATTAGAGACCCTAAGTACTCATTTTCACAGGCTGAGTCGACCTGGGGCTTGAAAAACGCACCTTGATTTTATAACTGCCCGATAAATGAATGGATCTAGGTCGGTAGTCAAGAATCATATCCACTGGTCTACAAACCTCCAACACTCGCGCATTATGTACCAATGACTTTTTTAGAAGTGAGAGAATGTATTTCTCATTTCAGTCTGTCAGTACATAGGGAACGTCGTAGTTTTAATGAAAGTTTCAATGTGTAACAGAAACAGCAGGATCTGTTGGAATGAATTAAATCGATGACGTCATTAGCGAACAGAAGTCGTCTGCTTCTTGTAGGGAGAATGCGGATGCACTAGCGGGCACAAAAAGCTCGTTTCTAGGTCGTATACCATAATTTCCAGCAAACTATATTTCCTCTTGTAGTTTTTTTTATTATCGCCGCGGTTTTCGAACCGCTGACAGTTACAATTTCGCGCGTGACTTAAAACGAGTCGCTAGGTGACTTGCGCTTTGGATGTTGTTTGCTACATTTTTAATCAGCCCTATTCGCATCCATTAAGGACAACAACAAAACTAGATAGATTATATTGTATATTGTGAACTGACATCTCTCTCCTGCAAATCGAGTCAAGTCCCTTTTGTCGCTGTTTGCTCTGTCCACTTAGTAATAGCCATCAGAAACGAATTCAGACATATGGCTGTCGTTTTTTAAAGCTAAAGCCACTTTATTTGTATATTGGGTGTAGGGGGTATATTTGTTTATTATATATAAACATTACTAGCTGATACCCGTGGCTTCGCACGTGAATATTTGGCTTTTAATAAGTATTGTAATATAATGTTTAATGTCTAAGTCTATATGGCGTTCTGTCAGCTCGTATAACAATTTTGTACTCATTAGTCAAATTCTCTCCAAAGCCGTTTTCAACAGTTGTACTATTTTAACTTGTACTAAATTATTATGTTGGTGCAACAGCCTTTGGAGATTTAAAAGTACTCGTTTATAAAGAAGCCTTTGGAGATATTTATGAAGTACCTGTTAAATCAAAAACACTAAATTTTTTATTTTAAGTGTTACTGTGTAAGAATCATTGTATAACACATTAAACGTTATGTTTTCCTCAACCATGGCTTTTATTTATTTCAGCAGTAAACAAAAAACCAAAAACCGTTGTCACCTAACCTCACAAATGAAAACAACACGTATTTTCGCTTTGCATTAAGTATAGGACAATTTACAATTAGTACAGTTCTTCTTTTCGACATAGTAATATATCGATACACTCGCATATTATATAAAACGTCAAAAATTTACTGGAAGAATGGATAATGTACAGTTCCGATGTCGCTAAATAGATTTTTTTATTTACTTGTTACTATGGTAATTAATTCTGGTCTCTATGGTTATGTTGACAACTTTAGTAGTAGTATTTAATATATTTCATTACTTATTCAGTGCATCATCAGAAATACGTATAAACATAAATTTTATAATCGTTTAAGACAATTACAAAATATATAGACGTATCTGTAACAAAATAACAAAACATATCGATACAACCGCATAGTAAAAACATTAAAAACTGCAGGAACGGATAAAGGTACAGTTCCAATGCCGCTAAATATTATTTGTTTATTTTCTTGTTACTATGGTAATTAATTCTGGTCTCCATGGTGTTGATGACATCTTTATACGCGTCCACGAAAAGGCACAATTAAAAGAGCCTAAATCGTGCGAACGGGACAAAATATCAAATTCCAAGTTGATTACCTTAGTAGGCCTACTGCTTAACTAGTGTGATTATATTTACGTTATAAATCATAAAATTTTGTATGGTTTTGTTGAACATTCATAGGCTCTTTTTCTATCAAACATATTCCATAATTAAATTCTCATCAGTCATCAGTCATCATCACCTGCATAACTAAAGTTACAACGTGGCTGTACGTGTTTTCGGGCGACGTGTATTTTGCGCGCAAATTTGCAGTTCCGCGGGCTGACTCATTTGGAGAGACACCAGCGCCTTGTAGCAGAGAGTGTGTGAATGATGTGTTTCATTTCGTTTCACGTTGTATTTATGCAAACTTGAGTCTGTGCCTTCCATTCTGTCGATATACTTCTTACAGTTAAAACAATGTCTTGGTTATTTTAATTATATTTCACAACGTGAGATTCTTTTGTTACTAAAGTGACTGTTTTGGTTAGTTTCTCCAGGATCGACGCTTGATTTATGAATAAAAATAGAAACGAATGGTCAATGGTGTTTATCTTTGGTCTTTTTCATCTGTGAGCCCCTTAAAATTAGACCATACAAAAGCATTTTACACTAATAAATAAGAATAGATATATTTCGAAGCAAACACGAACAATATTTAAGTTCACTTACTTGTTCAAGTAGCCGTTCCAATTTCGTTTCGGGAAACAAAAATATGCGTGGTTATGTTTAATATATACAGGGTATTATATTATTTTTTGTTCCTGACATTTTTTCGACTCGTTATAAATATTTCCCCGCGTCGGACACAGCGCACACTGCGCTCGACTAACAGCGTACATTCTAGCGCACGTACGATTTAGACGTAGTGTGCAATTACTTTGTAATTCATCTGAACATTAATTATTCCATTACATCTGGTGAATGAACACGGTGCACTGCTGATACTGATTGTATTCAAGTCACACCCTCTCTCCCTCACTCGCACACGGAGAGTGAATGTGACTCATTCGTTAATGTGTGTGTGTGTGTGTGTGTGTGTGTGTGTGTGTGTGTTGGGACTGTAGTACGAGATTTCAGCGCCTTTTGTGGAGACGACATTACAAGAGCTTAGTCACCTGGTGACTGTCCTGACAATGATGTCTTTAATTACTAGTCAGCCCACGGACAGACGCGAAGTCTGTGGTTTTTGAGATACTTATATGCACAAAATTTATTGAGTGTGCTATTTTATTGCTTAAATCGTGCTAATTAATTAAGTAGCAATTAACACTACTATACTTAGTTGAACTGTAAAAATTATGAGATGACGGAAAAAATAACAGAAAAAATTAACGTACAAGGTGTTACATTAAGAAGACAACAATTTTCTGGTTACACATTTTGCACCCTTTTCAATTTTAAGTATTTACATGTATTCGAATGTTAACAGGGGCGGATCCACGGAGGAGGAAATAACGAAAAATTCCACAATCTTAAAAAACGTTTCTCACACGGATATCTAAAGAAAATTATTAAATTTTTCTTGACAAATAAAATTTTAATCTTTAGGTATTTAAAAACAACCAAACAAAAACTGTAATTTACATTTTTTTTAAAGTTACTTGAAAATTGAACACTTCCAGAATATTTGTGAAACATAGATTTTTGTACGATTAAATCTTATATTTCTATTATATCTACGATTTTTCATAATCTGTAATTATCTCACCTGAAATTCTGTTCTCACAAAAAGAAACTCTCTGTGGGCCATCAGTGATATTAAATCTTGAATTTCTATTTCAGGAAGCTTAAAACTTCAACAGACTCTGTGAATTATAACGTTTTTAAACACTAATCTAGAGAAAATATAGATACAGTGGTTTGGATTTATAGAATTAAAATTACGTGAATAAAAATTATTGTTGAAAACTAAATGTGACAGTGCATAAATAGATTCGTCTACCTTGCGCGTCGTAGGTTATATGATAGATTGCAAACGAGAATTACGAAACTATAACCATTTCAAAATAGACAAAAACCACTGAAACAACATTTAAGAGAAGTTAACAGAAAACACTATGATACCATTTTACAAGAACATGGCAAGACTGGTTCCTCGCCTTAGCCATGGACAGGTTCAATAGATACGATAAAAGTGGAAATCTAGGGCTAGCAATAACCGTAAAAAAAAACTGTAATAGAAGAAGATACGTTGTGGGAATAAGACTGTTATCAAGACGAGAATTGGACGTCTCAGAGAAAACAGGAAGGTGTGGTCAGTCTAAATCTCTTCATTATAGTACAGGCCTACAGGAGTTAATACTTTGACAACTGTGAAGTGCATTACTTTTCTAATTGTAATGTACAGTTGCGAGATCTGGTCATTAAGTAAGGCTGAACGTCGAAGAATTGACGCCTTGAACTAAGGCACTGGAGAAGAATTCTGAGAGTCCCGTGAGCTGTGATGAGGACTAACCAGTCATCTCTGGAACAAATCAATAACGTCTGTTCACTGGAATGGCAAATATTACACCTGAAACTCCGATACTTGTAATGGTCATGTAATGAGAAGGTAGGACTCGCAACAAAAGACTGTGATGCTGGGAAAAGTGGAAATGAAAAGCACAAGGCAACTAGATGAATCGAACACAAAAAACATTGTAGAAAATCTGCTGGGAATAGTGCAAGATAGAAGGACTTGGCGCGAATTGGTTCATAGAGGCACGAAGAGTCGGTCGGCCCTTCATGACTTGACTGGCAGGCCTATAAGGCTGACTGTGACTGTGTAAATGGTAACGGATGTTAATAAAATCAATAGCATATTCAGATATTCTCTCAAAATATGAGATTTGGGCTTAAACGAAAATTTTCATATAGAAATAATTAAATCTGTAAGCGACTCTAGACTGTGACACAGATCCGACTCTAGACTATGACAGAGATCCGACTCCTGGAATTTTATATTGTGCGGAAAAGCTACACGCTTCTTAGCCTCTTCTTGGAAAAAAAACGTAAAGAGAGTGCAGTTTGTTTGTAGTTTAAGTCAGTATTACGAGACTCGTTTTGTTTTTCTTTTGAGTCATTCAGAGGGTTTTTCTGTCAGAGGACTAATTTATAACATCCACTTCTAAGACTGACTGAACGAAGGGAGAGGATGAAAATAAAACGGACGCAATAATGTAATATTTTTTCTTGCATGAATATAATTGAATATTTATATGCAGAATAGGCCAACACGTCACTTGAGACTTGACGTTATCCTTGACTTAGTAGAGACCTTGAGTTAATAAATGATAGGACAGCTTTTGCGAGGTACGGTTATAAACTAGATACAGTTATAAAACGTTTACATCGACTTTTGATTTGTTGTCATCAAGATTGTTTGCATTCGAGCAATACAAAAATAAGTAATACGTCTACACATTTCATGAGTGTTGTGTGTGTGTGTGTGTGTGTGTGTGTGTGTGTGTGTGTGTGTGTGCGTGCGTGCGTGCGTGCGTGTGTGTGTGTGTGTTATATAAATAATAGTTTTTAGATACTTATTATCATTTTTATATTAATATATAATGTAACATAACATACATGTTACTTACAACAGGTGTATTAATTATTTCTACATTGCCCTAGAGGCCTATAGGTCCTGTTCGTTATAATAAAATTTTCTCGGATAATACAAATAATACAAAAAATAACACAAATACAAATAATACAAAAATAATGATACAAATGATAAAATTTTACAATCATTTATTCTACAAATAATACAAATATACAAATACAAAATAATACAAATTTCTAGAATACAAATTTCGAGAATACAAATTTCTAGAATGAACATTTGACACAAATGTTTTAAAATTATTTGAGGCTCAGTCAATGACAGAGCATCAAAAGAAACCTTTCATCACTAGAAGTTATCAAAAATGCGTTTTTGTCAAGCATCTTTTGGTTCACGTTGTATAGCCTATTAGCCCACGAAAAATAGTCAAAAAATTTGACTTTAAAGGAAAAAAAAAGATAAAAGCTAGTTTTTTGTACATGTGGTCATTGAACCATAAGTTATACGAAACCAGTGAGTCTAACACTTAAATTTGTCCGGGGGTGATTTTACAGGGGTCGAAAGGGGTGAAAAAACAATTTTTCGCATACAACTTACAAACAAAGTATTTTACCAAACATTGTTTCAAATAAACGTTGTAGTTAAAAAAATTCCCTATAATTTGGTGGGTGTCACATTTCTGTATGTCAAAGGTTGTGGGAATAGACCACATTTAAAACTTAGAGTATACTGTATTTTTTTGTATTTGGTGTGTATTGCATGTGAATTATTGTTTTTTTTAGAGGATGATGTTTATATAAGCCGAAGATTGGGCGTAGGTAATGAGATGGGAATGACTTGAATAAGTGATGAACAAATGCCAGACCTTACCGGGAATCAAACCCTGAACCTCTTGGTCTAGAAGCCAGAGCCCTAACCACTAGACCAAACCGGACGGTCAATATTTAACTTAAAATATTGTCTCAGGGCGATTTTACCCATATTGAAATATGTAAAATTTTTTTTTTTTTTTACTGATGCAAATGAAGAATTTCTGCATCTTTTGTCAATAATTTCTGCATTAATTTCTGTCAATAAATTGTATTAATCACGATCCGTTTTCAAAAACGCAAATCATTACGTCACTCGGTACTGAAATTATTGGAAATGATGCTATTAATTGTCATAAATCAAAGGAAATTGGTGAAAACGATGTGAAAAAATTGTCTGGGAAATTGTATAAGTACATTGTCATAAAACCTGAAAACAGAGTAAGTCATCTGAGTGCCTTTAATTCCTCTATAACGTGAAAAGGGTATTACTATAGATCCTTTAATTCTCTATCAAAGAATGTTGTTGTGGAGAGAACTAAGTGATGGTATATCAGAGTATTTTAAATTTGAATTTGCACCGTACCCAATGTCTCTTTCCACGAATACTGGAATGAAAAAAACCACAAAGTCCGCTTTATATGATGAGTTTAAAAATATCGATGACAATTTACTGAACAAGAGAGACATCTACGTAATAGATGGAAGGTATTTGTTGCACAAAGTGAAATGGAACTTTAAAAATGCAGTAATTATAAAGAAGTATGCAATATGTACGAGCAATATATTTCGCGTACTTTTAAGCCTGCAGTAATCGTCTTCGATGGATATGATAATCCTGACAGTACAAAAAAATCTGAATAGCAGCGTCGATACGCGAACATCAGTCCACAGTTAAGCATAACGGAAGTAACCCCCCTGTCTGTCGGCCAAGACAAGTTTTTAGCTAATAGTGAAAATAAAAAACAACTCGTTGAAACGTTGAAAAAAATTCGAAGAACAAAAGATTGAATTACGACAGCTATATCTGACGACGCAGATACACTTATTGTGCAAACTGCCATTCAGAAGTCTCAGAACTTGCAAGTGACATTATTGTTGGCCAAGATATTGATTTGCTTGTATTTGTGGTAGCTTTAAGTCCAGCAGACAAAGATATATTTTTCTTGAAACCAAATATCGGCAAAATTAAAGCAAAATTATTTTCCTCGCAAAATTTGCAAATGCAATTCACAAATGTCAAAAGTTTCATCCTTCTAGCACATGTTTAGTGACTGTGACACGACTAGTTCAGTTAATGTGAAAGGTAAAAAAAAACAATTACTGAAGCTATTGGAGAATAGCAGAAATTTTGACAATGCTGTACCAGTGTTTAATAGTGTGAATTCAAATAAGAGTTAAGTAGAAAAAGCTGGTGAAAAATTATTTCTAATTCTGTATGGTTCGAAAGATGAAAGGCAAACACTAGACGAATACAGATTTCAGATGTTTCAGAAATCTCTCAGAAAGGCACCTGCCAAATTAGAGCTGTTACCTCCAACATCAGCAGCTGCAGCTCAGGATTCTTTAGAGTGTACTACCAAGTTCAGAAATGACTAGGGAACCATAAAAGTCCAGAGGACTGGGGATGGGAAAGGAAAAATAATTTTTGCTGCCCATTAAGACTTCATTAGAAGCAGCTCCTGAATCAATTATGAATTTGATTTCCTGTGGCTGCATAACTGACTGTTCTACTTTTCATTGTCGCTGCCTAAAATCCGGATTGCAATGCACAGTTATGTGAAAAAGTTGCCAAGGATCAACGTGTCAGAATTGTGAAACGCCAGGTTACAACATTAATATTACTGATAGTGAAGAGATTAATACTGATGATTACTATGACAATGAATTTCATATTGATGATCTTGAAGAAACAAATGTCAATGAAATCAGTGATATTAAAGATCTTTTGTGGCTTAAATTTTTATTATAAAAAGACTTATAAAAGGAAAATCTTACCATATTTTTAAAAATTAGTATATAATTTTCTTGTAACATTTTTTCTTGTATTATTTTTAAATAATTTCCATTTATTTCAATTTAAATTTATCATCTGATATTTCTGAACAAATACTTATTCAGTTGTAAAAATTTTACTTTATCTTAAGTGTTTGTATTCGTAAAGGTTTTGTGTTGATTCTACCTTCCTTTTGTGTAATTCACATATTTGATTTTATAAACTAATTGCTTTCTGATTTTGACATTTTATGATATGTGTTTACTTATGTAATTAATTTTTTCTTCATAACTATTGTGTACAGTTCAAGATTAATTTTTTTGTATTTGTATTTTTACGTTATTTTAATTTTAGTCATTAAATTCAGTAAAAATGTTCAGATTTTAAATTCAATAATTATTGCATTTGATTTTTTTATTCAATGTTTTATTTATAAAATTTGTGTTTTCATTTTGGGATCCTTTTACTATATTATTCTTACTGTTGTTATTATCATTACAATTTTGTAAATATCGAAAGATATTTTTTCAAAATATTTCACCTGGAATAACAAATTACGTGATCTTATAAAAAATGTGTTTTTTTTTCATTTTCGTAAGTATTCATTCTCTTAAAAAAAAACGATCATTCACATGCAATACACACAACATACAAATAAATACAGTATACTCATAGTTTTAAATGTGGCCTGTTCCAACAATCTTTGACATACAGGAATGTGACACCCACCACATTATAGAGAATTTTGTGAGCTACAACTTTTATTTGAAACATTTTTTGATAAAATACTTCATTTTTATTTTATATGCGAAATATCGTTTTTCACCCCCTTTCAACCCCTGTAAAACCACTCCTCGACAGTTTTAAGTGGTATATTAGTTTTGTATAATTTATGGTTCAAGGACCATATGTACAAAACATTAGCTTTTATCTTATTTTCTCCTTAAAACTTCCTATTTTTCCTGAGCTATATATGCTTACTGCATATACACTGCTGTGTAAGCACACACACACACACACACGCGCGCGCGCAGTTTGCATCAGTCCGGTAACTCAATTCGCTGTCCACAAAGAAGGAACTGGGTTTCGTACGTCTAAACTAAAGACCATGACATCTTACGTTTTGTGTAGACAGGTAAAGACTGACGCTGAAATTGTCTTTATGTATGAGAATTACCTCCGGTTAGATTTCATTCAGAGACGAACGAACTAATTTGACTGCCTGCACAAACTCAGCAGTTGTTTAAATATTTCTACACCCTGAACCCAGTCCACTTTCTACATACAAGTGTAGGTCAAAAATGTTTAGAAAAATTATAAACTCTTGTGTCGAAGGCAGTCCGCACAGACACACATAAACTACATATGTACACACGTGGGTGTATGTAAACGTTTCATGTTAATTAAAATTGTACGTTTGGAAATAAAAGTTAGATGATTCAGAATGTGTACTATTTGCGTTCAGTCAGGTGAACGATAAGTAAAAACCTTTAATTATTAAAGATAATACAATATTTGTCTGTGTATGTATTCCTACCTTTACATAATGCAATACGTCTCGAAATAGTAAAATTGTGTATTTACAAAATGAGAATACAAGTGTACTCTTTCACATGTTTTTTTTTCTTTTCTCAACAAGGTCCGTTCTTCAAAACCTGATAATATGTATGGTATTATGATAATTATTACATTTAAGGTTTTTTAATGTGAATTACAATATTTGATTTTTTTTATAACTTGGACTATTTTCCGAAGATAAACGAACTGTAAGTGTACACGTGTGCACTTGAAAATGTTTACCTTCGACTCGTTCACAAACTCACTTGTAATGAGAATGAGTCAACTTTCAACTCGTGTACATGACAGATGAGAAAGAGAAAGGGCAACCCTTATTTCAAACGAGGGGTGAAAAATTATTGTATACAACTGCCGTCTAGTTGTAAGCCGGTGAACTAAATGTGGGTTACGTACGACTGAAACAATGTTGCAAACTTTGAACAAATGAATTCCAAAGCGAATATTGAAATTTTATTCCACAAATTTTATTCCTTTTATACAAACCCCTAATGTACCAAAGGTGTTCGGTTAATTTTTAAATAAAATATTTTTAAAAGAACTTTTAAATCCAAGAGCCTGAAATTGTGGTTTCGTAGTCTTCAAACTTGTTCTTGTTTCTTGTTCTTTTTTCAACTTACATTCTGGCTTTTTAATAACTAATTGCATATTCACTTGCAGTATAACAGAAAGCCTAAAAAATTACAAAATTTAACGAACAAGTAAACTTACTGTAGGCGTAAATACTTTTGCTTCTTGAAGTATTTAACAAATTATTATATGAATCAGGTAAAAACGCATACATGCCCAGGGATGGAGCACTCCTGCGTACAATTCACGAAAATAGGGATGTGCTGAAAATTCGAGAAAATTTAATTCTTATTAGTTTCATCCTCGTTTTGTAATAAGAAAAATAAAATATGAAAACTTCCTTAGAAGACGTGTACAGACTAGACAAACCGTATAAAATGGTCTCGCTCCTAAAGTTTTATTTCAGTTTATAATTAACAATCTTTCAGGCCTAACGCACAACATTTTTTGACACTATTGTTCCACCCATTCTACGACGGGCATCCTCAGTGGCTCGAACCTCATCGTTGTATGGACAATACGTTTGCAGTTAAAAAAAAGTAAGACACGTTGTACAGCTCATCACTAACACAGTCATCATCATCATGAGAATCCTCTGTAGTTACCGGCGCTTATTGTATCCTAGTTTCCACCTTTCCCTGTCGTCTATTCTTCATGTTCCAGTTCTCTTGCATCTTCAACATTTACGTATTGGTTTTTCTTCGGACAGATTCCTTACCTCCGAAGTTTCCTTTATGAGCACTTCAGCAGTCAATTTCCACAGCTTTAATTTCTTATTTATCCTTTGGTTTACTTTTCATAGTTCTGCCCATCATAATCTGATTAGCGGATTATGATAATCCGATAATCATAATCGCCTGTACATTCTAATTTGACTACTCTTGTTAATTTTGAACTCAATAAGTAGCTTTATATCAGAATTTTCGACCTGGCTTGTCCCATCCTGAATGGACGCCTCTTCTTTTATTCCATAGTTGAAAGTTAACTTCATCCCCACGTAGCTGAAGGTATGTAATGCTTTTATGTTACTAGTTCCCAAAACGGTGATTACTAGCTTTGATACCAACAATACTCAACTGATAATTGCGAAATCTCACTCAGTACACACTCTTCACCTAACCTCTGCAACATGAAGTCTGTATCCATCTCGTTTTCTAATATACATTTTCTGTTGCCTGAACTCAGCAAGATGTAACGAATATAGTCTCTGATCTCCGACGGAAACACCTGCCACGTATAGCCCCGGATTTAGGTGTCCTGCCCCCCCTAGGCACTATTGTTAGCGCCCCCCCCCAACAAGTAACTTCTGTATATTCAATTCTCCTTGACTGCTGAAAAAACGTTGCTGAAAATAGTCATGTCAGCTATCTCTATTGCAAATATCTCATTTAATCTTAAATCTAAAAGGGACATGTGATGGAATTGTGAAAAAGACTACATTTTTTAACTTTTATTAATATTTATTCACGCGTACACTTTAGTAACACATAGATTAGTTTTATAACAAGTAATATACGTAGGCCTACTTTCTTTTTATAGGTTTATTTATAGACCTGCTTGGTTTGGTTTTATCATCAAACATAGTAAAATCAATGAAAGTAATGTAAATTGAATAAATAGAATTGATAGGCCCAGTGTCACCCGTGTTATTCAATGATATAATTAAAGATTATTTCAAAACTATTTTCTTCAATTTTGGCAATAGTGCAAGTGCCCAATGCAAATACTGTAATTAAAAAACCGAAAACATCAAATTTTAAGAAATAATTTTTCGCCTCGTGCCGCCCCCTGAGTTTGCCGCCCCTAGGCACGTGCAGTGTGCCTAGTGGGAAATCCGGGCCTGGCCACGGTAGAAGCATTTTCCCGCCATGTAGTTAGAGCTTCATCCAAATATATTTTGAATATTGTGGGAGCAATTCAAGACTCCTGTTTTAAACGTTTAATAATCTCTTTCGATAAATTCCCAGCCATTTTAACACAGCGGACGTAGAGCTGTCTAATAGCACGAATGTACTTTTAAACTTTCTTCTCAATTCTTTATAGCTGACAGTCTCGTCCCCCTATCTCCTCAAGCTTACTCTGATGAGATTCTTTCTTGAAATTAAACGCATACCTAAATGTTAACTCTATCCAATAGAAGTTACATCCAAAAACAGTATTCACAAAAAATGGATATGTATAATGACAATCCATAAAAGGACATACAGTAATAAATAACAATTGAAACTCACATTATAATTTATTTGACGGAAAACTATTGGTAGACTCGTAGGCCTTTTCAATGTTTAAAAGCAAGTAAAAGCGACAGAAGTAACAATCTCCCTCCTTTTGTCAGATAACTGACCAAATATTATTTGAGTATTAACACAGCCGTCCCATACAGTTCAAAGTAATAGAACATGGTGTCATTTATTGTCATGTGTTTACCTCCTCACAATAATGGAATCTCAATGGGCTAAATTGGGGTTAATAACTGATTTAATCAAACAACTGTACTGATATAGTTTATGTATATTCTATCCTCATTTAAGATATTGCGCGTTATATGCCTACGGGAAAGTTTATCCATTATTTCCTCGTCCATTTATCTTTCTGTCTCGCTTCGTTATCCTAGAAAATTCATGGCCTTAAGTCAGAGTTTTGGATTCCTTCTGTAGTAGTATTCACACACTCCGAGTCATCGTCCAGGGATGTGCCAACAATCTGTGCAACCCTTCTCGCGTCTCTGCACCTTAATCTATTAGGGTGATCCGTACCCAGAATTAACTCTATCCGAGAATCACTCCTCAGATACTAATATGTAACCCTCTAAGGGACACACTCTTCCACACTCCAAATTTTACCCCACCTCCCAGGTACGTCTCTCTCCTAGTATACCCCACTCTTCGAATCTGTACTCCTTTCTAAAAATTCTAATTGTCTTGAGCATCTCCTTCTCCAAGCATCCTTTTCGATTCTCATCATAGGCTCACGTTTTCCTAGAATTGCGGGCAGCACCACAGATTGCCGCTTAGAAATTGACTTTCAGCAGAAAATGGACCTAATACTCGTTTCTATAGGATACAAAGTGAAGTATCCTCCTTTACTGATTTAAAGTTTAAGTCGGCGGTGACGTTACAGAAGTAAGAGGCTTGTTAAACATCCACTTCGCAATCACTACAGACTAGCTTATAGGCCTATTTAGGACAAAGCTAGGCGTTATACTGTCCTTGAAATGAACCTCTGTAATAGTAATAGAAAAAGGCCTAGAAGAAATTACTGCCAGTTTATGAAAGAATTTTTTTTTGTTACTTGTAAATGACAACAGTAGTGCTAAGGTCAGCGAGGACTAGAATAATTTTCACCTGTTAAATTCATATTCTGTAGTCATTATCTGAAATAACAAATGATGAATAATGTTTGTGAATTGGTTATTACTTACGAGCGCAGGCGCGCTGCGGTTATAACTTTTTTGAATAAAAATCATGTTGGGGGCCTGCCATTTGTGAATAAACATTAGAAAAGTTATTGCAATTTTGTAACGAAAGTCGTTTTGCACGCTTTTCTACGGTATTATTTCCTTCGGTAAGAGATAAACACTGAATATATATTAAATAATTATTAAAAGCAAAAACAGTAATCTATTATAACCTTTCCCAAACTACATAAACCTATTTTTTTTTTGTATTTAAAATAATCGTTAAACGTAATTCTGAAATGAAAATCGGGTCAAACTGAGATGTACATTGAAATTTTAGGTGTAACGGCGAGTTAGGAGATAATTAACTAATTAGTGAAGTAGTTGTCAGACGTGAGTGGAGACTGATGTCAAATGATTAAGCCAAATACAAGGCAAATGAAGGTGGTGCCGAAATGTAAGGCACGTGTCTTGTGGCAGTGCCCCTTGTATAGTCACCGCCAAGTATAGGTCTGACTGAAACCGACAGACATGTGGGTGCCACGGCTACGAGTTCACCGCTAAATTTCATCGTGATTCATTCGAAATGAAGTCATTCAGAGTTGAGTTTCGTCAGTACGTAAATTGTGTCCCATTATTACCGTTTAATAATTTGCGTAAATTATTCAGTAGTCAAAGTAATATACACAATCGCGAAACGATAAAAATACACACCATTTTGACCATTGATAATCAGTGATGGTCTTGAGATGTACACACAGGTAGACAGACAAACAGACAGACACACACATACACGATTTATATATTTCTGGTTTGACCACCACATGCAATAAACACTGGACATGAATTCCCAAACACAACCAATATGACACTAATAAAACACATAGGCCTACCACACAAAGGGACCATAATGAACATTTGGGAAAATTTACAAATATACAAACATAAACACAAAACAAATTAATACCTGAACAAATACAAATCAATACAAAACATGACACAATCTTCAAAGCACTCAACATAGAAAATACACAAAATACTACTAGATACACCACAATTACACACAATAGTACCAATTTATAGTACCATAGACCAACAGGAAACCACAGCAACAACCAGCCAACACACAAATACCTCACAAGGGTCAAAATCAGGAAGGCTGAAGATGGGAACACAAGGCTTCCCGAAACATGTTCCAAATAAGGAGAAAACATCTTGAGGTAAAGTCATTATAAAATATATACAGTATTATATACATCAAGAAACAGACTGTAGCAAAAAGTGTTTGAATTTATTTAAAGTATAATACACTTTCCATATCAGTTTTTAACTACATAAGTACGGCTTATTCGACACGTTCTCTCTCTCCTCCTGATTATGTAAATGTACTGTATATGTATATTTCTGAAGATAACAGTCAAAAAGACTGTCGCAACAGTGTAAAACAAATTAAATAATATATTATTGTGAGAAATAAAAAATATTTACTATTAATTTTGTGTGTGTGTGTGTGTGTGTGTGTGTGTGTGTGAGCCCCCAGAAGATGATGAGTAGTCGAAACTGTGTGTTTATTTCAGATGGTGCATATCCGTGGCATTGTACCTTGCCATGTCACGAGAGAGAGAGAGAGAGAGAGAGAGAGAGAGAGAGAGAGAGAGAGAGAGAGAGAGAGAGAGAGAGAGAGAGAGAGAGAGAGAGAGACAGAGACAGAGACAGACAGACAGACAGAGTGAGAGAGAGTGATAAAAATGATATGGTTTATCTGTAACACGGAAGCGATTGTACAACTTGACAGATAGACAGACAGACAGATACACAGATAGACAGAGAGAGAGTCAGAGAGACAGAGATTATAGTATTACGTAGGCTATGAAAGTAACACGTGTAACTTCTTACATATGAAAATGTGACAAAAGGTAAAAGTGAAGAATGAAGAGACATCACTAGAACGTGATGTTTGGTATATGTTACCCATGTGTCGATGAAAGTAACCACGTGTGTGATGTGGAAAAGTTGGGCTTGATGATGATGACAAATATGTTCAACAAGCGTGAGACCGGCACATGGTAGGAAAGAAAGAAAAAGTGAACAAAGTAGTTAGTCGGGGGGGGGGGGAGACAGAGAATCAGAAATTCCGAAAAACGTGAGAAACTGACAGAGTGTGCCGACGGATGACTGTGAATAAAGATGGGTATAGTGGTAGATAGACAGACAGTAGGCAGAGAACAAGGTGGATGAGTTAGTGATGAAAGAAAGGCAAGGCTGTAGCGCACAGCGTAAAGAAGACAGGTAGAAACAATCGTGTACAGGTATAAACATGCAGGGTATTGTACAGGCCGATACGTGGGAGTTCTCTCAGCATCTCAGTCTGGACCTTGCTTCACGTGAACTATTTCACAGATCCTGAAATAACACTGGAAACTATATTAATGCCAGTACTTATATAAGTACGTTATGTTAGTTACCCTAACAGTGAGATTTATTGCAAAATTAAATATACAAATTAAAGAATAGCGTATTCATTAAGCATTGAATGAAAACGTCGTTGATTAAATGTCATTTTTATTCATCTTTGTTTACAATGATATATATTTTTTATTTTATTATTTTTTATTTTGTCATAATTATATAATAAAATATTATAGAATTATATAATAATAATTATTATATATTATATATATATATAAAATCTAGTATATTAATAATATATTATATTATTAATATATATATTATATTGTATTATTGTAATATATTATATATTATTATTATTATATAATAATTTTATTAGAATAATAATTATACAATCATAATACATCAACTCTTCCAGTCGTCTAAAATACATATATTTTTCTAACTCTACGTTAAGGGAAGACGTTATTCATGAAAATGCTTACTTGCGTTTTTGTAGTATAAACATTTTTTGAAACCACTTGAATGAAATATAACGATTATATCACATATGTTTAGAAATAAGTAGGCCTACAGTAGAGAGACTCTCGGGATTTTAAAGGATTTTCTCTTTTTAAATTACGACTAATAAAAAAATAATTTTAGTTCACAAAATTTAGGAAAGACCACATTGGTACCGTGAAATAATACAACTACACAACTATTAACTTGTTTCGCACACTGACGGTAAGCCCTTGGATCCAATCCTGTTCACTTTACCCATTGTAACGTAAGGTGAGTCAGCAACCCGATGTGGGATCACTTTGTCAAGTAAGTGAATAAACCCCAATTTTTGTATTTTTTTGCTTTTTGAAATGTGTATATAAATATATATCTTCGTTTTTAAAAACAAAAACTTGCAGAACAAAATGTCTAAAATATATAGAGCATCCTGTAGATAATGCGAAGTTACAACTATTATTTTCGTTGTCAGGAGTAGCGATGACATTTTTACAATAGAACAGTTCAAATACAGTATTCCAGTAGTCCTGCAGTGGCTAAGAAAGGTTGATGAACGTGTCCAGCTTGTAGCATCTCGAAAAAATGTTTACGGGATAAATGTTAAACGCACTTTACTGTGACTGTTACATGATGTAATTCGTTCTACTTACACCTTTGTGCCACAAAAGTAACGTAATTCAAGAAAACATTAGTCAAAACTATAAAATGCATTTTTAAAGTGGCTGACACGTCGCTACAATTTTGAAATGCATCAAGAAAATTAATTATTTAGGGATAAAGTTACAAGAATTGTGTACAAAATTATAATCGAAATTATTCTCCTGGTAGGAGTGTCCAGTCGATTGGATTTGTCCTTGTCCAGTCAGTGACGAGGTCAGCGATATACGGTGAACAAGGAGAATATTTATTATTTGTAAAATTTTATTTCAAACTGACATAATTAAACATGAATATGTTAGAGTTAGAGTGGTGGGCAAATGCAAACATGCTGACGAACATGATTTCTAGAGGTAAGTTAACAAACAAATTTTGAGTTTTATGATTTTCCCTCTTTGATAGCGATCCGGGTACATTATAGATCTTGTAAAATGCTAATGTATACGTGTCAGGAAGTTTGGAGATAAGAATGATAACCCGTTCTGAGAACACGGTGAAAGCCGGATGAGTTGTTCACGGAAGTTTGCTCTCTGATTTACAGGTATTGACTCAGGCCCCGCCCTTCCTAATTAGGACGAAAGCGATCTCTTTTGATGTTCTTAGAATAAAGTGTCACATGCACGTGACTTGTAACAAAGACCTCGCAACTGATAAAAATGATATGGTTTATCTGTAGTACGGAAGCGATTGTACAACTTGATCGATTAACATTTTATTTGCTTTGATACTTTACTTAAAAGAGTCATGAAGAAATCTGGGTAGATTTTGACTAAACCTTTGAGGTGTAACACGGATGTCGGCAGAATTTCATTTCGCAAGTAATTTAGATGAAGTGTAGGGAATAAACATTACAGTTACCCATCTCGTACCGGTATAGCTCCCGTCGCTCAGAAGGATGACATTCGGCATCAACGCAACTGTTATAATTGGCAATTAATCTTTTATCTCCCATCAGTGTAGTTACGTTTTGGCGTGAATAAGTCGGTTCCATTGAAGGAGATAAGCTGCGGTTGATGAATGCTGATTGCCACAACGTAGACACAGAATGGTTATCTCAACATTCTAATGGCGCAATCTGATTGGTGCTCAGAGACACTGTCTGGAAGTGCCGTGCAATTAAGAAAACATTATTATATCACAGGCTTCCGAACGTTATCCTTCTGGCCGAGGGAGCTATAGAAACATTGCTGTAGAGGTACAGGATTAATATTATTGTTACTTCTTATAATTAATAACATTTAGACCTATCTTAAAAGAACAATAAAATGAAACAATATTATGGTTTTCTAGCTGTGTGGGAAATTCTGGGAGGGGTTTGAACCCCCCCCCCCAACTGACCATCTGCTTATGCTCATGAGCGTACCTTTACATTAGCCTGAACGAATATTCCTCTTACGAACGAGTAGCCTACTTATGTCCAGTATTGTTTTACTTCTCGCCTTAGTTTGTTCATTATTTGACAATACCGTGCGCGCGCGTGTGTATGCTACATTAACGGCATTACAATTCCATATAGGCCTACTACACTAACGTATAAGCCATTTTACAGACAGTTTGATATTTTGCGTTCCAGACTTTGTTACTATTGTTACTTCAATACGTAAACGATTTTACTGACTAATATGGTGCATTAAACGATATGTTGCAATAATATGTATCTTTCCGGGATGCAGTAGTTGAGATGATGTTGTCATAAATATTTTTGAAAATCTGTAAAATATTTTTCGAACTTCACCGTGTACAGATCACATAACGTTCCCGTCTTATAAAAATCCTCGTTTTACTGATAATAAAAATTCTTTACTTCAGACCATACGTTTTGTGTAGAACGGCCTATTATGTTTTTCCTTGCCATTTTACAAACATACGGGCGCGTGAGCGCGTGGTATTTTGGACTAAATTACACTTGAATGCCACAAACGTTTTGATTTTTTAACCTTTTTTTTTGAAGTTTTGTCGTTCTCTGCACCGGCCTTGTACTTAAAGTAAGAAATTCTGCGAAGACGTTTTATTAAAATTTACAAATAAGGTTTGCTTTTATTTTGTACCTTGGTCTGTTTATGCATTTCGTCCCGTTCCCCGCACGTGCTCCAGCCGCACGCTGCTCCAGCGTTACCGTAAATAAACAAGTTTATAGCGTTCTCGGCCGGATACACAATTTGCATTGTATTATATTACTGTATTCGTTCGTTTTGCGGTTAATATACTACAGTACTACAGCCCGTTAGCGCTCTCATTGAGACCACTGAACGGGTTTATGGAGACGAAGCGTTCCATTATTCCACATTCGTTTAGAGGGAGCAATCGCGACACACAACTTGACGTGATTCGTCCTCGGTTTATGTAATGTTCATTGTAGGTATCTCAAAGCAATCGTAGGCCCGCCTACGAAGGTTAGCACATGGCTCGATTTGCCAAGCTTATTACAGTTTTTCGTCTGTCAGACATTATTACATGTGGGTTTTATACCTTCAAGCTGAAACGAGAAAAATTGAGCTTGAAGTACTTTGCTGATTCGGTGTGAGGCCGCTACACGTACTGATATTAAATAGATCAGTAACAAAGTAAGAAAGGAGACGGGATCCCCAATGCATGTGTTCCTTTTTATTAAAAGGGCCAAAACCAATTTTCTAATAACAGGAAACAATGTTCATCAGAACCGAGAGCTGGTCAACATTTAACGTGTTCTGTTTCTTCCATCAGCTGTTATCCTACTTGCTAAGTGTAAATATGACCAACGATTTTGAACAGCCGCTTAGAGATGCGCAGTGGATAAACACCTCGTTGATAGGCTAACAAAATTTTTCAGTCATTCCACACATGCGCAGAAAAGTCTTGTACAGTATTTCTAAATGTGAATATAGGCTGAAGAAAACATTAGAAAGATGTGTATGATAGACACAGAGGCAGTGCATGAATGAGAGAGCGTACTGTCATCGCCTTCTTGTCTGCCTTCTCTTCTGTCTACACACTGTACGCTATACATGTAAGTGGTTGTAATTCTTTGGAGGGATCGACACAGAACACTGCTCTAGAAAGACTGACATGCTTCAACGCGAGAGCATTGACTGTGTCAGTTTTGTACCATCGATTACCATCGTATATTAAGCTGTACAGTCTCCCTGCCAGTAAACCTAAATTCCGTTTTCTTTTTATTGATTTTCATCTTGTACTATTTTAAAATTTGCCCTAAAAACCTGCAATTAATTCTCCGTAATAAGATTAAGATAGTCACCTGCGTTCCTATGGATGTTTGAGATGGGTAAGCTTAAAAATATGCATTTAGCTTAAAAAAATGTATTTCTTAAAATTTAGTGCATCTGTTATTTGCAAAAATAACTTAAACGTAAAACGATCGTTTCAATCATCGTAACTCGTGTTGACGCTTGTAATGAGCTGTGAAACACATAATCTATACGGTTAATGTCACTGTAATGTAAGGATTCTGTAATTTCCGCATTACTTGAAAGCGACTGCATCAATATTTTTTAAGTCACCCTAGTATAGGTGGTAGATGCTTCAGTTTCTTGTTTAGGATGTAGAACGAAACTCGTGTAATAAATAAACAGTAGACAAAATATTTAACAATTTTTTTTGGCTGATAACGTTAAAACTAACGTTAACAGTTAAATGGCTGGACGTATGTATATAGGGCGCGGGGCGGCGGCTAGTACTACATTTGCATACTGGATAGCCTGTACGCCGCGCTTGTTAACGTTACGCTCCTAAATGTTAATAAAAACAAACACGAAAAGAATTCCACTTCCTTTATGACGATTAACGGTTTCACATATTCAAGGTCTCTCCCTACCTTGTTTCTACTTGGCGTTCTTTCATTTCCACGTATGCAACCTTGGAAATAAGCGCCAAAACATATCAATAAATGCGCTTTAAAAATTACGAGCGCGCGCACACACAGACACACAGGCCCGCCGTGTACCTACAACTAAAATAATAGATTAAGTAATGTAATTTGTTAGCGATAATAATTACAAATATAAGATTTCATTTTTTTGTGAAAAAAAAACAAGGAGCAAATAATTTTACAAAAGAATAACGTAATTCTCTCCTTTCTATTGTAATTATCGTCGCTACATTATAATATAGAACGACGATGTGTGATGTGGCGTAATGTAGAATACGAGTTTGTGACGTATTCTCTCTCTCTTTCTCCCTCCTGGTACTAATTTATATTATCTTTGCTTTACGTGATTATTTCAGTAGTTGAAAAGATTTTAAACTTTGGGATGTAAAGTACACTGAAGCTCCCCGTTTGTAGACAGAATACCACTGGTTCATAGATCAGTCTTTAACAAACGAATAAAAGAAATAGCCTACCAGAAAAGATGGAGAAAGTTCCCAATGGGCGACGTCAGGATACGAATGAAAATTGTTTGTGTGATATGTGTGTGGGAGACAGGAGAGGGAAAGAGAGAGGGGTGAGAGAGAGTTATGACTGGTGAGAAGGGGAAGCCTCCTGTTAGAAAATTTTTAGCTGACGAGTATTAGTGACGTCAACAAGAGTAAATATCTGCAAATTATTGTGAAGTATTTGTTAAAGTATATTTAATGTTAAAAAATAATCGGTTTTGCTCAGAATTTAAGAGATTTTAACTTTTTGTGTCAAAGTTTGAGGTAACTTCTCTCAGTATCGTATTCCTGAGATGGCTGTGTTACATAATTTCTTTACACCATTTATGTTACCAGTGTTAAGAGAAAGATCTCGAAAACTCTCCATCCATCTAGTAAACAAAGTTGTAACAGGGTTATTGTATTGCTTGCATGACGCGTGGGCGTGCCGTGAGGCTCTGATTGGGCCGGCGTTTTTTCTTTGTAGCGTGGAAGTGTCTAGAGTTTTGTAGTGGGGAACATTTTTGTCATTGATGTATGTATACCTATAGAGATTTCTGGATCTTTCTGGTTGTCTTAGAAAAGGTATATAAAGTGTCGATCTTTAGTGCAGTTCAGTTCAGTTAACAATTGTGTGTCAGACTAAGTGTATCAGTTTCTGTGTATTTGTATATTAAATAAATCAGCGCCTATATTTACATCAAGTGTCGCTTTTATTTTATTAAACCTTCCATAACCACACATTTGAATTTTCCAGAAGCGTAAAAAAATATGCAGGCTAAATGTTATTAATAGTAACGAACATAAATAATAAAATAACGGCAACTAGATATACACAAATGAATATGCGATAAAATTTAGAAACATATGAACTTCAAAAAAAAAAAATTAATTATATACAAAGTAATATAATGTGTATAATTAATTATATTATATTTTTACTTAGAAACCTCTGATGATACTGATATTTTTCAGTGAAACGTGCGTCAGGTGTTAAAAAGGAAATACGAAATTTACACTACTTGCAGAAGAAACAAATTGAATAACATCACAAGATTATATAATTGCTGCCAGAAACTTCGAGTTACTTGTATAGAAAACAATGTAATATTATCTTCTATTAAAGTCTTTTTCCTAATCTGTTCTATAAATTTGCTTAAGGCAATGTTAATTTACAGTTATGAGTTGCTTTGTTGCTCTGCTTACTTGAGACTTGTTTCGAGCATCAAGCAGTAGCCCTATATGCTTATCGACAGTTCTCTGCCTCATAAAATGTTTGTGTTTTGGTTCACTATTGGTGTTGGCTGTTGTGGGAATGATCAGTGATGGGGAATGTTTTATTACATTATTGCCACTCTGACTGTCACAACGTTTTTTAATAATTTGGTTTTGCGAGCATTTCCTTTATTTAATGTTATAAAAGTTGTGTAAAAAAAAAAACCCCCGAATAGGTGGATTGTCATAAGCACGAACCGAACAGAATAAACTAAAGAAGGATAAAAAAGGAATGACACGTATAAAATATTCTGCCAATAATCCTTATTCCTCTGTGTCTATAAAGTAGTTTTCGTTTTGGCAGCCGTTGGTCCTCCATTTAATATATTGTCCTTCCAACCTTCATTATTTTCTTTGACTTTTTAATTGCAAATAAAGGGGTGATTCTCCACAGTTAACTAATTAATATTTTATTTAAAACGAATCTCTTTAGCTCCCAGATATGGTTGAGTAATTCTCTAATCATATTCAGAAAAATCGACTTTCAAACAAATAAAACATTTCCAAATGATGAGATGAATTAGTTAAAACAATACATACAGTGTGTGTAAACAAATAAATACGTACACAACTCACGCGCGTGCGTTAATAGGGTTTCTAGAAGTTGCTACACACATGTTGAGTAGTAGATTGATGGGCATTGAGTAGGATCCTCCATCTAGATAAATGACGTTTCTTTTCGCGCGTGTGTGTGTGTGTTTCAATAACAGTCTGAGAAATCTCGTCCGCGATGAGGTTTTTATACGTTTTTTTGAGAACATAAGATAAGGCAAATTAATTGGAAGTGATATGTGTTGTAAAGTTGTAGGAAACTATGTACGGGTGTATCAATTAATTATTTCAGCTTCAACTTGATATGTGGTTTTGGTCTGGTAGAGGTATCAACCGTTTTTGGCCTGAAGCGACCGGTGTGGGAGGGACAGAGAGAGAGAGACAGTGGGAGAGACGAGATACAGTAGTCGCCGGACAGGACACGACAGGCCCAGAAGAAACCCAAAGAGAACCAAACAAAACCAATGGAGACCATAGCTGTAGGCCACAAAACAAAACACACACACACAAGCACGAAATTACCGAACAGGTTTCAACATGTTTCTTTCGTTGGCGCTTTCTTCATTCTTCTTTATTTAAAACCCTTTACCACCAATTCTACCTTTTATTTTATTTTATTTATTTATTTTTTTGTTCTGTCGACGTGTATTTCCAACCGTGCGTCGCCACTGTCAACGGCGACGGCTCCACTAATGCTTTCTAAATTACTTTTTATGAAAACATTTACAGTCGTCTTTCGTCAGCGTAGCTGAGGTATTGATACGCTACTTACGGGTCAGTGGTAACGGTCATAGTGGACGTACAACTTTTAAACAAACGTCAATGAGAAGGATATACTATAACAATTACTAACAATATAACAATGAATACAAAACATATTAATGTAGATAACATTAATAACACTAAGTAATAAGAAAAATTATAACAATGATAATAATAACTAGTATGCTCCCTGAGCTGCAGAAGGTGGCATAGCCTACTCGCTGTTTTGAAGGAAGCAGTACATTTATTATTACGTAAATATCGTATTACGAGATAATTTTTTAGTTATGGAAAAAATTACAGAAATCCCAATTACTCTATTTCTTTAGTAACGAAACAAGTATAGACCACTTTTTATTGTAGTCATACAATAAAAACTAAAAATTCGAAGCATTCGGATTTGCATTACGATTCATTTTACTCTGCTGGAATTTTACAGTTTTTTATCAAGTTTCGTATAACTTTTTTCGGGACCCAAAATTCTGAAGTTTCAATAAACATAACACTACATTCAGATGTTAGTTACAATTCCTATTAATTTGATACCTCATATGGGCTTTTCCGAATTTTTCACAATTTTGACCTCTCAGATTTTTGACTCCCCCTTCTATTTTTCGAGGGATCAATCCATAAACAATATGGTTTTGTAGGGTAAACGTGTGGGACACTTCCATACTAAGTTTTACGAAAATTGGTTGATGCGTTCAAAAGTTATCGTGTGACATACCCCAAACAGATAGACTGATAGATAGACAGAAGACACATGCCAAACGGTCGAGTTAAAACTGAGCTCGCTTCGCTCGTTCAATAATAATAGTAATAACAATAACATCAACAGTCATAGTCATCATTACGTTATCACTATCACCTTCGCCACCGTTATCGTCATATCTTATCATCACTTCACCAACACTACCGCCATAATCGCATCATATTGTAACGTTCCTGTTTTTACTAGTTGTCAAGAATTAAATATAATATTTATAATATAACGGTTAATTCCTTTATGCCCCAGAGTTGGTGCACTATTTGTAACGTTCTTTTTTCTTTGTGTTGTGAATTAATTAATAAGAGTAAGAGCTTGCAATATATCTTTTTCAGTATGTTGTTGTTTTTTGGTTAAATTAATAGATATGAATAATTACTGGTTGTGTTAAGTCTTTTCAAACACATGTATTTTATTTGCGTTGATTGGTTGCTCTATTTTAATAATAATTTCTTCTTAATTATGTTTTCTTGGACCTCACTAGTTGTTTGCACGGATTTGTAATATAATTACCAATAAGATAAACAACTAAACTTTCCAATTAATAAAATAATTATTAACTTAAAACTGAGTGTTGTCTTCGACTTGAGTGGTGGTTATATTTATACCTTTACTTGTTGATTTGTACCTATAGTGTTCCAGTTTTGATGTTATTCTTCATGAATTAATATAATTAATGGTTTAATAGATTTAAATGATTTAACTTCTTTTAATTTCTTCCTGGAGGCTGCTTGAACTCACTTACTTACTTTTATTCAAATTGCACATGTTACCCGGGCAATAGGTACTACCAACTTTTCTTCGTATGTAAACAAGTACTAATATTCCGAAACTGATAAAAAAAATTGTTAAGTATTTAAAATAATTCCGTACTCAATTAATTCTCTTCAATTTCTTTTATTCTTTGTTATATTTGGTTCTTTTCCTTTTAAAATAAAGTGACAAACTTTTCTTTTTAAACAATGGTCCAGGCTGGTTAAAATTCTTCGCTCAGAAGTTGGCAATATGATCTAATTCAAGCCTAGTGTCCAGATTATTTACTTTATTTAAATATAAATTAGGTTCTTTTGACTACAATAATAATAAATGAAAATGTCTTTTACGAAATACAAAACCTCACCATATAAGAGTGACTACAATAAAACAGAACAATATCTTTACTATTTCTTTTATGAATTTGCTAACTGCTATAATTTTTTATTGTTCGACTAAGCTTTTCGTCATTACTGACATCTTCAGGTCTTAAACAACGACCTGGTGTTGTTTAAGACCTGAAGATGTCAGTAATGACGAAAAGCTTAGTCGAACAATAAAAAATTATAGCAGTTAGCAAATTCATAAAAGAAATAGTAAGGATGGCTGCTAATTTAAACAATACGAAGAATAGAACAATATCTTTGATCTAGAATAACAATTATTTCGTATGTCGATCGATGTCGACTTTTGAGGTTAACTTATTTCAATCGGTTATACCGTTTAAACATTAAAAAATAAAGAAATAATGGTTTAAAAGTGAAAAATTATAATAGTGACAGTGTTCTTGTTTAGTTGTGGTGCAATAAATAGTTCAAGTGTACACAAAGTATTATAACCTTAAGTATGTACACTATACTTTCCTTTTCTTTTAAACCACACTTTATTATTCACTGTTAATTATTAATGCATTTTAACTCTGCTTTTGGTTAGTATGAACTCTCACGACCCTCTTTACACTTTTTGGTTATGTTCGTATGTTTACGTTTCCTCTAACCTAGCCGAGGTTCGACTCTGATGTTACATTCGCGGCTACGACTGTCGTGGAAGAGACATTCTTGACTCGATGAATTCTCACACTAGACTCTCTCGCTAAGCGTCACTTTTTTGCTAAATTGGCGTGGGCTTTTGGGTTAATACAGCAAAATATAAAAATTTCGATTGGTTGAAATTTCCCGCATTGTCGTTGATAGCGTCGGTTTTTGGATTGATGCACTTTTGTTTTCTGAGATCAAAATTAACAAAATTCTTAAAATTAACATAATTTCCTTATGCTAATTACAATTGTCAATATATTATTACCATTGAATTGCTTTCTTTCTGCTGATCATTTTAAGATCTCATATGATATGGTACCGTACAGTATTTCTAGAAATGAACAATTTTAATGTTTGGCCTATGTTAATACATTATTTTTAAAAGTTATCTTTTTTATTACATTTTTTGTTTTCTCGGTTGTATATATGATTTTATGCTATTAACAAACATTTTAATACTAGTAATCATAATTATGAACCTTATCTTTCTATAAAGCTCTTGGCTTATATAGTAGGCCTAAAAATGTCTTGTGTACATTGGGGCTATTCTGGTTTCTTACAATAAAATTGCTTCTAATACATTGTAACATTTGGTATTTAATCCTAATAAACAACATGATCTTTTACCATACACATTATGATTTAAGACATGCTTTGTACCTTGTAATGTCCCTGTCTACCTTCTACAGTAGAAGTAGGGTTTTTGTCCAAGTAGACATCTTGTTAATTATGTTATTATTAGTATATTACAGACATTTAAGATTCCTTATACTTGAATCTAGTAACATATACCATTTATTTATATATTGGACATTGGTTATTACAATATTTATACCTTATATTGTCTCTTTTTATCTACCAAGTAGATATAGGTTTTGTTTAACATTTATTTCTTACTAACTACATTATTATTTGTCCATAACCAGCAATAGTTATTTCTTATTTTATTGGCTAGTAGTCAGTTTATTTGTCACACTTTATACTACTAATTTATTTACATTACATTCTCCCTTACATTTCTATCATTCTTTAATATACAATAGTAATCTTTCCTTCCTACCACACAGTACAACATTATTATACAAAAATAAAACTTTTGCAACATTTTTATAACATAATGATCTATATTTGAATTGTCTAAGTGTCTATTAGTTACACTCAGATATAACTGAATCTATACTTACAGTATATATTATACTGAATCTAGGTTTAGTTTTTTGTCTTACATTTTCTTTAGGTAATGTTGTCATGTTCCCAGTTACTGGTTATACTTAGTTCACAATACTTTATATTTTTATTATGGTTTACACTGTGTCATTTGTACTGTTTACTTATCACTATTTATTACTTTTCCTTTTTAATACACATAATAATGATAATAATTATCTGGTCTTTACTATAAATCTATACATATGCTAATTACAAATGCAGTCTTAGGTCTGAGACAATAATAATGAGACATAAGTTAGGCTTGTTACATAAATGATTTTTCTTAACTCTAAATACATTTTTTGCTTATATACTCAAACATTACTTTGTTCAATATTACAATAAGATAAAAAAATATACACTCACTCCCCTAATCTATTGGGTAATTTATTATGTCAAAGATATAGTCTAGTCTAGTCCTTTTTTATGTCGGTTTTGTCAAGTTATTTATTATGTTTGTTTACAAGGGTAATTTATGTTTTTAATCTATTCATGCATCTGCAACAATTATTCTTTATTTATTCATGGTTTATTGAATTAGCTATTTTAATTCTTCTTTTATATAATTATTTTTTGATTGTTCTCATTATATCACTCATCCTCTATTGCATTCCTCATTCAGTTACCTATTATTTGTTTATTTGACTAAGTCCCTAAATATTTTGATAATTTAATTGAGTTTTTTGTTTTGTATCATCTTGTGATGCTACAATATTCATCATCATAATTGCCATATCAAAACGCCGTGTGTGTTGTGCATTCTGGCTGCAATAAAACAACAGTCTGGTTAAGATAAGCTGCCATTAGTCAGTAACAACGCGACACCGACATTCATACACATACACTCTCTACTGTACACTCATCACAGCTCGTGGTTAGTGCAGCGTCGGCTTCTTTCTAAATATAAGGTGTAACATGGCTAGAGGACGCAATAGGCCATGGGCCTAATGCTTGAGAGATGAGGATAATTTGTGAATTTTGAATTATGAAAACATACAGTAGGGTCTCGATAATTCGAGTTCGATGGGACCAAGAATGGCTCGAATTATCGAAAATTCGGATTATACAGAATTATTTTAGTAAGCATTTTATTGTTGATACGTACAAAAGCTTCTTACCACGTACCAAGCCTTAAGCCTTGACCAGATACCCATCCATCAGCAGGACGTGTTCACCTTGCCCCTTGAAGGCAAAGAGTTTAACTTTGCTTCGGAAAGTTGGGGCGTTTTCTTGCTGGCACATCATGTAATATTTTATTTTTGACTTAAGAATGTCAGGTAGGACACTCGACTAGTATTCTATGCAGTTCAGTTTACAAGGCCTCTGCTTCGACGATGTGGCTAATCGTGTCTTCTTGTACGGTGTCTGTTTCTTGTTCCTTACACTTTATATCTTGATAAATCTTGTTTATATCATTTCGTAGAATCGAACGCTCCTAGACTTGTCAGACGTTTTTCTCTCTCACTGTCGAAACTTAGATCTATACTATGTGACCAGGCTGACATCACGTCTTTTCGGATCAACGTAAATAACATACACTACACAATGTAAGTTACGAGCAAGATATTTGTAAATGTCAAAAGTTTGTTTAATGAATAAAAAATGAAATTAAAAAAGTAACGTGAAGATAAAAGAGAAACTATTATTCGAACGGCTTGGATTACACGGAACCTCGAATTAATGAGACTCGACATTTTCGGGTTATGTGATCAGTTTTCTAAGATATTCTGACATTTCTCTTACGATGTTCTGACTGACAAAGTCCCTCATATGTTTGAGAGCGGTGTACACAGTTTTATTCACTGTATTAGGTTAATTTTACTTTGAATGAGGATTTGTGTAACTATCAAGAGAGCGTCATTTTATTTACAAGCTGTTTGGTAAATTTTATTTTTTACCCGTTTATCTTCTGCGATTTGTCAAGTAAAATTTCTTTTTATTTTCTCTTTCTGTCACTAAATGAGACATTTAGCATTTGTTATATTAACCTATCAATGCCAAACATTTTACATTTTGATCCATGTGTATATTATAAAGTTAATTTTTGTGGGTCTTAAAAACATAAAATAATCAGAATTTGTTTCGCTTTTAATTATGTTCATAGTGGAGTGTAAATATTTCAATTTATTATTCCTTGTTTCTATTTATAAAGTAAATTTTATTTCATTACGTGATCTATTTTTAGGATATAATGTAATTGCTTGTTATCAGATTTCTCCCTTAAGTCACATCTAAAGGTACTGAATTTTATTGTCATACTCTACTAGGTTAATATACTGTAACTGTTTACGAATTTTGTATTTTACTGATAATACAATGTTTATTGGCGGGGATCCAAATAACCCCCTCCCCCGTTTACGATTATCTGGAATTCAGATAATTGTGTGACAATAAGATTATGGGTTTTGAAACAATTTTATTCGATTAAGTGTTTAGTCGGTCAGTGCGATTTACTTGCAAACCCCATACAACCACACATGCAGTAACAGAAATAGTCATATATCAGAGTGGAGCGTCTACGAGTGCTTGTCTAATGCAATACGTTCCTTATACTCGGTTCAAATGAGAGTCCAGTACAATTATACTTATAATAAGAAAAACACGATTATAAAAGGCAGATAGAGCGAGAGCGAGCGACAGGGGGTGAAACAGGGAGCAGAATGCTAGACAGATTTTACTCTGTACAACAGCTTCTGTGTAGCACACAAACAAAAGACGTCGTGTTGTCCTGAGTAATGAAGATGGCGGAGACTATTCTCATTTGCATGTCTCGTGGACATCTCGACAACATTTTAGTTCTGTTTATTTCCTTTTGCATTTTCGTCTTTACTTTCTCTCTCTCTCACGCGCGCGCGCGCGCGCACACACACACACACACACACTTGCTAAATTTTTCTTCTTTTTCTTTCTCTTCACAGTATGTTACTGCCAATTTGTGTAGGACAGCTTTTCTTTATCAATTGAAACCACTTTGTAAAATTCACAAGATCCAATTTTCGTCTTGCTGCACGCATATTCACTTTAAAGTGTAATCTCTCTGTCTGTCTATCTCTCTCTCTCTCTTGTAATTTTTTTTTGTAAATTGTAAATAACAAAATCAATTACAATTTCACATGACCCATTAAAGTGTAAACTTGTGATAAATTACATAATAATAGAGCAAGTAATGCAGATAGACTACTTAATCTAAAGAGCACGGCTAAAGTCCGTTGAGGGCGGAGCCTACTGAGCGCGCAACCTTGAACAAACAAATCAGTGCGGAGCGGTGTTGCTACACTGATCGCGTACTATTTTTAGACTATTCCTGGAAAAGGTGACTTGACTGAACACATCCTGTACCAACGTTTTTTTCCTTGTTATGAACAGTTGTGTGGGAGCGTTCGAACTGTTCAGTTTGTGACAAATGCTATCCGATTTTGAAGTGAAGTTTTAAGTGTTTAAAAGTGTTTTACCTTGTGTAATCATGGAAGTTACAGGTGGTAGAGTTACATAGTGGTGAGAGGAACATTGTTTGGAATGTATACAATTTTTTTAAAAAGCTTTCGAATCCGCAGTTTAGGGAAACTGTTAACTTTAATCAATGTGCAAAATTGTGTAGTTTAGCCTGCAATATCAGTGAAAAGACTGTAAACAGAGTTTGCAAGGAGGCTAATACAACAGTGAATGAAGATCCATCTGATAAAACATTTTCAACCCCTGGAAAATAAAGAAAAAGAAAATGTGAAATGATTGAAATGGACAAATTTGATGAGGACGTTGTACGGAGAACAATATTTTCGTTTTATGATAAGGGAGAATTTCCAACAGCAGAAAAAATAACTACAGATTTAAGAAACAGTTTAGGCTATAAGGGTTCAGTTTGGTCGACTCGTAGACTGTTAAAAAAAAATTGGTTTCAAATATCGTAAAATGAATGACGGAAGGAAATTTTTAATGGAGAGAAGTGACATCGTGGCATCACGCTTAAGATTTTTAAGGACAATGGACCAGTTAAGGCAGTCGGAAGATAAACGCTCTGTTTATTATTTGGACGAAACATGGGTCAACGAACACCATAGTCTGAAATACGGTTGGCAAGATAACAACGAATCATTTGGCGTTAAAGTACCCCTCGGTAAGGGAAGACGTCTTATAATATGCCACGTTGGCTCGAATGAGGGATTTATGGAAAACTGTGAATGGGTTTTCCAATCGAAGACTAACAGCCAGGACTATCATGACGAGATGAATGCTCAGTCTTTCAAAGAATGGTTCATCTCATTCCTCAACCTACTAGAGGAAGGTTCCGTAATAGTAATGGACAATGCCCCTTATCACTCGGTGCTGGCAGAAAAAATACCAGCCACTAACTGGAAAAAAGAAGAAATTCAGAAATGGCTTACCGAAAAGTGTATTGCTTTTAGTCATAATGAAACTAAGGTGGAACTCTTAGAAAAGGTGAAGCCATTTAAGAACAAAGAAAAAACTTACGAACTGGATGTGATTGCCAGTTTAATGGGTCATTCAGTGGTTATACTTCCACCATATCACTGCCAGTATAACCCGATCGAGCTGATTTGGGCAAAGGTTAAGAGGGACGTTGCTGAAAATAACAAGACACCAGACAAATAACAAGTTGTGTGATGTCGAAACGCTTGTCCGTGAAGCACTTGGCCGAGTGACCAAAGAGGACTGGCAATCGCGCATTAAACATGCCGAAAAACTACAAGAAGATGATGTTGACAAAGAATGTGCAAGGGCGGATAACCTTGATAAAATAATGATCAATCTGGTAGATAATAGTGATACGGACACCAATTATTCAGATACTGAGTGTGACAACGACGACAGTGCGTCAGAAGTGCTAGACACCCCCCTCGATGACCATGTAGATATTGCCGACACACTAACAGCAATTTAAGGTAGATTCACTTCAATGTCATGCTGTCAAAACCTAATAATTTATATTTATAATATTTAACTTAAATTTATAATATTTTATTCAATTAATTACACAAAATGTGTCGATAAGAGAATTTTGGCACACTGCATTCTATATCAGCGCTACAATCTGTAGCAAAGCACACAACCAAATTGTCGGCGTGTCGCTAAAGTGTAATATAACGTGTCTAACTTAATTTCATTAATAACATGACAATTATTTTGTCATTTAAATTTAATAAATCAAAATAACAAAATAAATTGTTACAAAGCACATTTTCACGTTAATAAACAACTACAATAAGAATAACTCAAAGATATCTTGGCATAAAAATACAATAGTATAAAATACTATGTCCGCTCTTTTACAAATTAGAATATAAGTATTTCTTTAATGTAGAATAAAATATCACTATTCTGTTAATAATTGTGACTTAATAAAACCAATTTAAAAATTAAATTGTTTTTCAGTATAAACATCTTTACATCAGATTAGATTACAATAAGAAACAATGATTTTATAAACGTTTTATACATTACTTATTAATTATTTTAAATTAAAAATGTCATTACTGTCTTTAATAACACTGTGATAATAGATGAGCGAAAAATAGAATAGATATATAGTTATTTATTTACCGGTAGTTAAATAATTGGAGCTTTCTATGAAGACAACTACTATACACTTGACAACGCTGCGCTCTCACCTCGTTGGCTGCATCCCAACGGACTTCTCTTGTGCTCGGGATAATAGGAACAATGCTTACAAGTAACAATAGGGCAGACGAAGAAACAGAACATCAATTGATGAAAGCAAGAAGAATTGCAGGATGCATGAATAATCTTATATGGAATAATAAATAGTCTACCTCACACAAGAAGTAAAAACTAGGTTTACAAAAGCACAATAAGTCCAGTAATATCCTATGCATTAAAGACCAAACCAGATACAGCAAAAACTCAAAGAAAACGACAAATTATAGAAATGACTATTACACAGGGAACTAGGAAATACAAGGTACGATAGGTTGCCAAACAGTAGTATAAGAGAAACGCGTAATGTAACAGATATTAATTCTTGGATTGCGGAAAGAAGAATGATATGGTATGAACACATATCAAGAATGGATGACACAAGGCTAGTGAAAAAGGAAAGAGATAGCTAACCAAACACCGAGAGGAGCGTTGGTCGTGACAGCATGGACGACGGTTGTTATAGAACAGGACAGAGTCCTAAAAAGGAAGTTAAAAAAATAAGAAGAAAATTGTAAATCAACATTGTATGAACAATTTTATTCTTGTATTATTCAATTTGCTTAATAAATACATACAAATTTCAGTTACATAAATATACATTAATTTTTTTACGTTTTTAGTACGGCAACTATGTTTTTCTTTTTACAAACTTTTTCACTTTTACACTTCTTCACTGATGTTTTTAAGCCCCTTAAAAATATTGTTGTATCAGAAGTTAGTAACTTGTAGATTTGGGACTATCTTACCTGAATGCCCTGCCATTTTAAAATCTAAAGTCACCACTTTCGTCACAAAATCAGTATTCGTGTGCGAAATTGAATCCCATGTTACGCTTTTATGTTGTAACGTAAAACGGCCAATCTACAGAGTGTACAGAAACCGTTTCCTGACCTACATTTTTATAAAATTTCATCTTTATTTTTCACTTGCATAACTTGCTCTGAAAGTGTTCGCGCATGCAGTCAGAGGTTCTTGCGTAAATGAGATGAAACTCACGTTACTCACGGAGACATATTTTCCATGATTTTAACTGTTAGTTTAGAACAATACAGGCTGAAAATCGTGAGCTCCCGTAAAAGATGCGCAACTAAACAATTCTTCTTTCTGTAGTGATTATTTTTCTCTGTCTTTGCTAAAATCTAGCCATTTTAATCCATGAAAAATAGCCATTCGCGTTTCTTAACTTCAACGACAAAACGGGCAGCAAAACTTGTGGGGAACTGTTTTTGCTGTGCCGTAGAAATTTACAATTTCAGTACGAATTACAAAATTAATATCATTAAATAATTTCCACTGTAATATGCCTTCAAATCTCATACCATTAAAATGGAAATTTATAAAGAAAACACAAGATTTTCCATAAATTTTCCACTGTACACTTCACCAAACTTTACACTGTTTATCCGGTATTTTTTGAGGCAAAGCTTTTTTCAGAAAACGGAGCAACACATTCAGTGAGAGTCTAATTGCGTCATCTCCAACCAAACCAATAGTCGTCTTTCGTTTGCTGGTTCCTGGAACTAGGTAGGAATGGATAAAATTGATCCCTTTTGAAATTTTGTAGCAACAATCGAATTCATGGTAAGAAGGAGGGGAAAAAGGGAGTTCAAACCCGGAAGTCGACGTCACTGGGCAAGAGAACTGGTGGAGCTGAGGGGTGAAAAGAGGCAGTCTAGGTTGTCATGGTAACGTTTACCGCGTGACTGCCTGGGATAACCCTCCATACCCTTACCTTTCGTCCTCACCCAGTATCGCCGTTCGGATCCATGCTTGGATTCTCCTCGAGCGAGGGTCTGAAGCCAATCACGTGATGTAGCATCGTCCAACAGTATTGTAACTCGTAAAGCGTTCTTCATCTTTGAATATACTTACGTTGCTGTTGTGTAAAAACAAAAACCAGTTGAGAACTGTGTATGTTTTATGTGCAGCGTGTGCCTACATCTCCTTTTAGGGACTTTGGTCCGTCTTACTGTCTCACGATGATGGTATTCGGTAGTAGAGTTCGTAAGATGGAATTAAGGTTCACAAACAAATAGAGGACTAAAACACATACAGACTACGTTAAATACAATTTTATTAACACAGACGCTAAGTTAAATACAAATGTACCGTATATAAAATAAAAAACACGTGCTATTATTACACAGAGTAAGTTAAATACAATTTTATCACGTATAAAATAAAATACAGATGATGTTATTGTCATACAATTGTATATAAATTAAAATACAATCATAATTCTGTCTCCATACATCTATATAGAAGTGAGGTCCATTTCCATTGTATCTAACTCCACGCCATTTCATACCTGTAACAAACAACACCGCTTAGAATTAGAAGCGAAGAAGCACTATTATCCAAGAATCTCTCTGTCTCTCTCTCTCACACACACACATACACGCACACTCACACACTAATCATGTAAAGTTATAGTGAAATATAGCCAAATATAAATCAAATTCGAATAAAAAGTTCAACATATTGTTACCATAATTACTTTGTAAAGCACTGTGTTGTAATGATTTCATTTTCTCTACTACTAGAAGCAAAAGTGAGTTTGTTATAACAACTCAACTTACCACTTACTGGGATACGCACACAAGAAGTGTCTGGTCTCATTTTCTCTATATATTAGAAACAGACTACCTGTTGCGCCCCAACCAGTTTTGCATCTGTGAATACTCCTCCGGAACTTTTCGGCAAATAGAGTCAATATTACTTGTTTTTATCTTCAAAGTCTTATACTACTGCAACCATTGAGGGCCTGTATTTTGTTGGAACGTTGTCCATTTTATCAACTGGATATTTTACGTTTATTTGTAATTCACTAAATTTAATGTATTCAACTGGTGTAATCGCCGTGAATTTTTCAACAAAAGATATACTGTCCTCATTTGATAAGACAACGCAACTGAGGGTGAGAGGGGACGCGTATAACGCCACCGACGACTGGAGAAAGACTGATGAACAACAGACTCCACAAGTGTAACGAAGAGGGAGTTGTGCGTCAATAATATATGCACTGAGTGAGATGGGCAGAGAACGTGGGAAGGTCGCTTAATAAGCACGTGTAGTCGTAGGAGCACGTATGGTTTTGCCCGAGTCACGTTGTCCCTCTTCGCCGACGACGCTATGTACCATTGCAACTGTCTATCCATGCGACTTGCTAATAAAAAGGCTGTAGCATCAATTGGATCTTCTTTCGGATTGGCTAAAGGAAGTGGCGGGCGGCGATCAACATGGAGAAATCCGAGGCGATCTCCTTCACTCCAAGTCCATTTCCCAATTCCAGTCTCTCTTCCTAGAAGGGAGGCCTATCGCCTGGAAGGAGTTTGTGAAGTATTTAGGCGTCCGGCTTGACCGGCGTCTTAGCTTCAACGCCCACGTGACTGACACCCTCAACAAGGTTCGCGGCGTCCGAGCCAAACTTTTTGCCATGCTCTTGTGTCGCAACTGTCTGGCTCTGCACTCGCTTGGTGGTCGCTCTTGTCGATCTCCAGCAAGTGTAAGTTGGACAGTTCCAGTCAAAAAGCCTCCGTTCGTTGTTGGGATCTCCACGGTTTGTCATGAATGATGTAATTCGTGGGGTCCTTCGAGTTCCTACTCTTTGTTGATTTTGTCCGGTCGCTAACCAAAGTCTCTACGTTTCGGCAGCGACGTCTTCCTTCCGTTACATACGAACCATTAGTACGTCGGAACCCTGACCAGGGTTAAAGACTCTCGGGTGATTCTTGATGGCCCCCTCCCTAATGTCAGCCTTGCTAAGCTATTTTTGAATAGTCCAAGCAATTTCCATTCCTCTTTTGCAGGTAACTCCTTAGGTAACTCCTCCCCCACGCATGTATCTACACGCTGCTTGGCACTGTCTTATTCTGCCACCGGCACGCAGGCTCTCTGCCTTGTGGAGAGCGACCAACGCCTCAGGCCGTCTGCCTGCTGTGTTCGAGACGGGCGGCCCCTACTGTCTTAATCGATACCAGTGGCAGTGCTACAAACGCAATCAAAATTGTATCATTAAAATTCCGGCGCCATCTGTCGAGTAATCGTGTTGGCGTGTCTCTTCCCAGTTTTAGGTATCCTCTCAGAAAGACTAGAATTGTTTTTACCTGGCAGTCATCGGGCACGTTCGGGGCGCTGCATCAGGCCATGGACGCAAAGACGCACTACTAAACACAAAGCAAAGTACAAGGAGCGTGTGTAATTCGATGGTTGCATTATTGTGACAACTCTATTGCTGCCCCATCTGCCAACAGCGTTAAAAGTTTCACATATACTCTATCATCAACGACAATGAAACGTTAATTATAATCATACACTGCTTGTAGTACAATAAAGAAAGTACTGCTTCCAGTGCTTATAAGACATGGCGCCGCTATCTAGAAACGTTGTATCAAGATGGTGCACTGTTCACCAAACGGACCAAAGACTTTCGGTAAAAACTAGACAACGTTTGAACGTCCGCACGAACTGGTACATGAAGGTAAGAAAATATACCAAAAGTTAGCCTTGAACTTGTTATTGGATGGTATCATCAATTTATTTCCCGTCTTTTTGGCTTTTTTAGAGTAACTACAGTTGTGATCACAGTAATTCCTTCCGCATTAGGGGGAGGAAAGAATGTAGGGAAGGGAAATGTAGTGTAAGGGATTTGTTGACATTCACCAGAACCGTTTGGCCTTGGCTGCTTCACAGCGTAGTCGCTCTCTGCATCCGGCTCACGGGTTGCCTTTTGAAAGGGCCTTTCTCGGTACCGGTACTTCTACGAAAGTTATACTTAACCGATAGCTACTTAATATGCACTGCTATTTAAATAGAAGAATAAATAAAACCTACATAATATAGGCTTACTCCAATAATGCGCCATGACAATGAATAATGCTATCTGTATATACATATAACAGTTACTTACTTATTGACGAAATTACACATATTCGTCTTACATGTATTACGTGATTCTGCAACTATTACTTACGGTGTGTAATAAAAAAATAAAGAGAACTATCATTTTTTATAAACATATTTATTTATTCTCAATTATTAATATTCCTTCCTTTTCCTGGCGTTACAACCCATCGTGGGTTTTAGTCTACTCAATGACTTTCTTCCACTCCACCCTCTCATTACACATCCGTCTCCATCCCCTCACGTTCATACATCTCAAATCATCCTCCACGTCACTCAATCATCTCTTTCTGGGCCTGCCTCTAATTACAATATTAATATCAAATATCAAGATTAATATTGCCCCCTTCAAAGTAGTCGCCATCAGATAAAATGCCCGGATGCCAACGTTCTTTCCAGTCCGTAAAACATCTGTGAAATTCTCGTTTTGGTATAGCCTTCAGTTAACACAGCGATATTGCCTTTATCTCTTCTATGGTTGCAAACCGTTGTCTTCTCATTGTTCTCATCGTTTTTAGGAAAAAAAAAGCCGTATGGGGCTGTATGTGGTGTATAGGGTGGTTGCGCAATTACATCGGTGTTTTTTCCAAAATATTACCAATTTTGGAACAAATTTGCCTACAACTCGTTTTATGTTCAAAACGTCAGTAAAAATTGCTTTGTATATTCTTCCCTGAGGCATACCAACTTTCTCAACAGTTTCTCTTATAGTGATATGGCGATTACTGAGCACAATACCTTAACGCTTTCATGTTTTCTTCGTTGGTCAATGCGGTAGGATGTCCGTCCAGTTCTCTTGTCATTTTCATTGTCTTCACGGCTCTATTGGAAACGTTTGTATCACTTATAAACCCGTTGTTTGGAAATATAATTCTCGCCACAAGCCTTTACCAACATTACACTACTTCATTGTACTTGATATTATTTTTAACACAGTATTTAATGCAAATTCTTTGCTCCGGGTCATTTCGAGAACACAAATATTGCCGATCGTGCTAAAATGTGTTGTCAATATTAGCTTTTTAAACATAAACTAATCGTTTAATCGTCTACGTCACGGAGAGTGGTACCAACATGAGAAAAAAAATTACAAATTGAAAACGTATAGCACGCGAAATTAAGAAATTCCTGTTATTTTTTTATCGTACCTCGTATATTATATACGCTACTTTATCCGGCTTTCATACAGCGTCCAGTAATTACCTTCCCATTTCCAGTTACCATACGTTTCTGTCGTGTGCGTCCTCTTCTTCCAATCCTCGAGTTTGCATAGTTTGTCTCGTCCTATCGATCCATTATCTTCGTGTTCTACCACCTTCGTTTTCCCAGGGGGTATTCATCATAAGTCTTTGGACCCAAAAACCATCAGGCACACTTAGGAGTATCAAAATCATTCAAGTCATATCGCTCTTCTCTGCTCCGTCAAAATCTCTTCTACTCTTTCAATGACTGTTTCATTCACAGTGTCATTTCAATGGTCATTCATTAGCATTGTCAATTCTTCGTTTCTTTTCCTACTTAAGCTTGATATTCGTGAGCTGTGTCTCGGATAGTCCAACTCGGCAGCTATTTACATCGTTTCACTTCAGCGTTTGTGATCCAGACTTCACAACTACAAGAGAGGACTGACTCTACCATTCATTCTTCTCTCTGTTGCTTGACCAAACTGGAACTTGTTTGTACCATCAGACATCCTTCTACTTTTATTTCGTTTTCAATTGCGCTGCAGTTGCTCCTAGTTATTTGAAAGTATCCACCTGCTTAACAGCATGTTCATTCATATTGAACCTTGCTGTACTTTTAGTTGCCACATACTTCGTTTTATCAACCCTCTTTTTAAAACATGTAATAGAGTCTAAGAAGCATAAATTCCATGTTATAATTGTCCTGAGTGAAAGTACGTCACCATCAACAAATATTCAATGTGAAGAGAGTCATTTCACCAGTGGTAGCTTCTCTTCCATTCTTTTAAAACTGTTTTGAGTTAGGCTATATGTTGAATAGGGTAAGGGAGATGTTATATTTCCGTCCCAAACCTTTAGTTGTTCAGAATTTAGGTCTTGTTAGAAATGGTCCTTGCATAAGCTATGGTGTTTACAAACAATTCCTGGATAACTCTGGTCGGTACACTGTCCATAGTATTTGAGGACTTCTCTCCACAGCGAGAAGCTACACAGGTGCGAGAATGACACCTAGCTTCTTTCTAGGGATCGAATCATAGGCCTTTTCTAATCTATGAATGCTATGTATGTTTCCAAATCTCTTTCATTGCTTTTTACTATTAACTGTTACGCGACGAACATGTTATCTTGGCAAAAGCTATCTATGTTATATGTACATCTGTGATTGGTACATGTAACGCCTTATTTATTCCCCTTTCTTCTTCGTTACTCACACAATTTATGATGACCTGTTGTCTGGATTCAATTAGTAATTCTTCATAACGTTTGGCTTGTTCATTGCTTGTTGCTGCTTATACCTTTCTGTACTTGTTTCGCGTAATTTCACCTATGCAAACATAGGACATTTGTATAACGTACGTCCAATACTGTAATTTAACGATTATTGGGTCCTATAGATTATAAGCCACACGTTGTTGGCGTCATTTTGTAATATTTCTCGTTGAATTTTTATAAAGTATTATTTTGTATTAGTATTTATTATTAAGTTTTGGTTTAGTGATTTATTCAATCCAATTCAATTTTTGTTTTGTTGAATCCAATATAAATAAATCTATTCACTTACTCTTGAAGTTGTTTATTAAATATATTTAGATTTGTTTTTATAATTTTTGTTCAATGTCTTGAGTTCGTAGTTGGATAGTTTGCGTTGACTTTTCCGCCATTAGCTGAGGTGATTCTATCGGTGTATTCCTATACTGAAATTAACATAAACACAACATTTGTACAATACTTACTAGCAGTTCTAGTATGCTAATAATTTGAGATAATATTGCTGACGAGAATCATTAGATTCAAATTCTCGCTCTGGCTTCTGGTACCAACCGTCGCTGTTGCTCACCTAAGCTGTAATTCTGTTCTTTTAAAATAATGGTCAATACTTTAATTTATTCTTGAAATAATAGTTATTTATTTAACTCAATTTGGATGCTTGTTATTACAATTATGTTATTTATTTTCTTTCACAAAAAATAATTAAAATCGAATATGGACTATTAAAATTATTAAACTCCCAGGGTGGTCAGACTGCGTCTGAAAAATCGACTATGTCTAATTGTAAATAATTTGGTTATTATGCTCTATAAAATTAGCAGGTTCTTTGAGTCTGCAAGCTACACTTCAACAAAAAAATGCACTACTGTGATAATAAGTAGCCGGAGAATAAAAATAATAGTAGTTGCTTTAACATAACACAAAATATGAACGATTGTTCATTGTTCATAATTGAGGTTAACTACGGTTCATGGTAACCTTACTTATTTGAGATTAATTGATTGATGCTTCCTTGAAGGCATTACTTATTTTGTACAACATTATTATGAATTAAATTCAGTGGTATTTTCTGAATGATCTCCGAAATTGGATATAAACGAAAACAGGTAATTCAAATTAATTCACTACTAGGGTTCACTCATGTGTGACCTTGAGTTAATGTACTACAATTAAATATAATAATATCTTAAAATTATTAATTGTTAGGGTTCATTGTTCCCTCATTGATTATTCAACGTCTCTTCTTAAACTATTACAATTAATTTTAATCTAGAAAGTTAAAATTGTCATTAGCAAAAGCTTTCATTGATTATTGTTTATGTAATTTTTCAAAGTCCCTTTCCTTGTGGAAATCGGGTTATTTTTTATTTAATTTAAATAAATTAAATCCGCTATTAGCGTTCTTTAATTGATTAATGATTTGTTATATAATATAATGATCATTTGCACTTATACTTGCGTATACTGTTGGGTCGAAGTACCACTAACACAACACTTTTTAATTTTTAATAATTAATTAATATTTTAATTAATTTTTATTAATTCACTTCACACACTGTCTATACGCATGAACTCCGTTATAGAACACTTTGAAAATAGACTTCACTGTCCGTTTGGTCCGACCTAACCTCAACTCAAAGTTTCGAGGTTAGTTGTGCATTATCAGCTGTCGGCTGTCAATTCAATGTTATGATGGTTGCTCTGCTAACGTGGAGTCTGTCTCGATTACCGGTGATGAACTGTTCTTGTTACCTGGTCGGAATTCGGCACTTCGTACTTTTTAATGAGCTCTGATTGGCTAATTGTCTTTATGTCGTGTACTCTCGGCGAGTTCGTCAAAATAGAAGCTCAAACTAGCGTCAGGGGGCTGGGTTCGAGGCTATGGTTTACTGGTTACACAGCCACGCGCAAGGGATGGCAATTTATTAATTTTTCTTATAAGTCAAATATCTTATCTATAATTACACTGACAATATTTTTATAACTCCCATCGTTACTATCTTTCGATTACAAGTAATTTGCATACACTCATCATATAGTTCTAATATGGGGTTGATAAAACCGCACTTAGTACAAATTAATAATACTTCTTAAGTTACCTAATACATTAAATATATTGTTTTTATCCCGTGTGTTCATGGTGATAACACATTATTACTGTATTATGCACTTTTTACACCTGGTTATGTACTTATAGTTATAAAATATCCATTTTCCTAGGTTCAAATTCTAGGCCTATTATCACATAAATTGTTTATTAATAATATCACAATAATAGTTGTTGATAATACTATTTTATTATGGCCTATGCATAATGCATTGGTCATTTCCACTTCTGATAGTGTCAGTTTTATTTATCACTGGTTTTATTACTTTAACTATAGTCTTTTTGGTGAGTTTTCAATACTCTTGAAAATTACATTTTTCGTGAGTTGTAATTCTTTCACATTAACCTCATTATTGTTATATATAATGTAATTTACCTCTTAATTTCCGTCCAGTGACGTCGAGCGTAATTTGTATGGTTACGCGTTTCAGGCCATGTGGCCCATCCTCAGACCATCACTCCGAGAGGAGCTCATTAAACAATAAAATCCACACAAAACAAACACATAATAAATAAATACATAAAATATATTAAATAAACATATAAAAGCGTTCTATTACCCGAACACTGTGCACCGCGTATAGCATGTCAGAAGCAGAGTTACAACAGTTCATCAACGATACAAATAACGTTATAGTGTATTAGTAACCGTTGCCAACGGTAGGCTGGTATAAATTATTAATAACTTATATACACTTGTTTCCCTATGTAATAGTTTACAAACATTTTTAATTAATGTTCATTAATTATATTTGACTATATTAACAAGACATTTATCAAGAAATGTTTAACTGATCTAAGGGGATGCGGGGCTTCGATTCAGGAATATTTCTAACCGCACAAAAACAAACGTTTCACTGGTCTAAATGGGTCCGGGACCTTGACTCAGAAATGTTTCTAACTGAGATACTTTAAAGGGTACATTTCTTATTAAGGTACTTTTCAATGTGACATTCATGTTACGAAAGTAAAATATCGTATCATAACATAAAGAAAAATTTCGCTCCTGTGAATTAAATTTGTTATTTCTCTGTAAATTAACTTCTACCAACTACAGTGCTTTCTTAAATAACCCTGAGTCATTGTATGATATATTCACTGTGCCACTTTATTCATGAACACACTCACATACACACGCAATGTAAAATATGAATATTCGGAACGTATTCTCCAGAGAGTTATTTTTAGAGTATTATAATTACAAAAGAGTTTAAATAAACGTAATTGAAGCATATTAGCCTGGAACTCAATCAGTTTTTAACCAATGTCGTTAGAGAATTTAAATTGGTAATCTATATGGATACGATTTATACAGCAAATTACAAATGTCTACAGAAATATGTATTCAGTGATGTCACTCTTCATTTATTTATATAGCAAGTTATTTTAATTAGACGAATATAGTTATTTACAGAGTACAGTAAATAATTATCCACGGGCGCGCAGGTGCGTGGATGTGTTTCGATTTATATTGACTCTTGACTTATTAAACTAGGAACTGATACAACGAAAGGGATACTTTAAATTCTAATGAAATGCATTCAGTCGCAAGACATCGTATTGCCTGACTAATTGGTGATTTAGTATTGTTTCACGGTTGTTTCAGTACTTGAAACGAGGACGCAGGAATGGTGGAAACGGCGCTTTCCCACTGTAAGCTTCAGACCTTGTAGTACAAAAACGTATAATTTTTGGGTGCAATATTTTATGTAAACTATAAATTATTAATACGGAACGGATCTTTGAGACGGTGCTGTTAAGTTTTATGACTATAATTATTGGCCGTAGTGTTTCGTTACAGATACAGGTTTTTGGAAACGCGGCGAGAATTTTTGTAAGTTATTGTTTTTGTTTTCGTCGTTGTTGTTATTACTTCTGATTGTAATCATTGTTTTCGTGGTTGTTGTTGTTTGTGTGCGTTGAGCCGGTTTTGTGACAAAAGGTATGTTTTTTTTTTTGCCCAACAAAAAAAGAATATAGAATCCAGAGGAAGAAGAAGAAGAAAAACAAGAAGCGTGACTCAGGTTCGATCATGTTTCAAGTCTCGTTTTAACAACCACGATCTCCACGCCTCCTCGCCACCGAAAAAAAGAATTTACCCCAAAGCGGTAACGAAATAACGTAAGATACACCTCGTGGAGAGAGTGGCCGGTTGCACGTGGTTGTGTGCTGGAGCGGGGTGTAAACACAGTCCTGAATTGTACCAGAATCGGAGCTCCATGTAACAGGGAATTAATTGTTATGTAATGTATGTTATGCATGTAACAAACATACATAGTTCATCAATTTAAAGAGTTTATTAATTACTTTGAAAAGGTAAGTTTGTGAAAAAGATTTTTTAACTTTTAAATGACCGAAGTCTTCTACACTACGGAAAACAGATTACTTGAATAAAGATAATAAATTAGTATACACGATATTTTTACCAAATCTACGTGACCAAACAAAACATCAGTTTGCACACACAGTCACAAAGTAGACGAATCTTTTTTGTCAAGCGAGTGTCGCTCGCAGACTACAAAAATTAGATTTTTATTGTTCCTGATGTTAGTTAGTAGTAATAAAGAGAAACCCGTCAGTACTTCCGGCTTCAGCTCTCATATAAACGTTTCCTGATTAGACATAAATGCAGTTTTATGTGGTATACACTAGAACAACTCAGTGTAGAGTGTCTACGTACAGATCTATTGGAACACGGAAGACGTAATAGTCATTTTTGTCAGACAATCTGTAGTTACTAGTTTCTCGAGAGTTATAAAATTTTACAGAATATATGATTGGCGGTCTCTCTTTACCTCTTTCTTCACTCTCCTCTCCCCTTCTTCTGCTTACTCTTTATTCCTTATTACTCACTATCTTATTCCTTAATTTCTTATTAAACGTATCCTGTATATTATTTTATATAATTACGATAGTGTATTATATCCAATGCAATTGTAACTTTCATAAAGACTCGCACATTTCCGAAGTTAAACGGTGGCGCCACTTGAGGAAAAGAAAAACGTAAATGTCAATTTATTTCATAGCCTATTTACTTTCGAACACTTTTTTTTCATTCGGTACTAAGAACGTTTCAGAAGATACGGTTTTCCGGTTCCAGTGTTGGCTGTGTATTGTTTTCTTATCACCAGATTCATGAATATCAATTTTGTTGATATGAAGGGCATGTCTTCTGCTCTGTACGTCTCGATAGTATTAATGGGCTTCGTGAGAATCATATAATTCACTTGGCATTACAATTGCGTCACCTTCGTTCTTATTGCTTCTTTATACACATCGTGCTTCCAATAAATATTTCACGAATAATATAGGCTATTCTGATTCATAAAGACGCAACGAAGACAGCATATGCAGTCCTGACGTGCATACTTCCTATACATCGTTTTTCGATTCTTCGTTACCAAATTGCATATTGCATATCAATCGCAAAAGCGCGTACATTGAGATCTAAACGAATAACTTATTAAAAGAAATCTTTTAAAATATGTGGAAGACAAAAAGATAGGACTACTTGAATTGTGAGCGTAACATCTCTGTATCTATTAACATTTGGTACGTAAACATAATACAAAACATATTGTTTAATATAACTTTCACAAAAATTTATATTAGGTATGTTCTACTTTCAAAATAATTTTATAGTGAAGTGTGACGAATCGTGTCGGACCATTCGTAAATAATTTATTGTGTGTCACATGTGTTGTGAATACGTTTTCAAAATCGTCTTAAAATGTTTAATCAGTAAGCTTTAGTAGTTTCTAAAACCAATATCTGAACACTAGTTTGGAGACTCATTTATATTTTGATTAGTTTTAAGTTATTACTGTTTGCGCGTATTTGATTTTATTCAGCAACACGACTATCATGTCTAATTTTTAAAAATTTACAATTTCCTTTCCAGCAAATAAAACGCTTTTTTCACGTTAACAAAACGAAGCCTATCCACTCGTCGAATCCACAGTACAACTATATAATCGTTTAATAACAATGAGAGGTTGTTATGAGATATGATACATTATGAGAGTATCTCGGAGATAAATTATATGAACACGTATCGCTCGTTTGATGAAAGATAAGATACTTGTTATACGTTCGTAAGACATAGACTTTCTGTAATCCGTAAAATATAAAAAGTACGAGCCGATATCAAGAGACAAAATTCATTATAGGTAGGCCTATAACTATCCCAGTATACACAGTATACAAAGTATATGCTCGTTTTGTGAGAGACCAAAAGACAGTTTAAATACGTATTGTTACAATTTTTTCTAGGACATATTTACATAATTACGTCATATTATGACGAGGTGCTTTCTTTAACGACTCTGCTTACAACAGTCATAAAGGTAAGGACACGATTAATATAGTTGTTGTTTATTTTGAAGAACGATTCAGGAACTGATTGATAGAATTAACATAGTGGAATACATTTACGTGACCAAACAACATGTATTCTCGCTTTCTCTTTCTATATTTCTCTGAGTATCAATGCCTGTATTTCTCTTCGTACCTCTGCCGCCTGAATCCTCCCTCCCCCTCCCGATCACTGTGTCTTAAGTACCCCTTCCCCATACTACGTTAAGAAATTTTCTTGGTCCACTGCCGTAAAAAAATAGAAATAACAATAATAGAAAATCCAGATAGCCACTGATTTAAATAACACTTAATATACGTACATAATACGCGTACTTAAAATACAATTTGTATTATACTTACAGGTTAAGAATAATATATGACCTGGAAAACTGAAACGTAATTAATTATTATGTGCTACTGATTTATGACGTGATTTATGTTTACTACAATTCCGAGTAACCCTAACACAGAACAATATGCCTAAACACGCCCTTCTTGGCTTCACACTTTCATCGAACTATGAATGGGGTCAAACAGTTGTACAATTAGAAATCCAGTCAAATGATATGCCCATATAATATTACGTAATTAATAATGTTTTGCATTTTTTTTCTTCGTGGAAAACATAATACTTTATATGAGAAATATGAAACATGAATCCTCGTTAATCGAACTTCAGTGACGAAACAATGTCGTTAGTTTATTTCAGAATTCAGCCTGTTAGCTTGTGGGATGATCTTTTCGATGTAGGAATTATTAGTACCCATAAAGTACATATTCTTAATGAGGAAAAATGAGAAAAAAGTACGCAGAAAAATGACGAAACATTATTATTATAGCAGCTCTTCTTCTTCGGCTTCTTCTTCTCATCTTCTTCCTCAAGTTTAGGCTCACGTAGCGTCTTCTTGATCACATCGTTTTCTCGACCTCCTATAATCGAACCCTGTAAGAAATTTATTTCAATTTTTACACTGAAGCCTTCGCTTTGTCATTCTTTGAAAATGTTTCTAAATTCTTTGACAATTTTTTTTTTGTAATCAAATATTTCTTAAAGTATGGACAGCAGATGTAACTATCCTATAATTGTATCATTGACATCTGTGCTTGAATATTTCGATGTATGTTTGTCTGCATTCTGTTTTTCGCATGTGTCGTTCGTCTTTAACACTCGTTATTATTTGACATATGAATGTTGATGTACTTAATATCTTTAAATACCCTAATCTTATACTGTTTATGGTTTTGTTCTTGAGCTGATTGTGTATTGTCTCACAAATATTACTAAACGTACCTATCTCTACTTCAATATTATAATAATTTTTGTATAAAGGATATAGGGGTTGTTAATCGAATACTAAGGGTGATTTGATTTAAATTGTATACTTTACTGATCATCATCATCATCATCATCATATCAACTACGGTTCAGGCAATTGTATCTGTCTGTACTTAAAGGAGACTGGATCTGATCTGTTCTAGATGGCCCAAACTTACTCTTTCTTGTCGCTTAATCTAATTTAGGAATCAGATCTTTCAACATCTTAAAATATGCCCAGTCCAACTTGTTCTCCAATTTTCTATGATACTACTAACTCTCAGTTTTCTGTGCTTCAGTATTTTTTCTGTTCCTATAATCTGAAGCCAACCAATGCCTAAGAAGTCTCATTTCCGCTGACACAAATCTTCTCGTCTGGCTTGTTATCAACGTTAAGATATCTGTTTAATATGGTAAAGCTGGTAAGTTAGTATAGATTCTTTTCCTACTTTATTAGTAAGGGTAAGTTGTATTGTACCAGTTAGCTGTTGAAGCCACTTTAATTTTATCTCATGACCATTAAATAAGATATAAACATAACGACCTGTAAGTTACTTATTTGTTCCAAAGTTTGAATGACACATATTATTTTTTTAATTGTTAATTGGCATTATTGATTATTAACACTACTAATAATAATGTTGATATTATTCACGAATTTCTACCGTGAGCTGTATAATAATAACATATTAATAGTGTTTGCTTAGTGGACAAGACAGTGAAATTGCGTAATGAGTGTTAATGTGGTGGCATTGTTACTACTAAAACATATAGTAACAGACGTTTAATGCTGCTTGTATTTGTAAATTTTATTTGAATAGCTAACATAAATATGACCGATAAGACTTAGAGATACGAAGATTTTATTGTTTACATTACAAATAAATGTCAGCGCTTGGCAAAGTGAGTGAGGTAAGTTTTTTACATAATTCTAAGGAATGTCGACTATTCTTATTAATTTCATTCGTTGTGTCAGGTTTACGTGTTCAGCTATATGTGTAACTAAGACAAATCACATATAACTTCCACAATTACGGTCAAAATCTCCGCGCCGTACTAGAGAGTCATGGGGGACAGTGCTTAGTGTATCATCGGACACAGTAGGCCTATGTTGTGTTCGTAAAGTTGTGTTACGGCTTTAGCTTGGAACATTTTTTAAACAAAAAAAATCAAATACTGTACATAAAATCTTCTTCTCCTTCACTACATGGCTTGTGCTATAGCCCGTTCAGACTTCACAGAGTCTCTGACCATTTTTCCAGGGTCTTCCACGATCTCTCGTCTCCATTGGCCTGTATTCAAATGCTTGTTTAGGAATACGAGTGTCTTCCATGCGTTCCACATGGAACTTCCAATTCTGCCTGCATTCCTTTATTCTCTCCAGAACCGACTGTAACTTCACGTCTTCCTGATGTCGTCGTTTCGTAGATGATCTCTCAAACCACATCCCTTAACTGCTCTTAAGAATTTCATTTCCGAGGCCTATATTTTTGAAACATCTTTTTGCAGGAGAGTCCATGTTTCACATCCCACATCCATACGTTAAAGTCGGCTCAGCCACGGCCTTATAGAACTTTGGCTGTGTCTCCCTCTGCGCTTTATTCTTCTATAGTCACTTATTGTTCCACAGGTATTAGTAAATTTATTTAACTTTCTCTCGACATCGTTGTCCTTCCTGCATGAGATAACACATCGCAAATAATTAAAATGTGATACCTGCTCCAAAACACTATTATCAATTACAGTGTTACATAAAATATAAATGAATTTAAAGAATAACTCAAAAAGTATTTCTATGGATTTATCAAAGTTAAAAATGGGCCCCGTATGCGTCTGACATACAGAACGATCAAGATCAGCAGTGACAAATCTACTGATTATCTTATCGCCGTGTTAAGTGTTTCATGGTACGCACTGGCTGAGTGCTCATGGTTTGCTCCACAAAAGCTCAGAAATAAAAATCCGTAGGCGTTAAGTCCGAAGAGCGTGGATGCCATGCGTTCCATACTACCGTCCCAATTCAGTGGTATGGAAATATCTTATTAAGAAAGTATCTAACAAGGTCGGTGTAATAGCCCTATACAGGAGCACCATGTTGTTGGAAGATCACAATGTCGTCATTGATCTGTGTTAAAAAAAAAAACTGCTTATGCATGTCGACGTAGTTACCGAATATTATCTTACCGTCGCAATAAATTGACCAGTAATTAACTCTATACCGAACTCGGATTGTTTAATACTTATCGTAGGTATTAGATTTTCTGATTAGTAACAAAAATGTAAAATTTACAGTAGTCTACTTTGGCGAAGTCGTTGTAATAGGCCTACTTTAAATTCTTTTTTGTTACATGGAGATTGCTACGAATTGCCAACAAAACTAAATTACAAACATTAATACCAGAAAGCATTATTCCTTTGGCGGGCTATTGGGTCGTGCTGTTTATTATAAGAGACGTTTCGGCCCCACCGTTGAGGCCATCTTCAGTGTTGCGCGATTGAAAGTTTAACTGTCAAGGTGTCCCTCAGTTCCCACACTACTATGGTACTTACCGTGAGGCTGTTGTAATAAACAGCATTAGACCACGGCCTAATAGCCCGGCAAGGAATAACGATTAAAAAAAGTTGATGCAGGCCGTGAGAGGCTGACGAGAAATTACGACGCAGACGAGGAATTAAGGCGCAGTTAGTACAAGAAATTACTTCAAGAAATCAGGAGCGTATTTACGAAGGGGGCGGACGGAGCAGGACCCCCCCCCCAGGTCGAAAAAAGTAGATGCTATTTTATTAATCTGTGTACGCTAATGTGCGCTTAGTAACTCCTCTTCTAAATATACAAACAGGTTTATTACGCAGCACTTGCGTGTCCATTTCAAATATGAAATATAGTGAAATCAATTCAGTCAATAAGTTTCTTCTAAACAATATTTCAATAACGTGTATTTTTGTAGTGTTTTTACCGTTTACTTTAATGGGATTGATTTCAGGATGTTATCATAGATTTTTCAACCACTTTAAAAATAGTAACAGTGATTAGTCTTAAATTGTTTTTTGTTTTGTATGAAGACCGGACCCCCCCCCCAAGGCCAAATTCTAGATACGCCACTGCACGAAATCCGTGGTAATACCAGATACATTTTCAGATATTCTATATTTTAATCCGCTCTTAAAACTGTAAGTTACATACGTATTAGAGACTTTTCTTCTTTTTCTTCTTTAGAGACTTTACATACGAGACTTTTTCTTCAGACCTATTTTAAACAGTACAGTCAAGTATTAGAATATCTCTTGTTTGTAGCGAACGTTTTTCGTTCGTCAACACATCACCACTCATGTTACATATTCTTCGACGCTTCTTATAATATTTTCTTTATTATAAATTTCGAGTGATTATGATTCCGTATTCAATGACGCTATACATCGTCTTTTTTCTCACATGTTTCGTTATGTTTTGGTACAAACGTGCCTGATATATCTAAAAGTAGGCTTTTAATGGCGCATTGAAAATTCGCTAATACGCCAAATGTGAGTCAAGGTGAATATAATGTAGTGTTTTCTTTGTTACCATCTGTCAGCGAATCGAGCTAACACTTTCCACTAATTTATTATGCACTGAACAGAACAGTGTTCCACGCATAACACGGCGTAACTCGTGTAACAGCTGTTGACGTGCGTCCACTGTCTAGCGTGTAATGTGTAGGCCCTGGGGCGGGCTCCCTTCGGTCGCCGCATATGCCCACCATTCCATATGTTTTAAATGAAAGCAAAATCGGTTTCAACTTTTTTGTTTCCCGGTGATATACTGTACGTTCGAGTAGACTTTTATGAAACTTTTTTTTTGTTTGAGAAAGTTGAAATACGAAAGCAAGCTGTCTGAAAACATCCTTAAGACACCAACCCTTAACTTGTAACCAAAACTTGAGGCACACTTATGAACAGAGGCAACAAGAGTTTTATATTTACAGGAAACGTTTTAAATCGAGTCTGTATGTATTCGCGGCATTGCAAAGCTCAATACGCTTCTTCACGTCCTTCAGATAGATACATTTTTTTACAAAGAACAAAGAAGTCTCTCTTTATGCATACTTTTATGTTGTATTCCTTTATGTTTGGTCGTTTGATATTGAAAAATTATCTTTGATACAGACTGAGCCTACAGTTGCGTGTCTGATTTCTGGAAACACTATAGGTGATAGTATGATCGCTGTCTCGCTAATGGGCCGCGAATCTCGGCATTTCACAGCACGCCATGAGCTATTGTGTACTATGTCTACATGACGATAAGATCTATTGTATCTTGGAGTAGGCTGTAACAATGACATGGTAAATTTTACGATTTTACTTAGTTTAAATCAACTGTAATCAACTTTATTAAACACGAAATTCTAAAATATTATTCGTAATGACTAATGTTTTTTAAATTAAAACGAAACTGTGGTTATTTTTTCGAATGCTCCCGGTAATTTTGATTTGTCGTTCTTAAAGAACTTCGGTACACTACTTCCAGGTCATTTGCTTTAAAGGGGCCATTAAATTATGATGATTTCTATAAAGAACGTTTTGCAGTTCAAAATATCAAGTGAATAAAATTTCATTAAATTTTTTAGTAGGCTAAAACAATTGAAAAATAGGTTAAGTGCTGTCTTCGCTAAAATAAGTTACAATCCATTTAATTTTTTACTTAAAACAACAAATGTTTTAACGCAGGTCGTACTATACAAACATCGTAATAACATTTCTTATCCATACAAGACACATTGTTTTTTATTTATTTTTGAAATATTTATTTTATATAATATTTGTGTTTATATATTTTATCATAATATCAAAAGCACAAAATATTAAGAAAATCAATTCCTTTCAAGAAAATTTACTCTTAAGCGAATATTATCCATTGAAAGTTCCTTTACGTAGTCTATTATTCTTGCATATGTATCATTCCGACCAAACCATTACTTTTATGTTTGATAGTAGTTTTTTAATAGTAATTCCAAAATTCTAAAAATTCTATGAACAAGCAAGTTTGGAGGGACATTTTTCATTACAATTGGGGGCGGCTGAACATTTTATTCTACGAATATGCTCGATGTGCTGTCTTGTTTGACACGGTCATTCAGTACACAGGTAGACATGGAACGAATACTGTCTTTAATGAGACACTCTATTTACAAAACTTATCGTGGTAGCTGTACACGAATCCTCTCTGCACTTTCCTCTGACCGTTAGCAAGCCGCGTGTAACCATTTCCTACTCCTACGATTTTTCGTACGTAGGGTTCTACGATTTTTGCTACGATTTTTCGTAGCAAACCTACTTTGCACAAACACTGCCCCGGACACACATGTATTATGACGCAGAGTTGAAACAGTAAACAATACCAGAACACAAATAAGGTTCTGCATATCGTCAGGGATGCCTGATGTGTTGTTCGGGCCGGAGACTCAGACTCTGTTGTGTAAAGATGTTAGGAAACTGCAAGTTACTGAAATTAAGTTCTTAGGTCAGTAAAAGCATGCACACGGTTCTAATGAATCAGAGATTATCGGAACTGAATTGAACGTTTTATCGTTGAAAGACTCAAAAAGCCATTACTGAAGTCAATGGGTAGACGCTGGCCACCCCGAAGAAAATATTGTTCTATAAACCTAAATGTAAAAAATATCCTCCTGAAATCCTCTACTGAAGAAGACGAAGAACAACAGTATTCTATTCTATTTGGAACTACATTATCTATTTCAGATTTTCTGTTAAATGGATATTATTGATGTGGTTGTATAGAAAAATGCTTAGAGACAAATGGATAGAAAGAGTAAGCAACCACGCAGTGTTAAGACACAGTTACATCTTATAAACTCAGTGAAACCAGTGTACCCGAATCATTCCGAATTATAAATATATGTCCTGTTGGTCCGTGAGTGGATTTCCGGGACGATGATTTCTCCCGCATTTTAATATAACAAAGTTTTGATTTTGGTGATGAGTATGAAAAAAGGCGATGAAAATATGAAAAGAAAAATTAGTGAGAAATTAAACAGATATTTTTTACATTATGAAAGTACAGAATAGTACTTCGAAATTTAAAAACTGTGTAATCAATTACTCGTTACCTTCACAACGCCTAACTACTACAAAGAATATTTTCAACGGTTTCACGACAAACACGGGCTAGAAGTTAACAAATCTGGGTTCTTCAGGCTCTCTACAGTTTGTTCAGATGGATTGGGTAGAATTTTATAAATATGTTTCAGGAAGTAAGCGAGCTGGTAGACCTACATCCGGAAAGTAGTCTTGATGAAGTCTTCAGCATCTGAGGAATCAAACTGTGATAAGTGCGTGTGTGTGTGTGTGTGCGCGCGCGCGCGCGTGTGTGGTCTGCCTGTAATAACAAAAAATTAAAAATATTAACAACAACATTAAAAATATTAAATATTAAAAATATGAAATAAATATTAAATATTAATAAATATTAAATATTGAAAATATCATTAACATTAAAATTATTAAAACAGCAACAACATTTTTTAAATTAAGATAATAAAGTATGCAATATTAATATAATAAAATACTTCTAATAAAAGAATATCAACAGTTCTAAAAATATAATGCGCAAAACAAAAACGTTACAATGAAAATGATTTTTGAAAAAAATTAATTCTCTACAAATGTCCAAGACTTTGACTCAGACAGTTTCCGTCAGATTAGTTAAATGTAAAACGACTTATTAGTTAGGTAGCATAACATGTCAAAAGTATGATATGCTGCAGATAATGCTGGAGGATAAGGTTGAGGAATTGTTAGAAAATAGGAATGAAGAAAGGAGGAATAGAGAGGGATAGGTAGGAAGGAAATTGGGGATGAGGTACGGTACGAAACAGACGACCAACATAGATGGCCGAACTTTAAAGTCTTCGGGCGCAGGACAAAGGGAACTCTGCAGAGTAGTCGCCGACCTCATACGAGACAGATATAGAGTTAATTAATTTAATTTAGTTGTCTTGTTTGTTCATCATCTTCTTTCACAGCACTACACTTTATATACTATTTAAACTTTCTCTTGTGAAAACTTACTTGTCTTTTTCGTCGAACGCGTTCCGGCGTCGTATTCGCCTTCGTCAGCTTAAAAACAGACTGCCAGTACTTAGTAACGGTTGTTGCTTGGAAGGTATAGTGGGGGTGGTGTGTAGAGGAAGGGGATTGGCGCGGGGATCCGAATTAATGTTTGTTTTTTGTATAATTGTGTCGAAAAGTGTATGTGATTTATATTGTAATTGGTCGTTTAGTATGTTGTTTGGTTGTGTTGTGTGGTGTTTGTATATTTCATACTGTTCAGCTGTGTTGAGTTTTCGACCTTTGGGTATGAGGTGTAATATTTCAAGATTAGTATCTATGTTGGTGTAGCTATGGTTATGTGTGTGTATGTGTGTGGCAAACGCAGAATGTATATTGTTGTTGGAGAGGGCCTTTAAGTGTTCAGAGTAACGGGATGAAAAACATCTTCCCGTCTGGCCTATGTAGAAACTATTGCAGTTATTACAATTTAATTTGTATACACCTGTTCTATTGTATTTGTCTATGTTCGTGTTTGTATCGTTGATGTGTTTTTTGATGGTATTGTTAGTTCTGAATGCTATTTTGTACTTGTGTTTTCTGAATGTGTTGGCCAGTTTGTGTGTGTTGGAGTTATGGTATGTGAGTGTGATGTATTTATTGTGTTGTGTGTTGTTGGTATTTTGTGTTTTGTTATTTTTGTTTTTAATGCGTTTGTGTAGTTTGTTTATTAAATTGGGGTTGTAACCGTTTTTCATTGCTATGTATTTGATTGTGTTGAGTTCGTCAATATAATCTTGTTTACTTAAGGGTATTTTAGTTAGTCTATAGAGCATATAGTTGAAGGCCGCATGTTTATGTTGTGTTGGGTGGTTTGATGTGTTGTGTATAACCATGTCAGTTGTGGTAGGTTTTCTGTATATTTTGTACGTGTGTGTATTGTTAGTTTTGTTAATTGTTAGGTCTAGAAAATTTATACTATTGTTTTGTTCTAGACCTAGAACAGATCTAGATCTAAAACAAAACAATAGTATAAATTTTCTAGACCTAACAATTAACAAAACTAACAATACACACACGTACAAAATATACAGAAAACCTACCACAACTGACATGGTTATACACAACACATCAAACCACCCAACACAACATAAACATGCGGCCTTCAACTATATGCTCCATAGACTAACTAAAATACCCTTAAGTAAACAAGATTATATTGACGAACTCAACACAATCAAATACATAGCAATGAAAAACGGTTACAACCCCAATTTAATAAACAAACTACACAAACGCATTAAAAACAAAAATAACAAAACACAAAATACCAACAACACACAACACAATAAATACATCACACTCACATACCATAACTCCAACACACACAAACTGGCCAACACATTCAGAAAACACAAGTACAAAATAGCATTCAGAACTAACAATACCATCAAAAAACACATCAACGATACAAACACGAACATAGACAAATACAATAGAACAGGTGTATACAAATTAAATTGTAATAACTGCAATAGTTTCTACATAGGCCAGACGGGAAGATGTTTTTCATCCCGTTACTCTGAACACTTAAAGGCCCTCTCCAACAACAATATACATTCTGCGTTTGCCACACACATACACACACATAACCATAGCTACACCAACATAGATACTAATCTTGAAATATTACACCTCATACCCAAAGGTCGAAAACTCAACACAGCTGAACAGTATGAAATATACAAACACCACACAACACAACCAAACAACATACTAAACGACCAATTACAATATAAATCACATACACTTTTCGACACAATTATACAAAAAACAAACATTAATTCGGATCCCCGCGCCAATCCCCTTCCTCTACACACCACCCCCACTATACCTTCCAAGCAACAACCGTTACTAAGTACTGGCAGTCTGTTTTTAAGCTGACGAAGGCGAATACGACGCCGAAACGCGTTCGACGAAAAAGACAAGTAAGTTTTCACAAGAGAAAGTTTCAATATTATATAAATTTAATTTACTTTTCTACAACGTTAAAACATTCTGCTGGAAACCAGGGCGGAATTCACTTCCGTTTATGTCTAGAGGAGAAAGTCGTACCCTCGCGTATTTTGTTTGCAACACTTATTTTTTGTTATAGGCGTAATATACGGGTAGCGTTTTAAATTTAAACGTAGTTTACTTGATGGGCGTGTAGGGTAGTGAATATAAGCGGCTACTGCAGCAGAGGAAAGGAGTACGATAAGGTTCAAAGTCTATTATGTCATGTCACAAGATAAAAACTGAAGCCTATTATGTAAAGACAACAACATATAAACAGATAATAGTCGTTTAATAGTTTGTTTCGTAAGTCATTATGTGATATTGTTGTTACTCATCATTACATAACACATTGACACCCGATACGCGGGCACGTATCTCAACTACAGCTGAATGTTGACCGCCTCTTTAAAATAAGCTTTTACCATGTTGTATTACAAAAACAGAAACGAAAAATCTACACTACGTTACTGTTTTTAGTTTGTGTCACTGAAAATTAAGAATTTAGGAAGACGAGAAACCTAATTTTGGATGCGTAAAATCATTTAAAAAAAATCGGTGTCAGTGTAATTTGCACAACCTCATATGTAACTTCATTTTAATTGCTTTTAGTAGCTTCATATTAATCGAAGCGAATGATATCGGTAGGTTTTTAAAAATCATATTATTGCATCGGTGGGTGGCAATGAGCGTTGGTTGAGTTCAACGTTATGAGGAAACGGGTTTGGTTACGTCATGAATTGTGGGAGTTACTTCCTCTTATCCAGAAAACTAGTTAGGAGTGAAGACTGCACGTTATAAGGATACTGGGAAACCATTTACCGCCGACGGTTCTCAGTTATAGAACTTGTGGGATATAGAGGTACTGGTACACCCCAAAATCGATAGTTCGAACAATTTCGAAGGTCGTTGCGTAAAGTGTAACAGCCCTTTGAAGAATCTAAGAAAGGAAGAAGTTCTTTCATAAAGGACATAAAAGGGTACATAAAAAACTGAAAATACAAATTCAATAATGTTTCTCCTCTTTGCTATTCGAAAGAATTTTAACTACTTAAAGGTGAGAGAAAAAACATGAGCTAATTGTCATTTTATGATTTTATACTGTATTTAAACCACTTCACATGTGGGAGTTACAAGTTATAACCGATACACTTTGAGTATAATATAGTCTACAGGTTCATGAAACGTACCGAGTTATTTTTTCCCAAAATGTGTAAACGCACTGTGCCATGTGCTTATTTTGAGAGGCAGTCGATATTATCGTTAATTTTAATTTCCAGAAGGAAAATCTTGTTGTTTCGGAGTATTTTCCTTCGCGTGGTTTGCACAAATTATGCAGGCCTATGCCATTACCAAACATTTTCTGTCTTAAAGCGGAACTGTTGGTACAAAAAAATGGAATGAGGAGACAAGGATGAGGGGCAGCCAGTTACTCAAAATGCATAATAGGCTGTAAATTTCAGATGTTTATTGTATATTTCAAAGTGAACATGTAATTTTATTTAGAATCTAAACACTTTATTTTAAAAGAAGAAATGTTGACATAATGTATGATATTAAACGAATTATGACTTAATTGTGTGAATTTTTAAATTTTGTTAATACTAAAAATAAATAAAAAACAACTATAATTTAAACAATTATTTTTTTATTGGAAATATTAAAGTATTAAAAGTATTCTTTGAATATTTTAAAATTCGTACTTGGTAATGGAACTTAACTGTTTTAAGAAGGTTTGCAGATGAAACGTAGAATAAAAATGTTGCTTTTAAATCAAAATTAATTTTTATAATTAACATTACCTGTAAAACGGCGACTGTTATGTGACTATTAGTTTTTATGGACCGCAGTGTACTGTTTACAGAATACTCTCGTTCATCTGTTGCATTACCTGGCAGTCACAATATTCCGCTCTCATAGACAAATAGGAAAATCAAGAGGAATTGTAGTTGGAGGAGAAAGCATAAAGAACTTTAAATACGCGGATCAAACAGTGATATGGGAATCAGAAAAAGAGCTACAATTTGTGATGGAGAATATTGTAAGATTAGAAATAGTTCGAAATGAAGATAAGTTTGGGAAAAACTAGAGTCATGAGAAATGGCAAGAATGAAGGCTTCTTCGTTAAGTCCTTGGAAGGAAAACTGTAGGGCAAGTGAGCTCGTTTGTATTTGGAGAGTACGATGGTATGAACGTAAGCTATATCCAGGAAGTCAGAAGTAGGACATCTGTGAGTAAGAGCGTTTTTGAAAAGGTAAAAGCATTACTGACAACAAGGAGGGTTCCGATTGAGATGAGGAAGAGATTTGCTAAATAAACATTTATTATTTATTTGGAGTGTGGTTTTATATGCCCATGTCCTTATGGAGTGAAGTATATATCATAAAAAGTAAAGAAGAAAGATATCTAGAGAGCTTCGAAATTTCATTGTAGCGAAGAACAATTATCGTGAAATGGCCTGATAGTGTTAGAGACGATGGCCTGATAGTGTTAGAGACGATGAAGTAATTTGAGGATAGAAGAGGAAATAAAACTACAGAAGTAATAAGAAAGAGAAAACCCGCCTTGCTTGGAGCATATATTGCGTAGAAACTGTCTGCAGCTAAAGATTGTAGAGGAAAAGAAGCAGTAAGGGGAAGAAGAAAAGTTCGAATGTTTGATACCATCAAATACGGAAGGAGCTATTGTCAGATGAAGACAAATGCGCAGAACCGAGAAGCCTGGATGCACACCTCTCCTGGACAGTTTTACTAATGGTGAAGACAGACTGCACACAGTAGACTGTTGTTGTTGGGGTAATTTGTTATTAAATGTAAACATACCTTGAAACTTTTATTATATCTGGCCATTTATTGACCCACAACATGGTTACTAACAAAATAATTTATTTCCATTCAAAACCGGAATCGTTGTGAACTGAGGGACGAAATAATCCAAAGCAGTTAGACGTAGAAATATCTTGTTTTGTTAGTATTATTATTGTTATGACTTACTCTCGCTATTACTAGATGGTTTAATAAATTCAGTGCTCCAAAACGAACTTCAACATCCACGTTTACCATGCGGTAACCAGTTCTCTTCTACATACTCGGAAAAGTACAAAAACGCGCAGTACATAATTTTTAAACAAACTTCACCGAGAGATTTGCATCGTGTAAGCTTTTAGTCTGTACGTCGTTCTTGTCTGACTTCCTGATAATGACTTCGGCTCCATTACACCGTAGTTAACGTCCCAAACACAGTTAGCAGCGATTTGCATGCAAGCTTTATTTCAACTGCCTTTTAAGGTTTGCTGCCTTCTAACAGGTTCTGCGTCATTTTAAATTATCATCGCTCTTCTGTTCTTTCTGTAAAAGGAAACGGACGAGGAGCGGGAGCAGAAGATGGAGTATTAACACCAAAAACAGCAACAATTTATTATGCAAAAACAAGATAGGATAATAACAACGGACAACAAACTTATATAAGGAGAGAGAGAGAGAGAGAGAGAGAGAGAGAGAGAGAGAGAGAGAGAGAGAGAGAGAGAGAGAGAGAGAGAGAGAGAGAGTGTGTGTGTGAGAGGGAGGGAGGTTTTCGGGAACCATCGTTTAGAAACGTTTTGAAACGTAATTTTGCAACTCATTTCTCATTGGCACTGAACATTTAGAACTTCTCAACACAGCTAACCCAGCTGAGGCATAGACAAAGAAAGAACTTTTACAACCGATATTTTTAAAACGCTCTGACCGACTCCACACGTGTTGCCCATTTCAGTCCTCGCTGGAAATCAAATGACCTGTGTAATACCATAAATATAAACATGTCAGACGGCAGGCTGTCCACTCCGTCGCAAACATGTGCGGTTAAGGTTTCGAATCTTTCACAAACCATTTTGTTACTTTCCTATTTACCGATTAGCTTGTCTACCTGTATCTCTTTCATTGTCCTGCAAAAATTACAAAATACAAATGCGATTACTGAACTGCATCCGGAGCGCAGGATGTTTGTTATTGTATTTCAAATATATTAACATACGTTATTAATCGAATGCATTGGAATGGTCCTTAGCCTGCAAAGAAAAAGACACTATTAAACTTTATCTGTCTGTCAGTCTATCTATCTGTCTGTCTCTGTCTCTGTCTCTGTCTGTCTCCCCCCTCTCTGTCTCACTCTCTATCTCTCATCTCATCTCTATCTCTCTATCATCTCATTTCTTCTTATTAGGGTATAACGTGCAATTAATTATACTAACAGTAATTTAATCAATTATGTAAATTGATTATACTAATTTATAGAGTGTAATTATGTAATTACTCAATTAGGCTACTCATACTCAATTTCATTGTACCGAAGAACAATTATCGTGAAATGGCCTGATAGTGTTAGAGACGATGAAGTAATTTGAGGATAGAAGAGGAAATAAAACTACAGAAGTAATAAGAAAGAGAAAACCCGCCTTGCTTGGAGCATATATTGCGTAGAAACTGTCTGCAGCTAAAGATTGTAGAGGAAAAGAAGCAGTAAGGGGAAGAAGAAAAGTTCGAATGTTTGATACCATCAAATACGGAAGGAGCTATTGTCAGATGAAGACAAATGCGCAGAACCGAGAAGCCTGGATGCACACCTCTCCTGGACAGTTTTACTAATGGTGAAGACAGACTGCACACAGTAGACTGTTGTTGTTGGGGTAATTTGTTATTAAATGTAAACATACCTTGAAACTTTTATTATATCTGGCCATTTATTGACCCACAACATGGTTACTAACAAAATAATTTATTTCCATTCAAAACCGGAATCGTTGTGAACAGAGGGACGAAATAATCCAAAGCAGTTAGACGTAGAAATATCTTGTTTTGTTAGTATTATTATTGTTATGACTTACTCTCGCTATTACTAGATGGTTTAATAAATTCAGTGCTCCAAAACGAACTTCAACATCCACGTTTACCATGCGGTAACCAGTTCTCTTCTACATACTCGGAAAAGTACAAAAACGCGCAGTACATAATTTTTAAACAAACTTCACCGAGAGATTTGCATCGTGTAAGCTTTTAGTCTGTACGTCGTTCTTGTCTGACTTCCTGATAATGACTTCGGCTCCATTACACCGTAGTTAACGTCCCAAACACAGTTAGCAGCGATTTGCATGCAAGCTTTATTTCAACTGCCTTTTAAGGTTTGCTGCCTCCTAACAGGTTCTGCGTCATTTTAAATTATCATCGCTCTTCTGTTCTTTCTGTAAAAGGAAACGGACGAGGAGCGGGAGCAGAAGATGGAGTATTAACACCAAAAACAGCAACAATTTATTATGCAAAAACAAGATAGGATAATAACAACGGACAACAAACTTATATAAGGAGAGAGAGAGAGAGAGAGAGAGAGAGAGAGTGAGAGGGAGGGAGGTTTTCGGGAACCATCGTTTAGAAACGTTTTGAAACGTAATTTTACAACTCATTTCTCATTGGCACTGAACATTTAGAACTTCTCAACACAGCTAACCCAGCTGAGGCATAGACAAAGAAAGAACTTTTACAACCGATATTTTTAAAACGCTCTGACCGACTCCACACGTGTTGCCCATTTCAGTCCTCGCTGGAAATCAAATGACCTGTGTAATACCATATAAACATGTCAGACGGCAGGCTGTCCACTCCGTCGCAAACATGTGCGGTTAAGGTTTCGAATCTTTCACAAACCATTTTGTTACTTTCCTATTTACCGATTAGCTTGTCTACCTGTATCTCTTTCATTGTCCTGCAAAAATTACAAAATACAAATGCGATTACTGAACTGCATCCGGAGCGCAGGATGTTTGTTATTGTATTTCAAATATATTAACATACGTTATTAATCGAATGCATTGGAATGGTCCTTAGCCTGCAAAGAAAAAGACACTATTAAACTTTATCTGTCTGTCAGTCTATCTATCTGTCTGTCTCTGTCTCTGTCTCTGTCTGTCTCCCCCCTCTCTGTCTCACTCTCTATCTCTCATCTCATCTCTATCTCTCTATCATCTCATTTGCTTCTTATTAGGGTATAACGTGCAATTAATTATACTAACAGTAATTTAATCAATTATGTAAATTGATTATACTAATTTATAGAGTGTAATTATGTAATTACTCAATTAGGCTACTCATACTCAAACTGATTGAAGCTACGTGATACGTTAGTTATTTGATGTTAGCATAATTACTACACTGAGACTCTAATTATTGTATAAATTAATAAAATCTACTATAAATCATTCAAGTGACGTTATTTTCTTGTTCTGAGGTAACTTTGACAATAATGAACGCATATATTCTGAATAAAATAAACACTTATTTATTAACATCATTTAAGTAAAGAGACTTCAATATATAAATATAGATGATTCCCTGTAAATACATTCATAAAAGGAACACATGTATATATATCAATCACAAATTGAATCCAGTACGTTGCTTGCTGGAAAAACATACACATACATATATAATACAATCAACATACAAAAAACATAAATAGTCAAACTATAAATCTTATACTAATGCGTTCATTTCTTGCCTCAGATGAATAGCGTTATTTAACTTTATCATATTTAATTTTAAATACTCAAGGGTGTTTTCGTGAAAAGAGACAGGACAGTAGAGTTCTTATGATAAGAATAGCATAAAGATTACTTGTAAAGTGATTTATCCGATATTTCCATCGGCGTAACTCCTTCTCGCTGGTGGTCCATATGTATGAAGTTGCGTAGCTGTGTTGTCACTAACACATAACACACGCGGATCAGATACACTCGCGCTGTGTGTATTTTCTGTTGATGTCGGCCGCTACTGTTAGAGTTTATGAAATCATGTATTGTGTGAGTAAGTTCATCGTTAACTATGGTGTATATATCTGACTGTCTATTATTCAACTTCTTGTGTACATTAATGTATAGTGTCTTTGATAACGTGGTGTATTTGTTCCAATTGGTATTGTATCGCTTCGCACTGTACAACGTTACGATTTCGTTGTCCGGTAAAACATTAACAATAGTTCTGCGAGTCAGTTATTGATGAAACTGTGATCGGTTAGTTCAGTTCTGAATAAGCGGTAACTGAGTATGATAAAGTACTCGAGAGTTATTAAGCACTGGCGTATATTGCATGATTTAGTCACTGTAGGTACACTGTTACCGGATAACTCTCGCCAATATCGAAATGTTTTAAGTCAACTGATTAAAATACCGCGTAGCAGAGTTTCAAAGTCCAACTGCTGTACGTATGTTAACCGAACTGTATTAAGACTTAGAAAATTTAAGATTTAAGTTCCGTGAAGACTGTTCAAAGTATATGATTGGAAAATTTATGAAGACTGTCGAAAATTATATGAAGACTGTTTCAAGTATACGATTGAGAAATTTATGAAAGACTGTCTAAAAGTATACGATTGAGAAATTTGTGAAAGACTGTCGAAAAATATATGGAGACTGCCTCCCGCGTGCTCTGTAAACAGTTTTTATTAAACATCGTTTACCACAATGCAATCTTCTGGAACACACGCCTCTGGTCAAACATGATAGGACAGGAGAACCCCTACCCTTAAGCAAGACTATGGTTCTCCACTTCTCATTCGTCGTTCCCGTTGCCATGATGACGACGATCCTCTCCACCTGTACTCTGGGTAGATGCTAGGTTGTGATTAGGTCTCTTGTCTCCCCACAAGTTCGCGTCGAAGGCCTCCGTACCCTTTCCTGGAACAAGAGCAATTCCTCGGCTGTCGATCAAGTCTTTGTCTAAGTGTACTCCGGAACCCTGCTGCTGTTCTCACGCGAACAATGTGTCGTATTTCATTATTGTCCGACTATCCTTGACCCTTTTTCGTTAGCTATCCGGACGCAGCGTGTCGTCGTTTCCAAGACGGCACTCCTTCTCCCTGTCGTAAATATCAGTTGTCGCCAGTAAGACGTTCCCCGCTGTGCACAAGTTCGATTCCATTCTTTAGATATCGATGTCAGTTCTTATACAGGGTAAATGCCATTGTGCAACTACACCCTTTTCTTACTGCTGGCACACTTCAAATCAACCTTGCAGTGTGTGCCCGTTACAGTTTCTCCGTAAATTGCTACTGACATAGTTTCCTTTTTGTTCTGCTTGTTGTGGGCTGTAATTCTCGGTTGAGTCGAGTCTGTCACGGGCCAACCTTATTTCCCATTGTAAAGTTATGTGAAGCGTACTCGTATTGTCCTTAGCAAACGTTCAGTTGACACTTCGTTAAACTGTTCCTTATTTATTGCTCCTGGCTCGTGTTGGGGTGTCTTGGCTGCTTGTAACGTCTTTTCGATCATAATTTTAAAATTTGTAATTCTTGGTCGTTACAAGGGTATCTTCCTATTTTCGTCTCATCACTTAAATCTCCTATTTAAGTGTCATCTCCTACTACCTAGATTTACTTTTGATCCTTCTCTATTTTGTGGTTACCACATAACTAATCTCCCAGCCAATACAATCAACCATAGTGTAGTCAACCAGTCTGTCAGTTGCGTCACATCACACTTTCAAGAAAAATGTCATATTATCACAGTTCACATTACACTCTCACTCACTTCTACAGACGTTTATGAAAACATTTCTTTCAAAACCCCATATTTATATCCTTTTCCTTCTGTCAGCGTTCACTTTTCTATTACATATAGGCCTACGTATAAAGGTAGAACTAAATTAACAGTCACGTGTGGTATATTCCTCTGGCGTATCTTCGTAAAATAAAATATTTTCATTTATTGTCTTGGGTAAAAAGGATTTTTACGTCTTACCATAATTTTCATTACAGTATTGTATTATAATTGTGTATAGTTTGTTTCCTGTAACTAATAAAATCTGACATACCCATGTTTTATATTATAACATGTTTAAGTAATTAAATTCAGAGAACCCGTTGCCTATTTTTTATCACCGTATTAGTAAAATTTATTTCACATAATTATTTTCCAAGACTTATTGTTAAAGTACTGGTACCAGCACAACAGATCATCATCCGCAGTTCAAGTTTGGGGCTGTAGGCCTGTTATGATCTCAAGACCCAAACTTCACATTCCATCCCCCAAACAAAGTAAAAATATCAGTCTAGTTAATCTATATACATGCCAATAGTTTTATATATACGTTTATAAAAATTGTATAGTAAGGACCAATAGATTATAGTAAGCTTCAACATGTAGGCCTATTTAACATTAATGCGATTTCCTTTTATTTCTTAAACTTTGAATACGTTAAGATGACAATGTTGTTTTATTAGACCGGGTGGCATGTAAATTTCACCACCTATTTTCATAATATTCCACTACGTAAATAGTTTCAGGAAGGACCAATAGATTATAGTAAGCTTCAAGATGTAGGCCTATTTAACGTTAATGCGATTTCCCTTTATTTCTTAAACTTTGAATACGTTAAGATGACAATGTTGTTATTACACCGGGTGGCATGTAAATTTCACCAGCTATTTTCAGAATATTCCACTACCGTACGTAAATAGTTTCAGCAGTTTTCTATTGTCTCGTACAATTTAGGCATCTAACTTAGCATCCATCTTTCCATCGGCTTGCGATGATAGCAAACGATCCTGTACCTCGCGGGAAACATGAATACAAAGTATTAAGGTCAACTCCGTTTATGCCACAAACTATCATTAGTTTTTTGCAGTTAGACGAAGGTGCTGTCTGTGCAAGGCCAGACATGCAACCCCAGACTTTTTGTCACCCTCCGAGCGGCTGACATAGACACATGACCAACAAAATTTACAGTCGGAGGGGGCGTAGTGACTAATCAAGTGAAGGAAAGCAGGCCACGCTATAAATACAACAGCTATTAATAACCGCTCATTGGGGAAAAGTGACAGACAGGTATATGGGTACCCCACCAACTCGGACTTGCACTTTCATAAATGCCTGTTGACAAAATCTCCTTATTCTATGTTAAGACAAAAGTGGGCCATTAGATAAAGAGATACTATCTGTGAGACACAGAAACTCAAATGGGAAAAAATATTAAACAAAAAGAGAATTTATTTCGGTAATATGAAAAACATTTAAAATCAAACAGCAGGATAAAAGGACAGAATATGTAATCAAACTGTATGGGAGAGGGCAGGATAATCAGGATACTCAAACTGGCTAGGATAATCAAACTGTAAGTAAAATGACAGAATACGAACCTATCACGAAAGTGATTAATGAGAGTAAAACCCCAATTCTAGGCCAATAATTCCGCGTCTTGTGAACTGTGATCGATATGCTTTTTGAACTGAAGAATTTACATATATCCTTTCCTTTTATCCAGTGGATATTTTTCAGGATGAAAAGATGGCAGGGGAGTTATCAGATTCAGTGCGTAAAAGTGGATACCTCAGAATCTTAAAATCAAATGTAGGCCTATGCTACCTGTACGCGAACTTGTCTCTCTCTCTCTCTCTCCTTCTCTCTCACTCTCTCTCTGTCTGTCTCTCTCTCTCTCTCTCTCTCCCCCCCTTTTCTTCGTAAATTTGCAAGTCCAGATCTGGGAGTTACCAATTAAGTTGCGTTACCAGTTGCTAACAATTGTGTATAATCAATAATGCGTTAACTTTTAGTAGCTAATACAAAATATACAGAAATATATATAATCATAAGTGCAACAAACAAAACAAAACAGCTTCACTCACCCCTAATCACACAAAACACTGAACTAATCTGCATAAACAAACAACCCACTTAGTCTATTTACCTCGGTTTTATTATAGATAAAGCTAGGGACTTGCATACGATCAAGTGATATATGCAAATGAAAAAGAAGACCTGGAATATACGGCACGCAAACTGAAGGAAGCGTATGAAAAATGAGGATTAATCATGAACATAGAAAAAGCGCAGTATCTGTGTGTCGGAGAAGAAACAATAGATTTAATCTTAGAAAACAACGAAGGTATAAAAAAAGTGTAACAGCTACAAATACTTAGGAATAAACTTTAATGAAGAACGAACAGATGACGTTGAAATAAAATCAACAACAAACAAAGCAAAACAAATAACTCAATTAGATCATTGAATGGGATTTCTATGGAGCACAGAAATTGGAAAAAAAGGAAAAAAAGAATATACGATAGTATGATTAAAAGCACGTTGATGTACGGATCCGAATCATGGAGAATAAAAGAACAGGTAAAAAGAAAGTTAGAAGCTACAGAAATGGATGGTTTGAGACGACTGCATTGAAGAAAAACAACTAATCTGGTACGGACACGTACAAAGAATGGGACAAGACCGATTACCAAAGAAAACAATGAGATGCATACCTAGAGACCACAGAAAGAATGGAAGGCCCAAGAAAACATGGATAAAGGGCATAAGAAGATCATGAGCGATAGAGGACTAAACGATGAAAACTGCAACGACAGACAACAATGGAGGTTAGGCATCTGTCAACGTCGTACGACGTTTTGACCCCGAATTAATAATAATAAAGCTAGGGACACAGAAACCCTGAAGAGAGAACACAAGAATTCAGAAAGTCGTTTGGAACTCTGAATAGCGTTTGAAAATAGAGATTATGTTGGAACAAAACAGTAATTTGTATTTTCGACTGCAGCGTCAAGTCTGTCTTCTTATATGGTTCTGGAAAGTCACAAAAGCTATTACCAGAAAAATCCAGGTCTTCATAAATGTGACTGTGCAGAATATTGCGCGTTTTCTGGTCAGGCTGGATCATCAGAACCATGGTAAAAAACAAACCACAGCCACGTCAGGTGCAAACGGTTTGTGGACCTCCATATTCGCCGATGTAATGTGGGGGCTTTAGAAGTAAACGTTCGAGATTTCCATATCTGTATATCCTTCAGATCATTATACTGTCTGTACCTGACAAAATAAAACACGCGCACATGCATGCTCAATTAGTATTTACAGAGTATGTAATTCACTCAAATTCCGTACTAGGAAATCGTGAGTTATATAGGCCTACAGATTAAGACAAATTTTGTTCAATAATCGTATATCAATATGTTAGTCAGTTTCTAATGTTATCTAAGCTTACGAGTTTAATACATAGAAACAGAAGGGAACTTTAAATTGTTGTCTTACAACCCTATCAAGCCGTCTACCGCAATTCCCACGCTCTTTGGTCTAAACAACAATCTTCTGCTAGCTGCCTACTCTGTAGGAATCTTTGCGCCTCTTTATCTATATTGAGAATGAATCGCAAAGCTCATGTTCCAATCCCCAAATTAGATCCTGGAGGATCAGGATTTTCTGTTAAGTTTTCTCCCTCAGCAAAGTTGTCCCAGTTAAGAATCAGTAGACTACACGTGGCAAATTGCTAGTGGATCGCAACAGGACGTGGAACTTGAATACTTTGGCTCATCTGGTTGTTCAGCAGAAACTTTACAAGGTGTTGTTGACAATCCCAAAATCTGGACGACCAGGATTTTCTGTTAACTTTTTCACCCTCAGCCAAGTTGTTCCAGCTAAGAATCAACATCCACTGCATGTAGCACATTGCCAGAGGATCACAACGGGACGTGGAACCAGAATGAGTTGGCTGAACTGGTTGTTCAACAGAGGCTCCACAAGGTGTTGTTGACATTTACCTTCTGCCAACTTCAGTGTTCCCTGAGCCTTTTTGTTTTGGCTCCTCTTTTACCGCCTAAGCAGTTTGGGAGTTAGGTTGCCTTGTGTGAGCCGTTAGGTATACAAGGAATGTAGTATGGCCAGCACTATACTTCAGTCGCCCATTATTATCCCAGGTATTCGTTACCACAGGTGCGTCAACCTGGGGGCTGAAAACGTTACTCGATTTTATGCTGCTTCCGGGAATCGAATCCGGGACTTTTTGGTTAGTAACAGGCGCATACCAATTGGTTTACTAAGCCCCACTTTGCGTTGATAACCAACTTAGAAGCAGGGTTACCACTTACTCTAAATCATCGAATCGAAGACTCTCTTCCCGTCTTCGTTACCGTTGTGATGTTAAAATTTTAACTTCAGTAAAACGTTCTCTAACACGAATACGGGATACCCAACGATTTTAGGAGTTTTGGGAAAGTTTCAGCATCTGCTGGTCAATCGCAATTTGAATTTTCTGTCATACTTATTATTTATTAATGTTTAAGTTGTAATACACTACTTGATAGGCCTTTACGAAAGAGTTAAATTGTTGATTTGCATATTATGTTGGCCTATGAGCATGTAAGAAGTAAGGTTTACAAACTACTTTAATCACTGATAATTGATAATATTAATATTTCTACTCAATAGACTATAACACTTACTCCAGTGTACCGACTCTTTATTGTACCTCAGGGCGCCAGTAATAATAAACACAAATTAAAATATATCAATCAACTTTTAATGATTCATTTGCATTTATATACTACAAATTTCTTTAACATGACTTGAATAGTTTTGCCTTACAATTTGAATATTATTTCGTGGCAATGAGTTCTTTTTAGACAAATTCAGTCACTATATTTGATTACAAATATATATATTTATAAAACAATATTGAATCAAATGTTCATTTATTTGTTACTTGCGTGGAGAATCCTTCCGATGTGCGTAGTCCTTAAGGTGTTGCATGCCGGTGAGTCGTCAGCAGCTGTTTGTTGCGTGTTAATCCTGGTTATGAATGCACTAATTCACTTTATCACAGATTTACACTACACTTGACATATTGGTGATACATACAATTATGTCGTATAATTATACACTCTGGTTTACAACGTATTCTTGAATTTAAATTAAGTGCATCTAACACAGTTCGCGTCGCGTGCGTCTCGATTATCTCATACCGTCGTGAATTTAACCCAAACTAATTCGCTTTCTTCAGTGATTTCACCACAACATATCGTATTGATGAAAATTTATATGTAGTATTTACTTCTCGTTGTTCGTTACTACTCCGAACATTCACTCATTAACTTATTACTGTATATTAAACTTTATAAATTTAGCGTTAGCAATTATCGCGTTCCCGTACTTCTGTTTACTGCTGCGAATTTACTTTATTCTTTAAATTACTAATAAAATATATATCTATATAGTTAACGCAAAACAGCGCACGCGAGTCTCTTCAGTATAGTTTCGCCGATATAAAGAAGACTGCCGGATTTCTCTCCAAATTCATATTTTATACTAGCTTTGAATTTCCCTTACCAAGTCTCGATAGAAAAACAATCCCATAGGTTTAGACTAGCGCTAAATACAAAATCGCCCAATCTCCTTAGCGAAAACCTCCCGCGCAACACATGACGCTTCCTCTGATATGCCGAACGTTTTCCGCGTCTCACGTGCTTAAAAAACTAGCGTCACTATTGTAGCGTGACAGATAAACACATAAAAACGAATGGCATTGATCATTAAATAATATAAGATAATAACATTAAATCCGAAGAAAGCATTATAATATAAAGAATTAATTCAGAGCAACCGTGTAGAACAATCATTAATATTAAAAGTTTAAGTTCGAATAAAAGCAATGTTACTAGTGATGAATCATCAAAACCAGTTTAATAACTCAAGGTTTAAAAATATAACCCAGGAAGGTAAGGAGTAAATAAGGAAGCAACCCAGAGTATTACTAAACACACAACGAGTATAAGGAATAAATGAAAAAGAAACCCAGAACAAGGCAAGATCCACCATAAAAGGTGATACATTTTAATTAACCAGAAGAGTAGATGAAGTAAGTAACCCCAAGAAACCCGATGACAGCCAGAAGAAGATGAAGAACATACAATTCAAAGAAGCCAGAAGAAAAGAAGACATCATTGAAGAAAGAAGAAGAAGACAGCACCCAGAAGAAGAAGGAATGCTCTTATAAAAAACACCCATATCCCCATATCCCAAAATAAATAAAAACCGTAATAATAAAAGTATAACGAAGTATTCATGAACAGAAACCATATGTACAATAGAAATAAGAATGAAAGTGTATAGAGTAAGAAATGCCAGTGGACCAAGGTGAAACAATAATATAATACCCAAAGAACAAATCTTCATTGTAACCCACAAACCAAATTTCTTGATGTTAATAAGACTAAATGACCATTTAGAAATAGCATCAAGAAGTGTAAAGTGAACCAGTGCTAGTTTGTGTATTGTAAAAAATAAACCTTATGTTTCAACCTTGGCATCCACAAACTGTGTAAATAATGAAAAATACAACTTTGAGTGACTTATGATTTGTACAAGGTGAATATAATACATGTAATAATATAGAGCTATCAATCTGTTTGAAATGACATTTCTTTAAAAATGAACAAAAACAGATGCAGACATAAAGTGACAGGGTACAATTACCCTAAACCATATTAAAAACAGTTTAAAAACTGCATAATTCAATTTAGTATAAGAAATAGTAAATAAGAATATAGGAATAAGGTTTTGTGTATATAGAATAAGGATTTAAAAAAATGTATTAGTGATAAGGACATTTAAACAGTTTAAAACCACTAACATCCTAATTGTAAAAATGTTTGTTACTTGTATAAATGGTAATAATTAATTAGGATGTTAGCATGGTAAAAAACGTTCTTTATAAATAATATTTCTGTTTTAGTATTAAGCTTTGTTTATAAAAAATGTCTAATTAGTTTGAAGACAATCATTATTTAAAATTATTTCTTATCTGTTTATAGTATTGAAACAGATACTAATTGTTATTATGTTTAATATAAAAAATGTTTAATTTATATTACAATGTTAAAAAGTCAGAGAGGGTATAACTAAATATGTATTGTTTATATAAAAATTTGTATGAAAAATTTGTTAGGAATCTAGGCAAAATGATGAAAACTAAACATCATTAAAACTGAGAAACTAAGTACTTAAATACATTTAAACTGAAGGGATTTAGATAACATAAACCAGAAATGAAGCCATATAATTAGAAATATAACTTAGAAAGATTTTGTAAAATTATAGCCAGGATTATAAATAAAAATGGAAATGACAGAACTCAAAAATTTGGAGAGGGGAGTCATATATTCCAACATAATATTTTAAAACTTAACCAATTCAAATAATTGCAAGAAATTAAGGGAATATAAACCTTTTGTTACAATATGAGATTAATAATCATAAATATAACTTAAAAATGGCAGAATTTGCATAATGACAGGAAGCTGATTTTGAAAATTTACAAGATACAAAATGAAGGTAAAATTACCAATTTTAGATAAAAAAGATAATAAGACGGCATTATTCGATATCAAAATACGCTGAATGAACTGAAGGATAAAATTAAGTAAGAACTAGCTAATAAATTTGAATAATAACCAAAGTTTAAGCAGTTATATAATGTAACTTTAATACATGTACAGGATGCAAAGTAAAATTCGAACAATGTAAGGAATAATATTGCTTTGGCTAAGATTTTAGTCGAAAGTGAAGGAAGTAGGGAGTTAATTATTGAACGTTGTACGGGACACTTGACACGAGCAATTAAAACGATTTAACCTAGTTTCTAGTACCGTAATGGCGAGTCATTGTATGATACGAATTTGAAAATCGCGAGTGACGACAAAAAACATTTCACAACATCGACACAGTGACATAAACACTTACAAAAGACTAACTAACATTGTATAGCACGAAACGACAGTTAAATAACATTTTAAACACCATAAAACAGTATATAACATAACCATCGAAAGTGCCTGATCGACAAAAAGTGAAACAGACTTATAAATACACCACTTTTCAAAATACAACACAGAAACTTAACCAGAGACACTACACGAAAATCAGGAGGAAGATTTGCAGACACCAGGACGTGAATTCGGCAAGAAAATATCTTTATTGGAACGCCAAATCTATAAAGGGACGATTGACAACTTTGACGGCGGCCATTACTTTTCGTCACCGCTCAACTGAACAGCGCCTCCTAGTTTGTCAGCGACATGGTGCGCAATCTATTTATTTATTTTAATCTTTTCAATTGAATATATGTACTTTAGTATTAAGAATTATTCTTGTAACGTTATACTTTTTTAATCTTTGCCCGATTTCTCTGACTTTTCCAATGAATAGCTGTTAAAAGAACCTTATTGTATTTTATATAAAAACTTGTAACATTCGATACCCTGAGAGTCGATTTTAAAATCGACAAGAGTCTTTATAACCAATTGTCCAATAAATAATTTATACTTTTCATCTTAAAACAGTTCTTTCTTTTCTAAACATAGCAATTTACACATACTATAATTTAAACAGCATACTACAAGAATTTCACCACATGGAAGGAAGATAACCTCCAAAACTGAAAGTAAACAAAGATCGATTGTATCTGGAGACAATCTTATAAGTGGTTGGAGTTTCTTAAAAAATACAGAAAAGCTAATAAAATTTTCTAGACAAGTGAGACACGTTTCGGAACTTCACGAAACACAATTAATTAATTGTTTTTAATTAATTAATCAATAAAAAAAATTATTTTAATTAGAAAAAATTTTTAAACAAACAATTTTAATTTCTTTCAAGAACACATATTTATATTTTTGTAACACAACACCAATACTTAAACACCATAAACAAGTTCTTTTACAAATTGGCTAGCCCAAACAGTGGGGCTCAAATTAAAAAGGAAGGAAGAACAGAACGGATTTAAGAATTTGTAACCACAGCATTTGAGATATTTTACACTATCTATCTCACTCTTACATCGCTCTCTCGAACATAACGGTATCTATTGTTACATGCACTTAAAGTTTACAACATTGGCAAACACCCCTATTTCTAATGTCCTAGCGAATAATACATTTTATGATAGTTATGTCCCAAAACGTGACTTAGCCTAATATTACCTTTCTTATAGACGTCAGCCCCAAGGCCGGCGTTGCTAACCTACCGCTTTACTCTACAGCTTTTTACAAGTTAATTTCTTTCATGTAATGCCGCCTAACGGTACAGGCGTTTCACTACCTCCCCGCTTTCTAAAACATACACATTTCTTTGCGTTCAGCATAGTTTGATTTCGTAAAACTTTGCGAATGCTCAATTTTTGCGTTACAAAGTATCATCCGTAATGCACATATATGTAATATCTATACGTTTGATTATGTAAGACGTACGCAAACATTTATTCATAAAGATTGAACGTAATTTACTGGGTTGTTAAGCCGCAGTTTAAGGTCATTAAAAATATGAATGTTATTACTATAGCTGTTCACAGTGTGAAATAACAACGGTCGATAAATCTTAAAATCTTAATAATTAATTCTGACACTACAAGACCAGACGCGTCCACAGTGTCGCGGGAAAGATGGTTTCAAGTCCCGCGAGAGACTGCAGGTGAGGCCCACAAACGTTTTTCACACAGTAGATTAATTGCATATAATCTATAGATAAGCTTAACTGTTGCATCACGAATTGTTAAATATTAAAATACCACATGGAATAAAGCATGTAGGCCTCCAGAACACCGCAGCCACCGTGTAACTCCATCTGCGCCAGTAGCCGGACACGCGTTTACTTCCAATCCGTCACAGCAATAAACATATCGGTAGCCGCCGCTTCCTCTTCCTCATACGGCTCTATTAATTAAATGTCATTACCGTTCTAGGAAGTACAGATATTTACGTTCAGCAGCAGCGCTTTCGGCGAGGCGCTCATTTCACGCCTCGATATTTCTTCAGCACAGTAGTCGCTTTAACAATTATTGAATATCTTTATTACTTGAAGACTGTTTGTATTTTTTGTTTGTCTTCTCATAAGCCTTCAAAGGCACCGATTACTCTTAAACATTACGTGGAATGTTTGTGTTAATAAACAATGAGTTTATAACAATTAGATGTTTTTCATATAGTGTGTACAAGAAATCTTCGCCCAACTCCCACTCTTTAATGTATGTCACAATAACCATCTGCAGCTTCTTAGAATACTTCAGGCTAGTTTATGAATAACCAGTTTTTCTTCTATTAAAACCAATAAGTATTATAAAGACAGATTTATCCTCAATAAAAATTATAGACTAAAATTTGGGAATTTCCATGATTTTTCAAGGACAAACAGGATTCGCAGGCAACATATTAAAGCCGTTGCAGTGTTATTTATAATAATGATATAATTGTCTACACAACATATTTGACAATGACGTATACTTTCACTTAAACTGTTTAATGTAGACCTAATGTGTAGTAAAGGAATGGAAGAAATTCTCTCTGTATTTGAACGTAAGGTGCTGCGGAAGAAATGAATCAACAAAAGTAAATAGTGAACAACGTGTTTGACATAATTGCGAAACAAGGCAACAATATAGAGATTGTGGTGTAATGGAATTCATAAAAATACAATATCTTAGAAAGGCATTGTATACGGTACGACTTGATGAAGACCGAATAACAAAAAGAGTAATGAGTGGGCGGATATTGGGTAATAAGACATAAGGAACAGCAAGGTTCCGCTTGACGAATAGAACGTCTTGGGTAGTAAACGAATAGAACACGTCATGGACAACGAAATCCAAGAACTTCTTGGGGTTACGTCAGAATCAGAGTCTAAATAAGGATTGTAGAATGACAAGAAAAGAGAAGAAAATTTGTGAGTGTCGTAACGAGGGAATGGAAGTTAGACATAATCAATTAAGACAAGTTCCATATTGAGCACTCTGTTAATTGCTTGGGTATACGTAAATGCTTGCGAAGGCTCTATGTGCTCAGAAAAAGGTTTATAAAGAATCACAGCATGAGAGTTTCTATTTTTTTTCGTTATGAGTTGGGATGCGAACAAGAATCTCACTCCGCGTTTCATATTATATTGATAGAGTAAATGTTAAGAAGGGTCGCGATTCGCGCTCTATTCTACGCACATCTGGACTGCCGCCATTTTCGGTGGACACTTATGTCATGCTCCACAATACCTGAACTCTTACCGGCGTATTCCTAAAAGTTCACATATTTTTTCCAAAACAATGGGCTATACAAACGATATAATGAACATATTGCATTGCTTTACCCCAACCCATTTTCCCTATCTTTAGTCACAGTAAATACGGAAGGACTGTGAACACATTAAAACACAAATGTTTAATATGTTTATTTTATTACATATTATTTTATGTTTCTGAAGCTGCGATAATTTCAGTCGAAGCTGGTAAAAATAGTTTATGCTTCTCTTTCAGCTCTCCAGAGTTGACTCTGTTACTGTCCTTACCAATCTACATTTTGGAAAAATGTTTTAAAATATAATTTTTGTCTAATCCGACTAAAAATGATGTAAATGTTTTTGTACGCCATATTATTGAAAATAGAAGGTTACAAATAAATTTGTCATAGTTCAATTTGCAAAGGTCTGTTGATTTTGTTAACATCCACCAGAGAGTCAGGCTTTGGTTAGTTGAGATCACTGACCACGCAATGTGACCTGCTTTTCAACAATGTACTGTATGTGGAGGAAGTGAACAGATTTGTTCAATTAACAAGTCGTTTTGAGATGTTACGCCAGTCGATTAACAACGATTAACACGTTTCCGTAGCTGACAAAATTACTTAAAATAACTTGGAACCTAATGGCTTTCATGACCTAATGTAGGCCTATCTGTGTTGGTGTTTCCGCCGTGTTAGCCTTGTATGTGTATAAATATAATCGATACAGACATACTGTCATAATGTCGGCCGATTTTTTACTAGTCAGCAGATTTCCTAAACTGCTATCCTACTGTTACCAGTTTATTTGATACAAATATATATAATTGTAGCCATGTTATCTTCAGTCGCTGGTCTTGTCAAACCCAGTTTAATACATAAAGCCTCTCACTTCCCAGTCTGCGCTTATTCCTGCCTTGCCAGTGATCGTCCGTAAGAACTCTACTAATCATGGCACCATCTACTTTGCTTTCCAAGTTCTTGGCCTTCGTCTTCCTCCTCCTACGTTTTTTTTTTAATTACTCTCTTGGTCTCTTTCTGTGCACCACCATTATTTGAGTTTTGTATCCTACTTCCCCTTCTCCTTGGGCCACTGCAGTACGGTACCATCTCATCGATGTTTACACCAATTAATTGAAAGAAACGAAACGGATGACTCTCTTCGTGCAACTAACCTTGAACGCTTACTTCCTGCTCAGGTGTTCAGCTGAGCTAGCTTCCCTACAGTCCATTAATAATCCTTGCTGGACCGTAATTGGTATTCAATGCTCCATCGACGTTGTCTAACAATGCTACCGGGGATTATATTCACTCTGGCCCATAACGCATATACAACCAACCTCTTCACACACAAATTCCGGCTTACGAAATAAAAACCTGTTAATTTAATATTATGTTAATGTGGAATCATCTTCATTAGTATGGGCATACTAACTTGTGTAGATGAATACTAAGATGATGACGACATGCTCTTAAACTCGGAATATTTTAGCTCACGAATCCGATTGCGGTCTGTATGAACGTCTAGGCGGAACACGAATCTGACAGCACTGACGTTTCAATTTGTCAGCGTAGGGACTGTCAAAAACCGTTTAACCCCTACTTTATGGGGTTTTACCCTTACAAGATTCACGGTCTGGATCAATTTCAGTTTCATTTAACTGAACTTCAACTGACTTTATCAGAACTTCAGTTTCACTTCTAAGTTTCAAGGAATGAGCTTAACTTTAACCTCAAATTATAACCTCAAACCTCAACTCTCTACTCCGACGTTTAATAGACATATGAATTGACCATAAATCCAGACTGAGCTTGGTTCTCAATCATTATTTCAACATCGTTCCTTGGTCACTGCACTACTGACTTTTAGGTCTCTCTTTACGTAACTAACTAATGTCAGTACATTTTACATAAAATGTTTCCTATTTCATTACTTGTTTAAAATTTGTTCAATATTTAATCGTAAAATCTTGTCGATGTTTTCATCGTAAATATTACACTTACTGACAGACTGTTTCAAAACGTCCTTCTGTTTCTTCCAAGTTCCTAACCACCAGATATTTCAATCTAGCTGCCAGTAGTAGTGTAATTTTGTGAAAGCCAACATTTTGAGATGGTACAGGGGTACATACACAGCAAGGCTAGGCAACGCTGCTCGTGTTTTAGATTACACAGAGTAGCAGTGATCTTGAAAGTAAGTATTTTGTTTACACCTGGCTAATGTCCATCAGTCATGCTGAATACTTTGCGTGCACTGAACACAACAACAACTCTTTGCTCCATAAATAGCGTACCTTATTATTGAGAGGCCTACGCTAGTGTGAGAGTACTTAACACTACCAAATGCATATGTAATAACAAATAAAAAAAAGTACATTTTGGGCTCTTGAAACTGCGTAGAAAATTAAAAAGCCTTCTCATCAAGAGTAAAGAACACTGCACTTTACTGCTGATGCCAGCGTTATTTGAAACCGTATTCATAACAACACCGAAGGAAGCTATCGCACATCGAATTATACCACTCCCAACTGTACAGTGTATACGCCGAACCGACCTCGCGTACGGACCGACGCGACGGGATGTCGACATAATGGGAGAGACTGACGTATTGTTCTAAATCAGTGTAGATTTTATTTGCATTGTTTATATCTAATATGTTTATAATGTTTATATGTATTCATTTATTAATTTAATCAATTTAAAGAAGGGAACGCCCGGCGTAAGTTTACGCTACGCCAGTTTTATTTTACTGTGATTTTTTTTCATTTCTGCGTTAATATCTTCCTACTTTCCTTCTTCCTTTGACACCAATTGCAGGATTAATTTTAGTCATAATTCCTTACCCGTTCCTTACACTTCTTTCACCTGAGCATGTATTTATTCGGTCGTAGAAGTCCCTCTTATCTCCTTGCCTTTTTCCCATAGTCACTCGGTTCGTCTCCAGAAGTTCATTTCTGTAGCACTCAAGAACTTTGGCGCTGTTAATTTTTTGCTAACACCTAAACACTTTTTGATAATGTATAAGAATGTGAAAGGAGTGTTACAAAAGCTGTGTCAAAAGAAGAAAGAGAAGTGAGATAACAATTACAATCGGCCAACGCATGTCTTAGAGGCCATAAAAGCACAGTCAAGAAATAACAAGAAAGAATTTACCTTACAGAAATCAACAAAAACTTGGAAAAACTATTTCAAGAAACTACTGGCCGAAGAGAGAGCACGAGTTCCAATATAATTGATGAGGACGGTAAAATGATCTGCAATAGAATGACAAATTTTGACCATTAAAAGAGCTTTCAAAAATTCAAATTTTAACTAAATTTGTTTTCTTACATACGATGTTGTAACGTGAGTAAAAATTTTCTAATTTCCTTTATTCTGTTACCATATATATGATTATATTGATTATATTATTCTGTTACCATTCTCCACATATGATGAACATCGTTGCTTTGGATACGTAGCCTATAACTGTGTGAGTACTACTGAGATATAGGCCTACCTACACAGTGACTTTTGGTAGTATAAAAAAATACTGTAATTAGCAACACTAATATAATATGATGGATGGACTTTTTACTTTTTACTTTTTGATCTTTTTTGATGTTTACTCTTTACTTTTTACTTTTTTTAAAATAATAATACGTACATTACTGACCAGTGTTTTATATCGTACAACTAAGCATAGATGTCGTTTTCCTAAAACTTTATTGTGTTCTGTAGTGTACACTCTTTTTTATCCCGTAGCCAGTATAAAAAAAGTATATTACAAGCTGTTTAGAATGGTTAGAAATGTACACTACCATAAATATAATTTCTTTAGTGTAAATAATATCTATCAAGTGTAAATACGTGAAATACTGAATTAAAACAAACAAACAGTGATTAGTGTGAGTGAAGGGAAGGGAAATCACCTAACATATAGTCTAACACGTTCACGCCCGCGCACGTCCAGCCCCCTGTACGATATTTATTAGAGCGAAGAGACAGCTTACACGTTGCGTACTCCACTGGTTGTGGTGTTGTGAGTGGTAGACCTGTCATCGATCAAGATTTCCTTAACGTATACTTAGTTGTATTAATTATACTTCCCGAAATTATCAGGGTTCAACTATTCGTTCGGCGAAACTGAAGTAGACATCTGATAAAAACAGCCACACAACGATATCTATGCCTCACACCAGTGTTCCGCACCTTTTTTTACTCACGGCACACCCCAGACTCAACACGGCACACCAAAATGTCTGTCCCCTCAAAATCATATGAATCTTAATGTAATTACGAAATATTACGTCGTTATGTAATCAATTATTATTATTATTATTATTATTATTATAAAATAGGAATAGACTCATGCATTTATTAACAATTTATTAACTTTAATTCACTGTAGAAAATACGAATTTTAAATTAATAACTCTACTCATACCTTCAATGTGATACTTGACCCTGCTTAGCTGCACACAGACGGCTGATTCGTGGCGGAATCGTTGACAAAGCAAGCCTCATTTCTTCATCGATGGATTTGAGTTTCTTTCTCTTTGATGTTTTAATATCAGTCAACGTCGAGAAACCCAGTTCACACAAATATGTAGTTGAAAATGGTAATAACACAATAACTGCCATCTCGGAGATAGCCGGGTATTCACTGCTTATTGTTGTAACCTATCGAGTGGCTGCTAAGTTACAAATGTTTGTTTGACGTGTTTCCGGAAGTGAAGTTGAATCATTAGAATGAACCGTTCTTCTTGAAGACAATTTATTGTGATTAGCAAAATACAACGAACTTTTACAAGTTACTTTATACAAACTCCTCTTGACAAACTATAAGTTAGTTAATTCATTAATTAAACTCAGGAACAAATTTAGCTGCTTGGTCAAGCTTTAATTTCTTATGATTTTCTTTATACACATCAAAGCTACTCTTTACTTTACTTTTTATTTTACTGCTTTTTCTATCACCACTATCTACCTTACTACTTGTGGCATAATCTTTCAATTCTAATTTAAAGTCAGAATTACTATTAGAGCTTTCAAAATGATTTAACTCTGCAGTAGCCATTTCTCTAGAGTAAATAAAATGACGCTATTCACTTACTTCTACTTGAAGTCTTCTTTTCCAACGATGATCGCTTCCAACGACGATCTCAACTGCTACAACTGCTTCCAGGGAAGATCTCAACTGCACTATGTGTCCAGCGACGATCTCAAATGCTACACTGCTATACTGCTCCAACTGCTCCTTAGTTCTGCAACACGACTGCTTGGCTCGTCCTAAGACTGCTGCTAGTCCAGTGAATGCCCTGAAGCTGCTTCACGATGCTGCACTCCAGTGTCCACAACTGCTGATCACCTTCGTCCCCTTTGAAGTCCGTTGGTCACCTCTTGAACCCAGCACAACTGACACCAGCTTTTAATGTTGTAACCTATCGAGTGGCTGCTAAGTTACAAATGTTTGTTTGACGTGTTTCCGGAGGTGAAGTTGAATCATTAGAATGAACCGTTTTTCTTGAAGACAATTTATTGTTATTAGCAAACTACAACGAACTTTTACAAGTTACTTTATACAAACTCCTCTTGACAAACTATAAGTCAGTTAATTCAATTACTCTTTTAAACTCTAAGTACCTTCAGTTACTAGTACTTAGTTCACAAATTAATGTAACTACTTTTAGTTACTTCGAAAATTACAAAGACAAACTATTGACAACATCTGGTTTTCCGGCTCTCTAAGAACACCTTCCAACACAGATCAAAGTCAAAATAAAAATGAGAAAAGATGAGTAAGCTCTCTCGGACCTCTTACACAATCAGATCTGACTTCTCCAGCGAATGCTAGAGTTTTTATGGTACATCATCGTGGGTGTAACCCTTAATTTTAGTGGTGGGACTGTTCCCTCCTCTTAATTCTAAATCCTTAACTATGATAGGCTAGATCTATTGGAAGTGAGGGTAAATCTCTTATAATTTTATAGGAACTATCACTATTCGTCTGAGACACTGCATCATGTGTGACCCTACGTCACGATTTGGGGGTGTTATACTACTTTAGATTAAAAGTTCTCACGGAATAAAACACCTGCCTTCACCAATGTTCACACGGAGTACACCTGGCTTCACACTTGTGACCCATTACTTGACTCCCCCAAAATGATATCAACTTTATGTGACATTTTATATTTCCTGCCTGTACCTTGTCACCATTAATTCTTACTTGATGTGTCTCGCCAGATTTCCTACGATTATCACTTCCTGGACAGTCACGCTTATTGAGAAAGAGTGTGAGGTTCCATTCACAAACCCTGGGAAAATTCCCTAAAACTATTTTTATGTTCAAAACATATGCTACAGTCTCGTATACACACCTGACACCTGTCTCTGTTTCTCCACACAACTAAGAATTTCTTATATTCTCACTTCTAAGTAACAATTATGCTACAAGTACAGTAAGTGCAATTCACAATTACAACATTATTGACAACAAAAATGTTTCCAAAGGCACTTCGAAAAATTTCAATTTCAATGTTCTGTCTGCTTTCAAATCTGCCAGTTCCTCTTGTAAGCCTAAATTATTCGGAAGATGTTTCGAATCCATAATGAATGGATCACGAACCCAGTCAAAATCTTCAACACTCTCTCCAAAATATTTTTTGAAGTTCTGCTGCAAGAGTACTAAATGTTCTTTAATTAAGTCCATCAACACCTTATTATCGTCAGCAAGGGGCCATACAGTTGGGAACATCTCACACGATCCATTTTCAATTGTCTGTATCCACAGATTTAACTTATTAATAAATCCTTGAATCTTATCCGTACTAGTCAGAATATTTTCATTTCTACCTTGCATTTTTCTGTTTAGTTCATTCAAGTGTACGAAAATATCGGAAAGATATGTCAACTTAGATACCCATTCATCATCTGCAAATAAATCCGCATACTCATGCCCTTCAATAGTCAAAAATGCAAGTACCTCCTCTTTAAGTTCAAACATTCGCGTTAACACTTTACCTCGAGATAACCATCGTACTTCTGTATGTAGCAGAAGTGTAGTGTGCTCTGATCCCATTTCTTGACACAAAACGTTAAAAAATGCCGCATATTAAGGGGCCGCGATTTGATGAAGTTCACGACTTTTACTACTTCGTCCATCACAATTTTCAGAGGAGATAGCAAAGACTTAGCAACAATGGCTTCGCGGTGAATGAGACAATGGTCGGTTCGTAAGTTAGGATTTACTTCGCGTACTTTACCCACGAATCCTTTCACTCGGCTTGTCATAGAAGCGGCTTCGTCTGTACAAACACTAACGCAATCCTCCCATGTTAATTCATTACGGACCACATATTCATTAGTCGTACGAAATATTTCTTAACCGGTTGCTCGCTCGGGTAGTTCTTTGCAAAAAAAGAAATTAGTTGCAATTACATCCCCATCAACATACCTTATGTAGGAAAGAAGTTGTGCGTGACCGCCAATATCGGTGGACTCGTCGATCTGAAATGAGAACTTTCGACTGCTCTTTATTTTCTCCTTCATAATGTCTTCGATGTCACTGGACATGTCACTAACTCGGCGGCTGATTGTGTCAGCAGAGAGAGGAATTTTTGAAATTTCAATACCAGCTTCTAAACCCAGGACTATTTTTACCATTTCTTTACAGCGGGAATTAACAACGTTTCTGCTATTGTGTGTGGTTTTTTGGCCTTTACGATAAGTTCGGCTACCTTATAACTAGCTTCCTGTACTTTTTGCGAAACACGTACCGACGTAGTCATGAGCGTCACTTGTTTTTTATTTTGTTTCAATAACCGACGAAAATAATTCACATCTTTACTTAACACAGGAATGTTGACAAATGTCGTTTCAATTTACTGGGAACCATAGCAGCATTACTGAGTTTTTCACCACACACAACACACTCGGGGATTGGGCATGTTTTGTCACCACACCAAAAAAACCCGTAAGATAAATAATTATCACTATATTGCCGGTGAACTACTTTCTGTTTCTTTTTTTTGGGCTCGATGGTTTCACTACTTGCATTCGAGGACGGACAACTCCGTACAAGGAACTTATCTATATCGAAAAAAAAATAGTTTAATAACACTGTAATAGAAAATAGTAAGACTGGTGTAGCAATCACAATATTCGCACTACTGCAGATCACAGCTGTGGTAGAACTGAACTGAAATAGTGCAATTGTTGTCTGACAATGTGTGGGCCCTTCGGCAAAGGCAAGAGCAATAAAGTTTAAGAAGCGCCGACAAACAGGCACAGATATCAAAACAAGGCAATAAAATAATAAAAGAGAGGGAAATTTTTGCTAATCCCCGCAATTTTAGTTAAAAGCACGTACAGCCAGTCGTACACAAAAGATGCGGTGTTACAAAGAACTCTCTTGAATAGAGTTTAGAAAGTTTAGAGTTTTGAACGTAAACTCTAATGATTGGTGCGGCCCGCTAAAAGGCTTGCTAAAAGTCTTACGCGGCTTTCTTTGCGGTGAACACAAAGCTTGCCGCCTGTAACCCATCAAACCGGCCCAATATTTCAGGCGAGAATACAAATAACTTAAGATAAGCTAAGAAAACTATAACAACAATATTGAGTAAATAAATTACATTTAATTTCTATGAAAATATAACAGTTATCAGCATGTATTAACGAATAAACAAGCACCTTCTTACTTAAATCGACAATTAATTTATTACAATAATAGGTAAAAGTTCGCGTCACACCTTTCACCTTGTGACGGCACACCGGTTGCGGAACACTGCCTCACACAGAGGAGTGAAATCTACTATTTGTAGGTATGTCAGGTCGTATTAGAGAAACAAATTGTTGGTGTCTGGCTCTACAGAGGCCAGGGCAATAATAGTGCAGTGGCGGCTTTACAATAAATAGGTACTGCAGAGCTGCACAACCACCAGCCCTATTTCAAAATGTTAATATATATATGTGTGTGTGTGTGTGTGTGTGTGTGTGTGTGTGTGCGTGTGCGTGTGTGTGTAAGTACCGTTATATAAATAAAGTTGAAGATAATTGTTGCTACATATGCTTATATATACCGGTATTAAAATTATGTTTATTTATAAAAAAATGGAATATATAATTTTGGTGGTTATATAGAAGTTTATATTATTTTATTACATTAATAATTTTAAAAATGTTTTTAAGTTTAATAATTTAAAAATCTGTTGAAACAATAAAAAAACAATAAAATCTATTCTTGTTTCAAAAGATAATGTATTATTATTTATATAAATTAGAAAAACGAGAATAATGTGAGTAAATATGAATTACATACAAGTGTGTTTTATATAAGTATATAGTCTAAATATATATAAGTTGAGATGTTATTCAAATTGATTCTTCTGCAAGTAGTGTAATTTTGTATTTTCTTTTTAACACCTGACGCACGTTTCACTGAAAAATATCAGTATCATCAGAGGTTTGTAAGTGACAAATTTGGCACCATGTTTAAAACTGTTCATGTTTTTTATCTAAAGTTACTTTCTTGAATAACATACGATTACACTGAGGCACTTTGTATTTAAATCACACGATTAAAAATGTTTAACGCCAAAAACACATTACAATACGGCCTTGCCCCATGTTGTGCAAATGTTACCACTGAATACATTATTAAGTTATTTCACCAGAATTTTATCTTTTGTTAGCTGGACATCACTTGTACACACACTTAATTCTCGATATGATAAAATAACTTGAGTTTTAGTTTTTACACCCACACAGAAAATTGTGTATCAGATGTGGTCGACCATAAGTTGTCTTGTCATTTTTTGGTTATTCACTTATTTTTATGCAGAACTTCTTTTTACTTTGTTTGCCAAATCGAACATTAAAATATACATTATATATTTTATAATATATAAAATATATATAAATAATATTTTATTTTGGTACAGTAATATTTATTGTTTTTTTTTCAGTGCTTCAACAGTTTTATAATGTACTGTTCAGCAGACTTATATAATTATATGATCATTATTTATTTATTATTCAGGTATTCAGTTGCTTTTGATGAATTGTGTTTTAATCATAGCAGAGTATATATGAGTATATATATGTTTATCTGAATGAGTCTTCCACAGTGCACAGAACCCAACATATCAACAGAAGCGCCCTTCCCGTCTCAGTGCGTGCGCGAGCCTTGCCTAGACGGTAAGACGGCAGTGTGTGGAGCTCGTAGCACATTTTTCCCTTATGCGGTTACTTCCCTTCTGATCTCTAATCGAGTGATGAGGAAGGCGGAGGAACAAGCCCCATCGGAGTTTCTAGAAAATGTAATGTTATCTTATGTTTCTGTACGTTATGAATTTGTTAGTATCATAAAATTATTTAAATTAAAATCTATAATTATTTTAAATATCAGTGTTTAATTATTTTACGACACAATGGATTAAAAATCACCAAACAAAAAGAGTAAGGACTACAATATATGGTACAGACATAATTTTAAAATTCATAACATTTGTTGTTATTAATTTACTTTCGCCTTAATAATTCTACCTGCGAGCCAGCACTGCATTGGAGTTGCAATCATCACGGTATCAGGATGGTTGCCTCTCTTGTGTATTTATTTGATGACCTTCTGACCCCTCAGACAGAAGAAAGCTGTATTATCAAATATCCGCAAATAATTTTTTGTGCACAAATGAATTATGGAAAAAAATTCACACATTAAATACATACACCCTAAGTCTGTAATGTAATGTAACAGACATGCCTTACGTACTAACCAATTTGATCTCTTTTCTGTACAGGCTACTGCTGTCGTGTTCATGCCGCCGTTCTCATGCTTCATCTGAACTGTGAACTATATTTTATGAGGTTAAAATAGAAAATTTCCTGTTTGTAGGTTTACAACTACTTCTGTATTTTCTTGTATTCGTATTGTTATTGTATTTTCGTATTCTCGAACGTGCTCATACAGACACACGCACATATGGCACTAATGGAACAAGCATGCACCGTTTAAAACTAAAGAGGTAAGAAGAAGGGAAAAGAAAGAGAGACGACTAGGCAGGGACAAAGGAAGAGTAAAATCAAGGATGTTTTGTAATATCCTGCGAAAGAGATGATGTTCCTAAATTATCGTTTTAAACTGTTCAAATTGTTTGTAATTAAGGTAATTATACAAATTCACGTCTGCTTTTGTGAAAGGAACTCTTTAAAATGATTTTATAGCCTACGCATGTTTTGCGTTTTGCAGCTGCTTTTTTAGCGGATCATTAAAGAAAACCCTCACTCACGCTTCCGCGCGCGCGCACACATACACGCACACCCGCGTGCACATACACACACACAGACACAAACGCGCCATACAGCAGTCTTAAAAATTGCTTTAATAATTGGTGAAGCGAAGTACATACACACAGGCGGCTGACAACACAGGACGCCCACATAAAATGTTAATTTCGGGGATACGCGGTAAGAAGATATCAAAGTAGACGAAATGCGGGTCTCGGGAAGTGACAGGTTGTGCACCTTTCACATTGTCAGCTCTGGTGTGAACGAAACCGTGGTTTTCGTCCTGGGACCGGTTATACTGTTGAACTCACATTCAGCGCATGAAAATTGGATTAACTCTGTAATTCATCGTATCTTTATACGTACCATCTTCCGTACGAATGTGTCGACAGGTGATGGAATAATGGCAGCAGACAGAGATGAAGTTAAGTAGGGATCTACAGTATAGATGAAATACGAAATCAGCGAATATAGGCTAGTGAATGAAAGGGGGTAGACTGGAAATGAAAGAGAGAAAATAGGATACATAGGCGGTAGAAAAGGGTGAGAGAGAGAGAGAGAGAGAGAGAGAGAGAGAGAGAGAGAGAGAGAGAGAGAGAGAGAGAGAGAGAGAGAGAGAGAGAGAGAGAGGGGTTGAGGGAGGAACGACTAAACTAAAGATTAGAAGAGGACACAGAGACTGATGAAGCCATGAAGAAGTGCGAAACGTACAAATAGCTTGAGTGAATATTATATAGAAGTCAAATAAATACAAATAATAGAGGTAGGGACTAGAGAGAAATAAATAATAGTAGTAATAGTAATAGTAACGGTAATTGAAAAGTGGGTAAAATAAAAATTGTAAAATTGAAAAGAGAGAGAGAGAGAGAGAGAGAGAGAGAGAGAGAGAGAGAGAGAGAGAGAGAGAGAGAGAGAGAGGTAGACAGAGGGACAGACAGACAGGGTGATGGACGGAGAGATTGACAGAGACAGGGAAAGAGAGAGAGTGGTGTGTGAGTAATATCAACCTGTTACTTGAATATCATTAAATTGGTCGCTGGTATTATTATTCCAAACAAGTTGTTCAGTATCTCCTCTCCTCCCCTGTACTTCTGTTTCCTACCAACAACAACAACAATAACAAACGTAGCCTTGAGCTCTCGTGTGTAAGGAAGCAAGAAACCGACTAGTAAGGAATAAATTCTTTTTCTCCTTCAATCTTTGATTAATAGTGAGCGAGAATGAGCCGGAGAGGAGAGAGGTACCCTTCCTCGTGACGTAAGCAATATTTGATGACACCACCAGGAAGGTGGTTCCGCGGAGTCCATTGGCCTCAGGAGAGAGGGCCACTAACCCCAAACTTGACAGCGCTACGTTTTACTCGTACTATATACGTTTGTACTCTGCTCACACGGAAGGCCAATGACCACAACACACACGCACGCGCACGCTCGAGCGCGCTGTACACAAATTAAAGGGTTAAAAAACCCGATACTCGCTGCCCAATCTAGTATCTACATCTAGCCCAGCCCGCTCCTCCAAACGAGCTATGCGGTCCAGCCGCGCATCTCTATAAGAATGATGACCTCGAGTTTTGTTGGCCTGTCTCACGCTCTACCACTATTACTACAACTAATACTACGTCCACGATGTGGGCTTTCATAACAAACAATTTTTTACAAATTGCTGTTATTATCATTTGCAAACATACCCACTAACATCTGTCAGTTTCTCTACTCTGAAAACTTTCCATCACAGGGATCACGATTGTTGGATACAAATTTGCTTAGTTGGTTCTTCACTATTTATATTTTATGATGTCAGTAATGCTACAATTTGACGGTAAATTATCTAAAAGATGGTTTTAATAATCACGACTTCAAAAACGTAGTCTGTATTGTTTTGTACAGTTGAATAAATTAATATTTGTGAAGTATGAAACTTTCGATATGTTTAGCGTTGTCGGAAGTTATACATTCGTCCACTGAGGTGGAACTCATTTATTTTCTATCAACAGATTATCATCAACATGACCATTGGGTTTAGGCTCAAACATTTTCACCATTTTCGACTTCAGGACGAGTTTTCTCTTCTTTCCTCCTAAATGAAGACTTTATTTAAGTTTACTACTTAGTAAGTTTTACAGGGGACTTTTAACATGATAATGTTTTTAGGCTGGGGGTCATTCCACAAAAATGTAACGTCATCGAAAAATGTAACGCTTCCACACTTTCGATTCCCCACAGTCTAGAAATCTTCGGTCTCTGTCGTTTTAACATGATAATGTTTGTTATATAGTAAATATATTTGTTAATAGTAAATATTTGATTATATAGTAAATATTAAAAACATTATCATGCTTCGATGTTTGGGTTTCGTCGAAATTCTTTCTTTTTCTCCTTTGTTCTTCGCCGATACCATTCAGATCTGTAACACATTCTACATTTCTCTGAGATTTTGGAATTTTAGTACGAGGGCAATCATTGTAACGTGAGTGTAGTCGTTGTGCAGTAAAATTTAAAAAAAATAACAATTTTATAATTTCAAATAAATTGTAGGGGTAATTTTACTATATAGTAGCCTATATTTTGTCATATAATAATAAATTTATTAATCTCTATTAAGTGAAAATACTAGTTATTTCAGTAGTCATTTTTATTGTAATTGAATCATGAAATTTTGAACGTAAACAGTCCTGTCCTAACGAAGTACGGTAGTTTGTTTGTTAATACTGGAGTACTAATCCCTACAGCAGCATGCTTTTTTAGCACCTAGGCCGATTCAGCTTTTGGGAATGGGTAATGGGTAACTTTAGCGTAATACCTGAGACAATAGTAGACATACTGCTAATCTCACACCCTTCCTTGAATACTGTACGGCTTAAGCTGGCACTTATCTCACCTATTTTATGTCCTGTCGACGAACGAAAAGGAGTCTATTATAGACATTCACATTTTTCAATTCTATATGAACCTTAAAGCTATGCAGCTTGTGCTACGTTTTTATATTCCATTGTGGAATACTTTGGATATCTATATATTCTTAATACTATTCATATTTGATATGAATATTATGTTTATTACTCAAAACTATCTGTTGTGAATATAGAAAGTAAGCAACGACTACGCAGCAATATTCGGTTGCGAATACTCATGAACTTCAGAATGTTACGAGAAGAGAAAAAGATAACATGGGAATAAACATGCAAGAGAAAGAGACTCCGAAGACGTTATTGCAAGCCATTTGGTAGAAACGCCGGGCAAACCACGCCATGTGCTGATTCGTGATGGAAGTCCAACTTAAAGAACGCTGGAGTCGGAAAATGTACCACCGTGTTGGAAACTGGAAATTATGACTCGAACGATATTGTAGAATTTTTAAAAATTTAGAAGTCACTTTTGATTCGCATCAGATTTGTGACTTGTGAGAACGTGTTTTCAGTTTACGTGTTAAGAACAAGAAACCCAAACTTAGTGTCTGAAGATAGCGACGTTTGTAGCACCTGGCGTCACATAAACAAGCGAAATGACATTGTTTTCGGTAAACATAGAGACTAGCGAAAGGGTAAAGAAACATTGTAATTATGTGAAGGTTAATGTTAGCTATATTGTGTCTATCTGTCTGTCTCTTGTTACCTTTATCTCTCGCTCCTATTCTTCTTTACTTACAGTCTCTACTCTCGTTTTCCCGGATTCTTTTCATTATTTTTTGCATTAAATCGCCAACTTTTCTGTGAGTACTCGCCATGTTCCAACTACGGCATGCCAAATAATGCTAAGGATACCATTTTTGAATTCTGACCTACAACCGATAAGACTGCTTATGTCTCCGTCGATTATGAATTTCTACCGATCCATCATTTAGTCATTTTTATGGTGTCAGACGGTGTTTGTTATCTAACGATTCCCAAGACAACGGCAGGACTACCCACGGCCGGCCTGAGGTCTCAGCTTAAGCAGTCGATTTCTTACGGTTAGATCCTTTTTTTGTAGTGTCTCCAGTGACCGCGTTTCTACTGGTGTGGTAATATAATTTATATTCTAGTGTCGCTTATCGCTAACATATGTGCAGAACACCACTCCTACATTTTGCCAGGTTTATTAGTAGTGTGACAAATGAATTTACGGCCACCCCAAAGAGCAGAGGTCACAAGGGTGAAAACTATCATTTATAGTTCTCTGACTTTCTGCTTTTGTGGAACTGATTGCAGACAAAATGTTCGTTGGGAATGAGTAGACGGTTGCTTTGCCTTAGGGGGGTTGGGACGTTAGGAATAGATCGGGAAATTGGGGTTGTGGTCACAACTTATTTTTTGGTTGTTTGGTTAACACATGCATTTATGTTCCATACGCAAATATGTGGATTAATAAACATTTAAATGGAAACATAACACACGTATAAACTAATTTAACATATTAATTAAATAGAGAAATTATGTTATTGAGCGCGGTGATTCACCACTCCTGCTTGTTTTCATAAGTCATAAGAGGAAAAAAAGCGCTGTTATAACCTCGCGAGGAGTGCATAACCCTCATGATGATTGTACAATACTATGACTGTAACGATCTGGTTTGTAATGTTATTGCAGTGTGTGATGTCATTTATGTTTATGTGAAAGTTTTAGTTTTTTGGGATGTTAACGCTTCAATGAAATGTTTTTTTTGTTCCTAAACATTTTTGCTTAGATACACATGATGTGTAATTCACGTGAATTGTCTAATGTAATTCACAGTACCAGAGGAGAACCCACTGAGGAACTGAACGTGTGATCGGAGCGGATCCGTTGAAATCGTGAGGATGTGTTCCTTTAAAAAACACACAAAATCCGTAATTAAGAATAGGAATCTGGTTTAATACAAAATTGTATAGCTGAAGACTAGCGAATGTCATAGACTGAAAATGGAATATTTTTTTAATCTACTAAAGTACTTGGTCCAGAATATACTAATAAATTGTGTAATTCAACGGTATCTGTCCGGTTTGTCTGTAAAACCTTGAACAAAGGCCAGATTGTCAGCGTAAAGACAATAGTTTCCTGCCGTATGGTAGGCGAGGCATCGCTCTGGTTAAAGGCAGAAACCGGATCCACAACATGGTGACAGAAACATCAGTAAGCTGAAGATTCTCATAATGAACAGTATCGTTTGTGATTCCACACTCGTAAGAACATGTGCTGACGCGCGCGCATTCTTAATTAAATATTTTGTTGTTTAATGTTATTGTTGTTGTTTAATAAATATTTTATTGTTTAATTTAATTTTCTCACTAAGTTTAAATAATATACGGGAAAACGAGCCAAAGGGTGAGAAAGAGGAATATTCTTAATAGTTTATCAAAATAAATTAATTTAACATTGATTGGCCAAAAGACCTGCAAGTGGCTCTTGAGAGAGTTAACTCAGACACATAATAATCTGGACGCTGAGGCATATTTCCCTTCATTTTACGTTAACTAAGTAGATTAAGAACTTCAAACGAGCCAAAGGGCGAGAAACAAGATTATTCTTAATAGTTTATCAAAATAAATTAATTTAACATTGATTGGCCAAAAGACCTGCAAGTGGCTCTTGAGAGAGTTAACTCAGACACATAATAATCTGGACGGTGAGGCATATTTCCCTTCATTTTACATTTTAACTAAGAACTTCAAAAAGCAATATCTTGACGTTCTCGCTGCGGTGCGGTTGCTCAGGACGCACGAAAGTGATGGCTGTGAATGTGAGTCAGCACCGAGAGCCAACTCGCTCACTAATGACATCGGCATCTCTGCCGTCACGTGTTACCACAGAATGACACAACAATAGACACTGAATTCAGTCAAGTTCATGTCAGGTTTTTTCATTCTATAAACCTAATAAGAAATACTGTTAAAAGCGTGAGCGACAATTCAAGGGGTTCGTTGAACTCTGAAAGGGGTGTAAAATACTCTCACAGTAAAAAAATAAAACTAGAAAGAATACTCTTAGGAGAGGCAGGGAGGGAGAGTTTAAACAAGTCGGCTGAGGTGGTCGCCTTAGGTCACCTATCTAACTGACGTCCGTCTGGCTAAACATTTACTGTGTATTGGACAATTAGTTTCCTCTCTTATTAGACCTTTAATCTATTGTGACTGATGAATACTGTACGTATGCGTGGGCCATGACTGTGTATGAGAACATACATAAGAATGATTAAAAAATAAAACGATATAAAAAAACCACGTAGACATATTTGCTGATTTTTCTATCGTCTGCTTACAAAGGGCATTAAGTTATGGGCGAAAAGAGAGGGAGGTTTTGGGGGTCCAATACCCCGAAATTTCTCACTCAACTAAAAAACCATAATAATGTTTCATCTTGTTGTTTTTTTTTATGCAGTTCTAAATATTATTTGTAATGTAATAAGTAACGGTAATCAATTATGTCTAGCTAGAGAATTATTGCTAAGAGATGGATCATCATATATATTGTCTCATCCACTTTCTTATTGAACCCCTCTTCAATATGTAATTGTTCATACGCCCATGTATTAAATCCTTATAACTGATTTGCCGATAGTTTATTATTTTGAGTCCCGAGTTTGATCAAAACGAGAGGGAAAGCCACTACATTCAGTAGTCAGCCATTGGTGAGATTTTTCTTGCAGTAAATTACTAGTAGAACGTACGTTTACCAGAATTATTTATCTTAATTTGGTCAATAATAAACGCAGATCTGACAGTTTTGTGCAATATATAATTATCTGTAACGTGAAGGAAGCTAATTTTAAGCGAAAGTAAAATAATATTCTCCTGAAATAAATATGTAAAATTCATGGCCAAAGTCAGATCTAAATATATGTTTATTATATGTATTAATCGGTCGAATAACCGGTAGAGAGAGAGAGAGGGAGAGAGAGAGAGAGAGAGAGAGAGAGAGAGAGAGAGAGAGAGAGAGAGAGAGAGAGAGAGAAATGTAACCACAAACAAACGTAGTTTGTCTCCGCAAGCCGTATTCATTAGAACTACGTAGTTTAGTTTACGTTTAAAGTAAATTAGTTTACAAGCGAAAGATAAATATTTTGTTAGGTTTTCTTTTGGGGATAACGAGTCGTCATATAAGAATTACCTACAATTGATTTATTAGGGACTGTGTTCTTAAAGAATATGCCTTCTTAAACACAGTGTAGCTATGTGTATTAAATATTAAAGAGGACTACGGACCTAATGGTTTATGGCACGGTAAGACGTAAGTACACGTTGTAAGGTGGTTTCTTCTATAAGACCTAAAAACCGGACTAAAAACCACTATCGGGCATATACAGTCCGGAGGTGAATACTAGCATTCCACTTATGATGGTTGTCAACTCAAAAAATATCAGCATGCAATTTTTGCGTCGCACTAAGGTAATGTAATAATAATTTTGCCGCGCAGTTGTATGTATAATAAGGACGAAACGAGCTGAGGACGGGTTATTCACAGAGAACGAGAGTTTTCAGTAATATATTCCCAAATGAAATTACCGCTTGTTCAAAACCAAAACAGGCAGTTGGTATCAAATTTTATTTAAAAACATGAAGTAATATATTCTGTGTTGGTGTTCAGTTAATGGAAAAAATAATTTTAAAGCAAAACGCGAGTTCAGCCTCGTAACTTGAATTTCGTTTTATAATTATTAGAACTTAACACGGTACTCGCAATGATATAAAAACGTATTTCAATAACTTTTCTTCTCCCGAAGAGGGATTTTTTTGCTATCGTTGCAGTAAACTGTATTTTGAGTTTCAGTAAATTAGTAGTATTAAAATAACTATAAAGTTATTACGTTATGAGAGGTTAATTAATAATCCTTTGTACCGTTTACGTCACAGTTTTTTTTACCAACGGCTGTTACATGTGTCAACATATCGTTCAATTTGATATATTGCTGATATGTACTTGTACTCATACGATGAAATAACACGATTTTGGGAAGTAGGCTACCGAATGAAGTACAATGGGACCACCTTATGTCTACAATTGTTCAAAAGGTGATAATGACTGAATTTTTGTGCGAACTATAAAATCGTACAATTCTTTATACATATAGGTATTTTATCACCAGCGTCTGAAAACTATAGGCCTACATTTATAAAATTAAATTAAATTTTTTCATGTTTTGCTAGGCTGTTGACAATTTGTTCGCCTACTATTGACAATCATCGTGCTATTATTTGGAATTAGAGAACTTTCGAATTAATTTTTCACGACACAATGTAACCGCCGATACATTGCTGTATCAGAATTAGAATTTAAATTTATCTTCTAACAGCTGTCATCACCCACAATGTAACTCATATCTTAATGATCGACTTTTATATAATCAGCATCGACAGTAAGTAGTTTCGAAATAACGCATGTCTTTGTGCACTGGACGTTCCTGAGGAAACAACCGGTTGCTACTCAAAGACTCAGACGCGTGCTGTTCATTGTTAAATAACAAACATAGATTAAATATTGTTATTAATAACGGTAAACAACACCCGTATAAACAACAGTATAACAAACCGTAAACATTGTTAAATAACTGTTTTTACGTGTCCCTGAAGGGGAAACGAGACCTTTCAAGGATCCAGAGAACGTCCCCACTAAGGATGAGGATTTCTTTAGGCGGTACTCTTTGAAAGAGGGAAAGTAACCATCTCTGCTGATGAGTGTACCCCGAGACATTGGAGATGCCAAGAGTAGCCTACTGGAGAGACTGTTTCTCAAGGAACGGAAGAATAACATCCCTCCTTTCAGCGGGACTCTGGAATTGGGATGTGGCCTATTGAAAATGGGATGTATAGTTTATATAACTATAACGAATACTAGAGCGAGTTCGTGTTCTTGTTCTTTTCGCTGATCACTGAGAGCTCGTTGAGTGACGTGCATCCTAAGAAGAGAATCTTTGAAGAGGAAGATGGTATTTCAAGTAACGTGAAACTTGGGGGAGAGTTCTCATATGATTTATATCTTTAGTGATTGTGAAGGGCTTTAATGGCTTTCGTTGAAGGGCTAATTTGTTTATCCCTTCTCTACTAACCGCTTCTGAAAGTAGGAGGCACCCTCAAGTATGTGTGAAAACGGCCGAAAATAGCAATAAGAAACACTTCTGAAAACAAACAGGACGACAGAAGCACACAATCCGTTAAGTAAGCAACGACGAAGTGAGCGAAATTGTGAATCAAACCACTCAAATATGCGAGTGAAGAATGTGTGAAGAATAAAAAAGAAAAAAGCGGGTGTCGGAAAGCATTATCATATGACTCATAGAGTTCTATAACCGATATTTTAAAATAAAACACGAATCTGAAATCCTGGAGACAGATTTTCCTGTTGTTACGACAATTGCTCATGAATCGTTGTAAACACTTTATATTAGGCACTTCAAAATCTTGTGAAAATCCGAAAATTGAACGTCAATACAATATCTCCATATTATTATCACCATGAAGTGTTGGAGTTGGTAAAAATCTTCGCTCAGATGTGTACGTAAATGAAAGCATTATTTAAAAGGCTAACAGACATTTAAATTTCTATAGGATTCTATGTGAAACAGAACCGTTCTGTGTAAACGCTGACAGACGTTATGTTTACAGTAGACATTTATTTGTCTAAACAGTTTGTACGAAGCACTAAGTTTTGCAGCGCTACATAGTGTAGACTACTAATATTAGGTTTAGAATTAAAACTGAAACCATAACTTGTCGAATGAATATTACGTTTCACTTACGATTAAAACAAATCTAACAGTAATTCAGTGAAGTTCAAATTGACTTACGTGTATTTATTTATTAGTAAAATCTTAAAATTTACCTCAAGTTTTTGATTGCATTTATAAATGTGCCACTGGAGAATTTTTCAGATGGAAAAGGCAACTCATCATAATCGTTATAACAATAATAATAGTAATTTATTCATTCGAATGTTTGCAAGTAGGCTGTTACGATTCAGGGATGACAACTTCTATCATGTGAAGCAGGGGTGTCTACAGGGGAGATCGTGTCGCCATTGGCGACATTTAGAAAATATTTTGGGGGGATTTTTTTACTATTGCATGAAAAAATCTTTCCCAATTTTACAAAACTGTAAAAACTTATAACGGACACGTATCAGACGCACAATAAATCTACCCAGTTAGCTTTTTCGAGCGGGCTGTAGGCCCGGTGTGCACTGAAAAAAGGATAGGCCTATAGTCTTCTACTACTCGATGCCTCAAACAGGCTACGGATCGAGTTCAAGGTGTCACCGATTGGCGGTTTATGGCAAGCACTGAGGATGCCGAACGTCGATAAGGAAGCTGAGGAACATATGAGAATTGTGCCGCCGAATCTAGTTAGAAATAACAGACGTACTTTGTTACAGTCAATGCCGTTCATCGACACAAGCAATGCCCGGCTTGTAAAAGAGAGAAAATGTCTTGTCAGAAAAAGGGGGGGGGATTTTTTTATAAATGGGGGAGTCAGAGGGGTTGGGGGGATCGGCACCCTTATGTCCTTACCCAAATCATTCCTTACCGATCGGCAAATCGGTCCTTACCCAGACGGTGGTGTAGTTAATTCACAGCTGTTCGACTCTACAGGAACAGTAGTCTTGTTTGTATCCACACTGTATATTTGTTTGTACCCAAGCAGATCCCTGCAAGCCGATTGCCGGGGGGGCATTGGCCTCGGAATAAGTGACGGGACTGATTAACACTTTGCCTGGCTACCTCTGAATGTGGTGCGTACTCTCTCAAAAGTGGTGCAGAGGAACACCCAAAACTTCGGCTATATTGGAGCTGATGAGTGACACTATTTAGTGTATTCAGCGCCAGCTATGGAACCCAGGTGTCCGGCCATTGCGTGAGCTCGGTCGGTAAAGAATTGATGACTTAATGTGTTTGCTTGTAGTCGATAATATCACTTCCACGAGATCCGCAATGAGAACGATGCGACTTGTATCTGCATGCGGTTCACCGTGTGTGTTCACCTGACACAGCGTTATTCTGCTGTTCGTGGAAGGAAGGCCCATCCCTGTTGATGATAACACCACCAGTGACTGGAGAGCGGAGATTTCTCATACCCTACCCGACACGGACAGCTATGGATTATCGCACTATAGTAGAATAGTGTGCACGAAAATTTTTGTGTGGGTTATGTTCCCTAAGTTGTTTCTGTCTCTTCTGTATTAGCTATACCCAAACAGACACAATTACGTAATCCAGTGTAACATCATTCATCTGTCCCCTCTGCATTAGGTATACCCAAAAAGACTCAATTACGTAATCCAGTGTAAAATCATTCATAGAGCAAGTGATGAAACTGGCAAGGAAATTTTATAAAAATTTTAATTTTGAGAACCAGATAGTATTATTCCAGGTACAGGTAGGTGGTTTACAGCTTAATAACGGCACGTGCTCTGTCAGAGTAGAATGTGCGGTGTTTGTACAGTTATAGACAGCGCGGTGGCTGTGCCAATATTGGTGTTTACAAAACATAACGGAACACACTACACGCTAAGTAATAGATACCGCAATCCGGCTGGCCTAAGAGAACACGCACGCACACACACACACAATTTGGTCAGTGTCCCCATTTTTGTAAGGCACAGTTTAAACTAATATGTTGGTCAACAACTGGTGTCCCGTTTAACACACGTAAATGAGGCTCGTTATCACATATTCGATCGTAAACTAACTATAGAGAGCGGCAGCTAGTATCAACGTGGGTCTGAGAATTTCATCATATTTCATTCAGTCACCAAATCTGAAGAATCCTAATGACAGTGTGATCAATAATATAGCGCGCGTACTCGCGTATGTAGGTAGCAGTTTAGTCGTCCTCTGTCCTTTTACTCTTGTGAAGGTTCGTTGAAACTAGTTGGTTTCCAAATCCGTTCGACCTGTCCAGAACTATCTACCTTGGGTCAATCATGTTGCTTCGTATAGGGAATGTCGTGTCGCTTGGAAGTCTATATTCGCTTGGAAATGTAACTACAAGTATTCGAGTTAACATACCTTTCTAGCACATCAAGTCTTCGAAGTTAACGTTTGTAACGAGTCTGTGAACTTAATAAAACTTTCAGGAAGTAATGTAATGACCTAATATGTAATTGAAACAGACTTGTTTCTTCTATGAAAGGCAGCGTAACGGTACTGGTGAACTGTTAAGGCTGGAAGAAGTCGGTATTTGTTAATGCGGAATGACCTACTATCGTACCATTGTCGATATAATAAAATCACATTCGCAGTTGGTTGTGCGTGAGTAGTACGCCCTAACTCATAACTGAGAACTAACGTGGCCACCAACACGTATTGTCGCGTTTATTTTCTTCCCAGAACTCAAAGATATTTAAAAATTGTCATTTATTAGGCTACAGAATTTGATTTATCCTTTACGTTGAATCCTACTTCATATCAGCAAGAACTGGTGTGTCTCGTCCGAGTTTGAGTTGTGGCTCCTGACAACGTAAATCTGAATTGTAAAATACGTGTTTTGAATACATTAAAACCAAGAAGCGGAATATATTATTTTCACCGTTACAAAAGTTCATGAACTGCCTGAAAACTTGTAGACGCTAAAATTGTACTTATTAAACTGAGTACAAACTAATTTACAAAGTAAATCGTAAAGAAAATTCAAAATTATGATAATTTAAAACGATAACGAAGACCTTCTTCATACATTAAATATAGTGCTAGCCCAGAGTTCTCAAAATCTTATGGCTTTCTCACGAAGTGCTTGTCAAATGGGACTTATTCAACTATCTTCGTTTTCCAGGAAAGGAAAAATTTCTAGGCGGTAGTGAAAGAACCTTATAACATGAAGTCCAGTTAGCTAGCAATGTGATAAAAATTATTTGTGGTTGAAACGTCTAAATTAAATAGGTTGGGCAATAATTACAATAATCTTGATATTCTGGAAGTCACATGATTAAGAAATAATTTGATCGATTAAATTTCTTTAGAAACTTCTAAAGAAACCTTATAAAAATATTAACAACTAGAATAAGCTAAATCTCGGGACCATCTGATAACACGCTCACTGCAGCTGACAGTTTTGTTGAATGAAGAATAAAGAAGGATTATCAATTTGCCAGATTTATATAACTGAAGTACACTTATGCATAGTACAGACGACATTCTGTATGGCCACATAACAGGCGACATATTCTGTATTGTTATGGCCACATAACAATGGACTTGTGTTCTTAATACAGTGCTTCTTGTGTTACGGTACGATGACTGATCTGAATGAAACGTAGACTTCGTTACCGGTTAGCGAGTTATAAGTAGACTTAGTCTTATGCGTGTGCAAACAAAACAAAATCAAGGCCTTAAATGGTGAGTATTATAAAAGTATTAAGAACATGAAACAATTACTTCAAAGAGCAACACCGAAATGGTTCGCTTAGTTATGTAACGCGTCCAAAGCTGTGACTGAAACTGACAAGCTAAAATGACTGTATGTAGAGAATAGAACGAACTAAACAATATTTCCAACTTCTTAGAATTTAAAATAAAAATAAAACTTATTCTTTGTTTATATTTTGGATAATACCTACACTTGTCATCATTTTGTTAACATATTTTAAAGACGAGTATATTTCACTTCAAATATTCAAGAAACCACTTGACTGACCTCCGTAGACACGGACACAGTCGAACGTCCATTTTTTGTAAGGAAAACACGCTCACTTCGTTTCGTACGACATATGTTTAATTTCTTGTGGGTGCAAGTATGCGGGTAATAGATGTTGAAATAACAGAGTCCATTACACAGCAACGCTAGGCTGATTAATTACAGTCAGTGTAACGAGGAACATATTTGGATTTTCGGGTAGGCGTTACATACGGAAATAAAATGTTTTTAATAATAGTTTTAAAAATATGTAGGTTAGCGAGAGAAACTGATGGGAGGAATGAGAGGGTAACACGAAGCAAAATGAGTGGGGGTGCAGGTAACACGTGCTTAGTCGTATGTGTCCCTTGTATGATTTCCACATAACATGACCATGATGTTGGTGAGTGCTGAGTATGTGTGTGTGTGTGTGTGGGCGCGGTCGTTTTACAAATCCCATTCAAATAAACTATGTTGAAGTAATTTATCAAATTAAATATGCGAACTCATTCTTTTAAATGTTCAAAGAACGCCGTTTTGTTTATTTTAACTGATAAATTCAGACTCATTTTTCGACTCTTAAGTGTTTTCTTTGCAAAGCTTCAGTGGTCATTAAAGTTCTCTGTTTTTAACACATTGGATCTCCAATAGAAATGCTTTCGGTTCGGTCGTGAAACGCAGTATCAAGTTTATTCTATTATATGCATGTTTCGATTTAATGTGCATGATGAAGTGAAACGCATCCATTTAGAACTAAATTTACATAGGATTCGGACAGTAAAAAAACCAGCACAACAAAATTAGTAGTTGGCAACGATAAAGTTAAAACTACTCTGCAAACTTCATCGTGCATGCTAAGAACTCACAATGCGCAGTGCGTGTAGACATTTCCTAATGATATGCAATAATGTGTGTGTATGACTTACTTTAAGGCACTGCAGTGAGACTTTAAGACAAATCTGACCGTGATTGTCGTCAACGATTTGTCACGTCCTTCATGACTCTTCAATGCGTATTAAATTCTCCCGTTGTGTTGGCCATTTGTGAATACTTCTATAGGCACATATCAATTTCAGCTAGTTTGCTTGTTTTGCGAATCACACTCTATCGTCTTTCTCATTATTAAGAAGGCTCAAGGTAGGTTGCTTATTACTTCTGTTGGTTAATGTTCTATGGTTATAATGTCAACACGGCCTAGTGTTCACGACTCAGTTGGCGCATTCGGACGCACTAGGAATCACATAGTGCGCCTTCTTTGTTTTTGTAATTTTTTTATATCAAAGTACATCCTTCGATTCTGTTAAGCTGTTGCTGAGCACCAAAATTTCGGGACAGTGAAAAGCTCTTTGGATAGGAATAGACGGCTATGCTAACTCAAAACAATAGACTCAATAAATTACATTACACAACATTGTATTAATTGGTACCATATGACGTTAACGTAGTGTCATAACGTTATTTATATTCTAATAAAAATGTATTTATTTATTATAATTAAGATTATAACGATAAAAATCACTTATTGTTAACATCCCAACACAATTATTTGATTATAATTTAGTAATAGTACATATAGGTAATTAAGCTAAAATATTATTGACTGAATAATTACTACTACCAATCCTCTTACTGTATTATTATTATTGCAGTAGTAGTAGTAGTAGTAGTAGTAGTAGTATAGGTCTATGAATTATAATAATTATTGGCGAACAGCAGAACTCTATACCTTCATGAAGATGAAGAAGAGCATTATTAAAAAAAAATATGAGTAATAGTTGCTTCCGATCTGATAAAAATATGCGTTGTCACGAAAATAGTCGGTCATGAGTCCCCATATTAGTCATAGTACTTATTTCTTTTTTCGCTTAAACGAATTAATATTTTTGTAGGTCCCTGACCTGTACTTTATTACCCGAGGAACACATTAAACACAAACACAAAAAATAAGAGGGTGAAGCGAAGGTAAAAGGCGAAGTGGGTCGTCCTGAAGCAAAACAGATCCCCATCATCACTCTCTCTCTCTCTCTCTCTCTCTCTCTCTCTCTAACACACAACACAAGTTAATGTATCAATATATCTAACCTACATCCAACTGTCACATAACTTAGGTCCGGACATTAAATATTTTTTGTCCAGACTGCCTATTGCTCACCTAAAGGCCTACTCCCTGCATACCAGGCTCTTTTATGACTCACACATTTTTTTTATCATCTGAAGATGACTGGTTATTAATTATAGTTATTGTTATTAATTTTAGTTTTCTTTGAAGCCTTAGTCTGTCTGTCAGCTAGAGTGGAAATAATTACAACAATTAGAAATGAAAAGTGATGTTGTGCTGTACTGATGTGATGTTGCAGAGAAGGCGATTTCTCACACATGTCACTGGCGTTTGTTAATTCTTAGCAAAAGCCAAATTAACCTAATTGTTTTAATTTAATTAATCAATTCTTTGTCAACAGCCATTAGCCTAGAGTAGCCTTTCATTGTTCTCAAGCTTCGGTTCGACGAAGCACTTTAATGCGTTATAACGATATTTTTTCACAGTGCATTATGTTATGACATTAGTGTAATTTATGTATTATTATATGTTTATCTGGTTAATAGTAATTATAAATATTTATTTGTATTGAGTATGAAGTAGAGACAAAGTAATGCCTCATATAGAAATTGTTGTAAGTAATTTAGCTAAGGCGACAGACCGGCGACAGCCAACAATAACTGTAACTTTCTAAAGTCATAAAGTAGAGGAAACGCATTGTTCGCGAGAAAAACTTAAAGTGTCAGATACCGTTAGTTTTTGACAAATGTTAACCTTAAAAGTACAAAGGCAACCACTCCTAAAATACTTGTTTAGCGGGTGTAAAACAGCGTCAGTTTCAGTAGCGAGACCACGTGCTGAAATTGGCGCGCTCGCAACTTAAAAAACCAATGACAGAACGCGTGCCTTGTGAGCGCCAATTTTTTAAGGCTCATGAGTGGACGAATTCAAAGTTCCCGGTCAGGAAACCAGCCCCAAGCATATCAGAGAAATCTGAGTAGAACAGGAGGGAATAGACACTTGGTACTGATTATAAATATTACCTAAAGCGCGCCCGATCTCTCTCTTAGTTAATTTCTCAGCTTAGAGTCACGTATATCTGAAGTCGTGTTAAATACAATATTTATATCAAATAAAATGTAAAGACACTTATAGTGACATTTACTATTTAAAGTCATGAATTAGATTAATAGTTCGGGAAAGACAAAGTGAACTTACATTACAGTTTAAATAATAATTGATGGTGTATTAGTCAAATCACTCTATAATCAAAGAGTAAGTGAAAGCGGAATGGAGATAGGAAGAGAGTCTTCAACGCGAGTGACAATTTAAAACAGTGCGAACCTGAAGCAAGAAGAAGTGTTATTTAATTAGTGATATTTGAACGATAAACAACCAGTATTATTTTCTTGTGTGCGTCAGTCGTGTGCGATAATTAAAAAGTACGGTATGTGTGTAAGATCAGCGAAAGTGAAAGTGAGTTTATTAAAAGCAGAGTATGTGTAATGTATAGTGATAAATGACCACGCAATTCAGCGGAGATCCGGAATAGATAAACTCTTAACAAGGAAACTCTAACATTTCCCTATACCCATTTATTAGAATATATCAAATGTAGTAGAATCGTCTATATACTGTACCATAAAATCCCGTCTCATTTTAAAAGAACTTACGCGTAGCTGGATGCTAAATTAAAATTACCTCTTATGACTTTAGAAAGGCATTATTTATTAGTATAATTCAAATTTGAGATTTTATTTGCATTAATTTAAATTTAATGATGAACAGAAGATGATAAATTGTCATAACTGAAGTTGAATATAAATACATATATTAATCTTACTTATAGATGTTGATGATTATTGAGATGCTTAACGAATAATGAATATTTGATTGATATATTTTATGTTTAATTGTAATCTCTTCTATGAATATTTGATTCTTATATTTATGTATGTCATATGTTTATCCTATCAAGTTAGATTATTTGATTAATTTATGATTAAGGAAGAACCAAGTAAATTAAATGGCATGTAGTTATAATATGAAGTAGTTGGTTAAGTGATTTAAAGCGTCTGTCGACAACATAAGCAATATACAAATGTATTTATCGATTTCTATGATTCTTAATGATAATTAAAATATCTTAGCATCCGAACTACATTGTTTTTTATTCAAAAAACACCCTGAGATAGTATACATCTCTGACGCCCAGCAACTTTACACATTATTTTAATATTAATATTTCCATATAAGTAAACATATTTACATAAGAACAAAGAAACGCCAGGAAAACGGAACGAGACTTTCGTTTATGTAATATTTGGTCGCCCAAAACGTGGAGAGAAAAAACCAAATGTAATATTTGGCTGCCCAACTGGTGGAGCTTAATTATTATAAATGAGCTCGGCAGAATGAGACGGGATATAGACGATAAGTAGAATAACAATATGTGTTAGAGTAAGTAGATAAAATTAAATGTTAACTACAAGTAAGCTAAGGTATAGTGATCGAAAGTTAAAAAAAATTTTAATTTCTCGATCAAGTGGCACGTTCCCACACTCGAGTCGACGGACACAAGCCCAGGTCGTAAATAATGACGAATTAGGGACACGTCAGACCCGACGCCAGTGCGAAGACAAGGAAAAAACGTCTGTGTACAGCACACAATAAGAATTTGAGGGCGTCGTTGACAGCTCGCAGTTTGTTATAATTTACAGCACCCAGCAATCGAAAACAAAGACTTCGTCCAGCTGCCGAGTTACGCGGAAACGAAATGGAACGCCTGCTGTGGAGGTGAGTTGTAACGAGCACAAATATGAAAGGCTTCACTCTGCTACAAAGGAGTACAGAGCAATCTCGACAAACAGATAAACAATAGAACGTAAACTCAGTGAATACTGCAAGTGCACCCTGCACAGCGTGAAAACAAACCTTTGACAGCTTACTGGAATTTACGACTAGAAAGCGTGGGATCGACGAGAGACGACTCCAGTGAAGGGTTTATAATCGGCGGAACGAACAACGAATAACTTGAACAATTAACCAGGACTCTGCAGTCTGTTAACAAAAGATAGGTCGAACCTTGACAAAGTCTAAACAAAGGTTGACAGACAGCCGAAGAATTGCTCTAGTTTCTCAGAATCCGTACCACGTTCGTCACATGGAATACTCCGGGGATGACGACGACCAACCAGCGTTAAGCATCTTCTAAAAGAGCTCGTGGAGAGAGTAAGAAGGGTTCGGACGACGAATCGGGAAACAGAGGATGAGATCTGCAGAGGAGTACGAATTTGAAGAACCAATCACGGATCCGAAAGGGCGTAGAAATCCAGAATTTAGACTTATGGGTAAGATGTTTTAATAAAACTGTTTTGCGAAGACGCGGAGCAGCAGTCTACAATTCAATCGGTCATAAGTTAATAAGTCAGTACGTACGACGGTAAGACGGTTGGTTATAGTCGGAACGGTAATACAATTCAGTGATAGAAACAGTTTGCGCGACCTACCGAACTTCCAACTCGGTGAATTCATAAGTGAACTTAGACATACGATATAGTCTCAATTACACACAAGTCTGTTCGACAATTGTATATGTTCTGATAAACTATAGTGCGCACGGGACTTGAAACTACAACCGACGCGAACATAATAACACAAGTAATTAACATTCCAAAGTATAACAGTGAGTGACATTTCAAACACTCTCACATCACAATGAGTCGCTACGTTGAACAATTATCTGAGTGAACTATATTGAACAATTAAGCACACAGTATACACTACATCCAGATAGACGGAACAGTTAATCATGTACACGAACACGGCAAACTCTCAGAGTAATTCGGCTTAATGACGATATTAACATCTTAACATTCGAACCCCAAACACTCAACATCAACGGGGTACAACAACACCAGACACATAACAAGAGTGAAAATTCAGTGAAGTGAAGTGAAGTGATGTGCTCGTTATAACAGAGATAAGATGCGCGACGAATCCTCCAGCAGACGTCATCTCACACCGGCGGAATATTGGATAAACACTTTCACAAGATAAGCTATTATGTCTATTAAATCTTAGTAATATATACTACTGCACTGTCTCCTCTTTTCAAAGAGCAAACCCCAAGAGATTATATATATAAGTCATATGAATCATAAATTTTATAAAGCAATATTAACGTAATTCATCATCTGAGAATAATGAACGCATTTAGGTAGGGATAAAAAATATATTTGTTGATTGTTTATTGTTCGTATATGTTTTGTATATGTATATTATTTACTGCATTTGAATGTAACATATATTTATGTTTTCAGGAGACAACGTACAAATTGTATTTTGTTATTATGTGTTTTATTATGTATGTATTTGCAGGATATAGTAACTTACTTAAATAACAAGTATAATAAATAAGTAATTATTTTATATTTAATCTTGCGTTCATTATTGAAATTTAACCTTGATTATTAATTTATTTCATTCTAAGTATTTCACAAAGAGTCTCAAAAGTTATGCTAAGTATCAATGGACACAACAAACTCGACCATTGAAACGTCCGATTAACAGACTCATAAATCATATTTATTTAACAACTGTGTTGAGTCTAATCTGACGAGTATGAACTACTTTTATATATGTATTAAAGTTAACGTCCATCATAACTCTTTTAATTAATACACGAAGTTAATGAGATACAATTTACTAATTCACATTTGGATAGTCCAATAATACTTACAATTAGCATAATTACGCTCAATATAAATGGTACGGCAACCTAATTACTTAATTAATTGCCACTCCCGTTTATAACACTAAATGAAATGGCGCCCATCGCATGGCAAAAGAGAGCAGGCAGTAGTATTTAGATTAATTAAAATAATATAGTACATAAGATATTAAATAAGTGTAAGGTTAGCTTGACTGGTAAATGATAACGCGAAGCAAAGCTAAAATGGCTAACGGTAGTTCTGACAGCATGGACTTTGACGTTAACAACCAGTTAGGCGCACCCGACAACAGCGAAGAAAATTCAGTCGAACCGAATATGACTGAGGAGACGTCAGAAGTCAGAGCGCGGGGACAGGAGTCACAGCAACCACAGGAGTCCCACCAATAAGGGGAAGTCACATTACAATCGCTGATGGACTTCATGCGTGAAGTCAGAAGAGAACTGAGCGAAAATCGCAAAGAAATTAACGAAAAATTTGAGAAACAGAAGGAAAATATCGCCATAATTAAAGAAAATTTAGAAGAAAACAGGAGGGAGCAGAACGAGAAGTTCGACAGACAGAGTGAAAAGCTCAACACAGTAGAAGAAAAATTAGACAATCACAAAGAAGACGTCAAGCGACAAATGGACGAACAGCTCACGCTTATACGATCGGAAATGCGTGACCATAAGACCAGTTGCGACGATAAGATAAGCGAAGTCTTGAAGAAACAGGAGGACGCTACAAGAAAAATAAAAGATGACACCACTAAGAAGTTTGATGAAGTGTGGGAAACCCGAGAATCGGACCGCCAAGAAATTAAAAACCTTGCACAGACCACACAATCTAGTATAAAGAAGGTTTACAATAAGTTAGAACTACACATCAATAGTAATCAGAAGAAACAGGAAGAACTGAAAACCGAAATATATCACACACTCCGACAGCAGCAACAAGAGATAGGTGAGGCCAACAAAACACTCCAACAAAAAATCGATGAAGTAGACGGCCGACAAAAGACGACCGAACAGAAGCTTGACGAAAACGTCAAAGAGAAGACGACCCACATTCAGGAACTCAGGTGTCAAGTAGAGAGACTGCGGCGACAGATCACCGATGGGGAGTCTGGGCCTCACAGGACAGTCAACGGACAAGTACAGGTGGAGCTGAAGTATGACGGAACCGACAGATTTCCGATGGAATTCCTGAAGGAATTGTCGGAGTTTCAAGAAACATATTACCCGAACAGCGACATCAAGTGGATCGGTAAGCACCTAGAGAAGGACGCAAGTATATGGTGGCGTGTGATCCGGGACCAAATAAACACCTTCGAAGAATTCAAGGAGGCATTCACATTGAAGTATTGGGGGTTGGAGCGACAGGACATTATCCGCGACAACCTCGAGTACGGAAAATTTGAATGGCACGGACCGGTTACGGCTATCCAGTACATCGAACGCATCCTTTTAGAAAGCCGGCAATTAACTCCAGCATTGACCGACCGCCAACTGATAAGAAAAATCTCGAGGCACTTTGGGAGGGACTTGCAGATCGCCGTTATCACACGCGGGATCGTCACCATACCCAATTTTGAAGCCTTGATCACTGAATATACGAGCATTCAGTCAAACAGTGCAGGCAACAGGCGAACGCAATATAGGACAGCAAACGAAAGGGAAACCGGAACTAGCGAACGACCCATTGGGAACTTTGTAAACAAAAACGAGGGTGAGAGAAAACCAGTTTGGCAAGGAAGGCCGCATGGCGGTAACCGTTATGAAAATAAACCACACGGAGGGGTGAACACTGTTGAGTACATTAACTCCAAGCCAAGCACGAGTCATGCTACCGACGACAACAATTCAAGGTCGAACAATGACCAGAATAGCAAAAAAAAAAACACCCCTACACTGCGAACGACATAGTTTTTGACAACAAAAACAACCCCACGAATAATGTCAATATCCTAGTACCTGACCTGAGGGATGACTTGCTGCATGAATACGACGAGGACATTACTAAACAGATATTAAAATGTCCCGAAGTACTCATTAAATTTAACAATAACATTAAAGTTTTGGCACTTATTGACACCGGCTCGGTTATTAATGGGTTGTCAGAAGAGTGGTTCAACGCAAACAAAAGGGACATTGAACCATATGAAATTTTACCCATGACGAATTCTCTAATCATTAGTGTTGTCGGGAATAAGTCCAAACTAATTAGAAAACAAATACAGTGCGACATTGAAATTGACGGTATCAAAAATGAGTGTGTCTTTTTAATTATACCTGACCTTATTAAACAATGTATATTAGGGATAAGTTTCTTACAGGAGGTGGGATGTCGCATCGACATCGGTAATAAGAAAATAGAAATAGTGAATGCGGCTGATGAAGAGGTGCACGCCGTACCCATCATGAACATGGAACTAATGGATAATGGAGAAGAAGAAGAAATCTTGAGGAACATCGACGAGAAGATAGCAAGCATGGACTGTCAAGACGAAGAAATATTGGAAAATTTGAGGGAAATACTTATTAAGAATAGAAGAGTGTTTAGGGAATGGCCGGGGAGGATAGAAGGATACGAGCATGAGTTTCAAGTTACGGACAGGACGCCCTACTTTCAACGGGGTTGGCCTGTCACTTGCTTATCAAAAGAAAGTGAAGGACGAGATTGATAGGATGCTGCGATACGGAGTGATTGAACGATGTACGAGCCCGTTCATAAACCCACTCGTCACAGTCATCAAAAGAGATGGAAGGGTCCGTTTATGCCTGGACGCAAGAAAGATAAACGGCGTTACAATTCCCGATTATGAAGGCGTTTCCCCAATAAACGAAATCTTGGCAAGATGTAGCGACATGCGCTATCTATCTACCGTCGATGTGTCCAGCAGCTTTTGGCAAGTGCCATTGAAGGAAGAATGCATAAAGTATACCGCGTTCATGTATGAGGGAAGGTGCTACCAATTCACCGTCACACCATTCGGCCTTAGTACCAGTTCTGCGGCACTAACACGCGGATTGGATACAGTTTTAAATGAAAATGTTAAGAATAACACACTAATATACGTAGACGATTGCCTATGTTATTCTGACGATGTTCAGACACACTTAGCACATTTAGAAGCATTGTTAAATAATCTAAACGAAACTAACTTGACCGTCAACCTAAATAAGTCGCAGTTTTTCAGAAAAGAAATATCGTATCTTGGATACCAACTAACAACACGCGGCATCCAAGCTACGGAAGAGAAAGTGAAAGCCATTATGGAGTTCCCTAGGCCCAAGAATCAGAAACAGTTAAAGGGTTTCTTAGGCCTCACAAATTTCTATAACCGCTTCACAAGTAAATATGCGGAGACAACGCAACCCCTCCATGAATTATTGAAGAAGGATCACAAATTTGTATGGACGGCTGAATTAAACGACTGCTTTGTCAGAGTCAAAAACCTATTTGTTGACGCTGTAGTTTTGAGATTTCCGCGCCCAGACCAGAGGTATTACATACAGTGTGATGCTAGTGATTACGCATACGGAGGACAACTTTACCAGCTCGATGAAGACGGGGAGATTGGCGTAATCGCCTTCACTAGTAAGACATTCAAGGGTGCTGAGCGGAACTACTATACTACAGAAAAGGAGCTTTTAAGTATCGTCAGATGCTTAGAAAAATTTCGCATATATGTTCTCGGACAACCGTTAACAATAATCACTGACAACAAGGCGTTGACATTCTTAAACAAATGCCATCTGAATAATTCACGGATTACGCGATGGATTCTCGCAGTGCAAGAGTATAAGTTCGACATAATTCATTGCAAGGGCAAGGATAACATCGTAGCCGACATCTTAAGTAGGTACCCACACGATACAAAATTAGAAGAGATTCACGACAACACACATGAATATTTAATCAATCACATCACCGTGAAAATGAAACTTGAAGTGCGGAAATTAATCCAAAATATTGGAAAGCACCAGATAGAAGATGATAAGCTAAAAACGATCATCACTAAAATTAAGGAGGGAAACATAGACCCTAAATTAAATAAATTTTATTAATATGTTAACGACAAGTTATGTAGACGACAGCGGAATGAATGGAAGCTATATGTTCCTAGCAACATATCTGGGGACATAATTGCTGAAATCCATCAAATGTTCGGACATTTAGGAACAAAAAAGTGTATAAAAATGCTCCAGGAACATTTCACATTCGACTGGATGTTAAAGAAAGTAAAAACTTATATTAAAACATATGACGTTTGCCAGAAGTGCAAAGATACCAGCAACAAAGAGCTATTTGGTGGCACACGCGCTGTGATACCTACGGCCAAAGGAGATCTGGTAAGCGCAGATTATTATGGACCCCTACCGACAGGAACGGGTGGAGTCAAATATTTATTAGTCATAGTGGATAATTTCACAAAATATGTCAAATTATTCACCCTCCGAAGAGCAACAACCACTACGACGTTGCGGAGAATAAAAACGTATTGCGAACTATTCGGACGTCCAAGGGCCATTTTGACGGACAACGGGACACAGTTCACCTCCAGGAAATGGGTCAACGGTTTAAAGGAGTTGAACATCCAACCAAAGTTTTCTGCAATACGTAACCCATGTACCAATCTTGCCGAGCGGATTAACCGGCAACTTGGAAACTTGTTTCGCATTTTCGTAAGTGACCAACACACTAAATGGTCCCAGTACATAAAAACAACTGAAGCGTGTCTAAACGAGGTGTACCACGAGACAATCGAAATTACCCCTCATGAAGCACACCTCGGCACGAGACCTACACGAGCATGGGAGCAATGCTTGGACAAAGGGATCATTAGCAGTGAAGGGAAAGGCGAAAACAACATATTTGTGAAGATCAAGGAGAAGAGGGAGAAACACGCGAAACGCTGCAATGAGAGAAAGAAAATAACAAAATTTACGATTGGCGACAAGGTCTTGGTGAGAGCATACCACCAATCCGACGCTACGTTGAGGAGAATTGACAAGTTTTTCGAACTTTTCGCAGGACCGTATAAGATCAACCGCATCATCGGCGAGGCCACATATGAGCTCGTGGAGTGCGATAGCGGAAAGATGAGAGGGAGATTTAACATACGGCAAATTAAAGCGTATCATGAGCCAGCGAAAGGAAGTATGGATAACACGAGTGGGTAGCAACGACTCCGGCGGCTAGCAGAAGACGTAAGTTAGGTAATTTGCTCGCGCGGCCAGTCCAGCTAACCAAATAATGATGTGCATTTTACCATATTGTGTTTAGTTCGTATTTCAATATTAATCGTGTTTATGATCATTATATATTCGTCATTCATTATGTTAATTAGACATGTAAACATCAATATATACATAAAGTGATTTGCTAACGTGTACCATGTGTCAGAAGGACATTATGACACTATGATACAGGACACTAAAGACATTAATAATTGTGAATAATAATAACTTGTTAACATGTAGAGATTCGAATAATTTGTTTATTTAATTAATTATTCAAAAATGGACAATTGTTTTATAACTTTAAGAGTAAGCGTTTGGGTACGCATCATGAAGTATGATGATTCCTCAATTGTTTAGTTAATATGTGTATTTCATTTATCAATGTAAATCGTTTATAATATGTCACAAATTGATCATATGTATATATTTGTTTGTAGCAACAGTAACCTTGAGATAATAATAACAAGTTTAAAATTTATTTTATTGCTATATATATGTCATCGACATACGATCGATTAATCTAATTGATAGCTAATCTGCAGCTTATCTATTACGTTGTATATAGGTAGAACAAAAGAGTGTAAACGATGACAAAACAAACTCTCGAATGGGCAGATGTATATGTCTTAATTCAATTATTTACATAAAATCATATTGTATAGTCCGCATATAGACGGATAAAATGTAGAAAATGCGTTCATTTCACTCAGATGAGCGGCAATAAATTCATATGACCATATAAGACACCAAGATAGGGAATAACAATTAATTGCTCCCTATGAGAGATATATGTCATTCAACCATGTCCATTCCAAAGCAGACGGCCACGACTGGGACAGAGCGCAGAAATTGGATCAGATGTCTCCTGTAGTCCAGCATCCAATCCAATTTGGGGACAATATAGTGATCGAAATTAAAAAAAAAATTTTATTTCTCGATCAAGTGGCACGTTCCCACACTCGAGTCGACGGACACAAGCCCAGGTCGTAAATAATGACGAATTAGGGACACGTCAGACCCGACGCCAGTGCGAAGACAAGGAAAAAACGTCTGTGTACAGCACACAATAAGAATTTGAGGGCGTCGTTGACAGCTCGCAGTTTGTTACAATTTACAGCACCCAGCAATCGAAAACAAAGACTTCGTCCAGCTGCCGAGTTACGCGGAAACGAAATGGAACGCCTGCTGTGGAGGTGAGTTGTAACGAGCACAAATATGAAAGGCTTCACTCTGCTACAAAGGAGTACAGAGCAATCTCGACAAACAGATAAACAATAGAACGTAAACTCAGTGAATACTGCAAGTGCACCCTGCACAGCGTGAAAACAAACCTTTGACAGCTTACTGGAATTTACGACTAGAAAGCGTGGGATCGACGGGAGACGACTCCAGCGAAGGGTTGATAATCGGCGGAACGAACAACGAATAACTTGAACAATTAACCAGGACTCTGCAGTCTGTTAACAAAAGATAGGTCAGAACCTTGACAAAGTCTAAACAAAGGTTGACAGACAGCCGAAGAATTGCTCTAGTTTCTCAGAATCCGTACCACGTTCGTCACATGGAATACTCCGGGGATGACGACGACCAACCAGCGTTAAGCATCTTCTAAAAGAGCTCGTGGAGAGAGTAGGAAGGGTTCGGACGACGAATCGGGAAACAGAGGATGAGATCTGCAGAGGAGTACGAATTTGAAGAACCAATCACGGATCCGAAAGGGCGTAGAAATCCAGAATTTAGACTTATGGGTAAGATGTTTTAATAAAACTGTTTTGCGAAGACGCGGAGCAGCAGTCTACAATTCAATCGGTCATAAGTTAATAAGTCAGTACGTACGACGGTAAGACGGTTGGTTATAGTCGGAACGGTAATACAATTCAGTGATAGAAACAGTTTGCGCGACCTACCGAACTTCCAACTCGGTGAATTCATAAGTGAACTTAGACATACGATATAGTCTCAATTACACACAAGTCTGTTCGACAATTGTATATGTTCTGATAAACTATAGTGCGCACGGGACTTGAAACTACAACCGACGCGAACATAATAACACAAGTAATTAACATTCCAAAGTATAACAGTGAGTGACATTTCAAACACTCTCACATCACAATGAGTCGCTACGTTGAACAATTATCTGAGTGAACTATATTGAACAATTAAGCACACAGTATACACTACATCCAGATAGACGGAACAGTTAATCATGTACACGAACACGGCAAACTCTCAGAGTAATTCGGCTTAATGACGATATTAACATCTTAACATTCGAACCCCAAACACTCAACATCAACGGGGTACAACAACACCAGACACATAACAAGAGTGAAAATTCAGTGAAGTGAAGTGAAGTGATGTGCTCGTTATAACAGAGATAAGATGCGCGACGAATCCTCCAGCAGACGTCATCTCACACCGGCGGAATATTGGATAAACACTTTCACAAGATAAGCTATTATGTCTATTAAATCTTAGTAATATATACTACTGCACTGTCTCCTCTTTTCAAAGAGCAAACCCCAAGAGATTATATATATAAGTCATATGAATCATAAATTTTATAAAGCAATATTAACGTAATTCATCATCTGAGAATAATGAACGCATTTAGGTAGGGATAAAAAATATATTTGTTGATTGTTTATTGTTCGTATATGTTTTGTATATGTATATTATTTACTGCATTTGAATGTAACATATATTTATGTTTTCAGGAGACAACGTACAAATTGTATTTTGTTATTATGTGTTTTATTATGTATGTATTTGCAGGATATAGTAACTTACTTAAATAACAAGTATAATAAATAAGTAATTATTTTATATTTAATCTTGCGTTCATTATTGAAATTTAACCTTGATTATTAATTTATTTCATTCTAAGTATTTCACAAAGAGTCTCAAAAGTTATGCTAAGTATCAATGGACACAACAAACTCGACCATTGAAACGTCCGATTAACAGACTCATAAATCATATTTATTTAACAACTGTGTTGAGTCTAATCTGACGAGTATGAACTACTTTTATATATGTATTAAAGTTAACGTCCATCATAACTCTTTTAATTAATACACGAAGTTAATGAGATACAATTTACTAATTCACATTTGGATAGTCCAATAATACTTACAATTAGCATAATTACGCTCAATATAAATGGTACGGCAACCTAATTACTTAATTAATTGCCACTCCCGTTTATAACACTAAAAAGGAAATCCTAATTAAATAATAATACAAATAGTAAAAGTAAAATGGCTGATAATAGTGATATTACGGTGGTTCCGAGGTTGAGTTTGATGTTAATAATCAAGTGGGAGAGAAAGGATGGGGTGAAGCTACGGAAAGCGAAAGCCCGGAGGTCTCTTCAGAGGCGAGGGGACAACGACAACATGATGAAGTACGAGCCGAAACAGAACAAATACAGTCACAAAATGAAACCAAACAACAAACACCTACAAACATAGATATAGTCGCGTTATTACAACAATTCACACAACGATTAGAACAGAGAATGACAGAAAACACTAAACAATCAGAACAACGTATAACAGAAAACACTAACAAAAACTTAGCACAACTATTCGCAGAAAATAATAGAAAGAATGAAGAAAACACCAAACGTTTACTAGAAGAAAACAATAAACAAATAGAACGGAACATAACAAAAACAATGACAAAAAATATAACACGTATAGAGAAAAGAATAGACGAAATAGAACGCAAGATGGAAGAAAAATACACACAACAAACACAAGAGCACAAAACACAAACAGAACAACAAATACAGGTAATACGCAACGAAAACCAGGAAACTGCAACATGGATACGTACAGAGGTCAAAGATGTCGTGAGAGATGAGGTAACAAAAGTGCGTACGGAAGCGAAAGATTACTGGGAGAAATGTGAAGAATCGCTACAGCAACACCAAGCTAGTGTCGCACATGAACTCAGAACCATCACCAATAAAATAATCATACACAAAAAGAAGACTGAAGAACAGGTCGAACAACTCAAAGAGTGTTACGAAAACAACTGTTCGTCAATCGAAGAAAAGATCAGCAAGATAAAAGAAGATATGCGTCATAAAATAGCGCAGATTGAACGCACACCGAGACAGCAAGGAGTGGTGTTGGAGCACACAAAGAACATAAACTTCAATGGAGAAGGGGGTACCCCATGGAGTTTGTGAAAGAACTGGAGGCGATACACCGCGAATACTATCAGGACGAAGATATAAGATGGATCGGGAGGCACTTGGACGGCGAAGCAGCAATTTGGTGGAAACTAATACGTAGTGATTCCAGACGGCATTTACGTCCAAGTACTGGAACCAGATGATTCAGGAGACAGTTCGTGATAAACTGGAATTCGGTAGGTATAGACCAGAGAGCGGGTTAAGTATGACTCAGTACATGGAGAGATGCATACTACAGAATCGGCAGCTAATACCTCCAATCTCTGACCAGCATTTAATTCACAAACTGGCTAACCACTACCACAGAGATATCGCAGTGGCATGTATTACGAGGGGAGTGCGGAACATCACAGAGTTTCAAAACTTGCTAATGGAATTTGCGGCATTGCGACAAAGGATGAATGGAGCTAACGGGGAATGCACTTTGCAAGTTGAGCCTAAGCAGGAAGGAAACATAAATCATGCAAATCACCCGTCAGAGAATAGAACAGAACGGCACAAAAACCAACGTCATAAAGGACCTTGGAGACATGAAGGACGAGCGAGAGAGGCGAATGAGAGAGACAGAAGATTACCGAAGCGGCTATACGAATCCCAAATAAATACAATTGCCTCGACCAGCGGTATACAAACAACGAGCCAGGTAGACAGTAGTACTAACGCTCAAATGAACGGAAATACCCAGTCAAAAAACTAATTAACGATTATTTTAGTGCTAAGGTAGAATTAGAAGCTAGCTATAAGATAAGTAATACTACATTCACAGATATAAGGGACACTCTGATGGAAGAGGAGTCACCATATAAAGAAATTAATAAGATTAAATGTCCCGAGTTGGATGTACAGTAAAATTCACTAGACATGAATCAACCGTTTTCGTGCTAACTGCGCAGGTTATGTAATGCGCATGCGTCAACAGAGAAAGATAGCTTAGTCTTCTCTGAGACGCTGTGGAGGTTATTGTGTGAGTACTTTTCAAAAAACATCAGTATTCATCAAAAGTGAAGCGCTTACATAGTTTCATTTCATTTGAATTAGAACAGCGTAATAGTAATAGATAATGCCTCCTACCACAATGTACGAATAAATCCACCTCCAACATCATTAACAAAAAAGGCAGACATGATTAACTGGTTAAAAAACCATTACATTCCTTGTAGTCCATCTATGTTAAAGCCTGAGGTGTATGCACTAATTAAACAAAACAAACCAACTTACAAAACTTTTAAAATAGATGCTATTTTGGCAAACCATGGACATTCCGTTTCACGACTTACACCCTATCAGGCGGATTTTAGTCTTACGGAACTGACTTTGGCAACCGTGAACGTGAACCGTGACTTTGGCATGCGGTTGAAAGAAAAAACGTGCATTTTTTCTGTAGACAGTGTCAAAGGAATTTTGTTGTATTTCTCCTGCAGACTAGAGATCAAGACGTGATGTCATGAAAATTGAAAATGACTACGTGAGATCGGACCAAATAAGGGATACTGTAACAGATCGTTTAGAAAGTAATGTAAGACGAGAGCAGCAGTGAAGGCAATTTGAGTGATAGTGATAACAGGCTAACGGTGATAACAGTGACGGAAGTATTAGTAGGGTGAAGAATTTACCTAAATAATTATTGTAATTGCGTGTAAGTAAATGTGCTCTATTGTACGTAATAGTTTCATTCTAATTGTTGCATTAATATTCTCTCCTGTTCTTCACGGATAGTTTACATCTGCTTGTTTTTTAAACACAAACACACAAAATCATTTCACGTATGAGGCTGTTATTCAAATAAATTAAGATGCCAGAGCAATGTGGATCATATATTATTACGTTTTTCGTGAACCGTAACATGTACACAAAGTGTACACATTCCAAAATATATAACGATTGTTGATGTCTAGGCTCGACTTTCGAGAAACATTGCAACAGACACAACACGGCAAGTCACTGTTTAGAAAATAATGGCAGTATTAAACAGTTTATAACTGTGTGAAATCTTTATTACATTGTCTCTTTCTGTTGTGTCTGACGCTTGTTTCGTCTTACAAAATGTCCACGTTTACTGTCATAATCGAAATCAAAACTTACCTACAATCTAATTTTTAGTATGCCTATTTAGTAACTTAGTAAAAAGTAGAGAATTAGGCCTAAATATAAAACGTACTAAACTGTAAAAACTATAGTGATCAAAATTTTAAAAATTTATAATTTCTCGATCAAGTGGCACGCTCACACACTCGAGTTGACAGACACAATCCCGGGTCGTAAATAAAGACGAATTAGGGACACGTCAGACCCGACGCCAGTGCGAAGACAATGATAAAAACGGCTGTGTACACGCCACAATAAGAATCTAAGGAACGTCGTTGACAGCTCAAAGTTTGTTACAATTTACAGTACCCAGCGAACGAAACAAAGGCCTAGTCCAGCTGCCTGGTTACGCAGAAATGAAACGGAACACATGCTGTGGGGGTGTGTTGTAACGAGCACACATAAGAACGTTACGCCCAGCAACAAAGGGTACAGAGAAATCTCGACAAATATGTAAACAATGGAACGGACACTCAGTGAATACTGGAGGTACGCACAGCCCAGCATGAAAACAAACCCTGACAGCTAGCTAAATTTACAACTAGAAAGCGTGGGATTCGTCCAGGGATGTCACCAACGAAGAGTTGATAATCGGCGGAACGAGCGAAGGGTAAATGAACAATTGACCAAGACACTGCAGACTCTTAACAAAAGCTAAGTCAGAGTACCTCGACAACGTGGAAACAAAGGTTGACAGACAGGCGAGAGAATTGCCCTAGTTTCTGAGAATCAGCACAACGTTCGTCGCTGGAATATTCCGGGGATGTCGGCAACCAACCAGCGTTGGGCATCTTCCTAAAGAACTCGTGGAGAGAGTAATAACGACTCGAACGACGAATCGGGAAACCGATGACAAGACCTACAAGGTGGTAGGAATTTAAAGGAACCTATCAGCTACGACGTAAGGCGTGGAAATATAGAAGTTGCCTTCTGGGTAGTATGTTTGATAAAAACTGTTTGCGAGGACGCGGAGCCAGTTAGTAACACAGTAGTTATGGCAGTAATACGGTAGAAGACGAGTAATAGTAGTTGCAGTAATAGTAGTAGTTGGAGCGGTAATAACGGTAGTAATTGAAATAGTTTACGCGACGTACTCAACTTTTAACTCAGTGAAATCGTAACCAAGTCGCGGTCTTGAGTGAACTTAGACATTCAATTCAATCACGATTACACAAAAGTCTGTTCGACAGTTATATGAGTTCCGATAATCAACAGTGCGAATAGACATAACTATCGTTAAATATCAGTGTGTACGTGACTCTAAAAAACTACGACCGACACGCAACATAATAAATAAGTGAGTAACATTCCGAGAATAAAACAGTGGGTGACAGTTCAAACACTATTCCACCATAATGATTCGCTATATTGAACATTTGAACTGAGTGAATCAACCCGAACACTATTACACACATTGCATACACTACGTCCAAGACAGAAGAAATAGTTAACTATATGAACACACACAGCAAACTCTAACAGTAAACCATTTAATGACGATGTTGGCATCTTAACACTTGAACTCCAAAAACACTTGACACCAGCGGGGAGTACAACACCACACTATACATAACGAGAGTGGAAATTAGTGAAGTGAAGTGAAGTGTTCTTCAATTAACAGTGATTAGGATGTACAAGGAATCCACCAGCGGATGTCATCTTCACCGATGGAATTTTGGATAAACCCTTTTGCAAGATAAGCCTTTATGTTTCTTAAATCCTAGTGATACATATACTACTGCACTGTCTCATCTTTCCAAAGAGCTACTCCCGAGAGATTTTGTAAAGTTATATAAATCATAAATCTTATAATGTTAATATTAAAGTAATTCATCTGAGCATAATGAACGCATTTAGCTAGGGATAAAATATATTTGATTGCTTATTGTTTGTATATGTATATTATTGTGTTGTATGTGAATGTACTGTATGTCTTGTTTCAGGAAACAACGAACGAATATTATTGTAATTTTGTTATTATGTGTTTTAATTATGTATTTGCAGGACATAGTAATTTATTTAACCACAATATAATAAATAAGTAATTATTATTTATATACTTAAATCTTGCGTTCATTGTTGCAAATTAACCTTGACAATTAATTTATCACGTTCCAAGTAATTTCATAAAGAGTCTCAGAGTTATGCTAATTATCAATGGACACAACCAAATCGACCATTGAAATGTCAGATTAACAGGCTCATACAAATCATATTGATTTGATAACTATATTGAGTCTAATCCGACTAATATAATTTACTTTCATATGTGTGTTAAATATTAATGTCAATTACAACCCTGTTTGATTACATATAATTAGTATACGAATTTAATTAAACCCAATTTACCAATTTATAATTGGATTATTCGATAATAATAATAATTAGCATAATTACACTAAATATAAATGGCGCCCAACGTGGGGCAAAAGAGAGCAGGCAGTAGTAGTTAGATTAAGGAAAATAATATAATACAATAAGATATTTATAGTGTAAGGTTAGCTTGACTGGTAACTGGATGATAACGAGAAGTAAAGCTAAAATGTCTAGCGGTAGTTCAGACAGCATGGACTTTGACATTAACAACCAGTTAGGCGTACCCGACAACGGAGAAGAAAACTCATCGGTCGAACCAAATATGACTGAGGAGACGTCAGAGGTCAGAGCGCGGGGACAGGAGTCCCAACAACCACAAGAGGAAGTGACACTGCGCTCGCTGATGGACTTCATGCGTACACAAAGTGAAAGTCTCAAAGTAATGAATGAGAAACTCGATAAACAGAACGAGAAATTCGAGAAACAGAAGGAAGAAACCAATGAGAACCTCAAAGTAATTAAGGAAAATTTAGAAGAAAACAGAAGAGAACAGAACGAAAAATTCGACAAAATGAACGAAAAATTAGATGATCACAAAGAAGATGTCAAGCGACAGATGGCCGAACAGCTCGCGCAGATACAAGCGGAAATGCGTGACTACAAGACCAGTTGTGACGACAAAATAAGTGAAGTCCTGAAGAAACAGGAGGACGCTACAAAAGAATTAAAGGATGACACCACTAAAAGGTTTGATGAAGTGTGGGAAACCCGAGAGTCGGATCGTCAAGAAGTCAAGAACCTTGCACAGAACACACAAACCAGTATTAAAAAAGTCCACAATAAGTTAGAATCACATATCAACAATAACCAGAAGAAACAAGAAGAATTAAAAACCGAAATATACCACACACTTAGACAGCAGCAACAAGAACTAGGAGAAACAAACAACACACTACAGCAAAAAATTGAAGAAGTAGACGGCAGACAAAAGACGACTGAACAGAAACTCGACGAAAACGTCAAGGAGAAGACAACCCACATTCAAGAACTAAGGTGTCAATTAGAAAGACTGCGGCGACAGATAACCGAAGGGGAGTCTGGGCCAAACAGAACAGTCAACGGGCAAGTACAGGTGGAACGTAAGTACGACGGAACCGACAGATTCCCGATGGAGTTCCTGAAAGAATTGTCGGAGTTCCAAGAATTGTATTACCCAGATAATGACATCAAATGGATCGGGAAGCACTTAGAGAAGGACGCGAGTATATGGTGGCGCATAATCCGGGACCAAATAACCACATTTGAAGAGTTCAAGAAGGCGTTCACGTTGAAGTATTGGGGATTAGAGCGACATGACATCATTCGTGACAACCTCGAATACTGAAAATTTGAATGGCACGGACCGGTTACAGCTATCCAGTATATTGAAAGAATCCTTTTAGAAAGCCGACAATTAACTCCCGCACTGACCGACCGGCAATTGATAAGGAAAATTTCTAGGCATTTTGGGAGAGATCTGCAGATCGCTGTTATCACACGCGGGATCACCACAATACCTAATTTTGAAGCCTTATCACTGAGTATACAAGTATTCAGTCAAACAGTGGAAGCAACAGGCGGACGCAATATCGGTCAACTGATGAAAGGGAAAGCGGAACTAACGACCGACCGAGAGGGAGCTTTGTAAATAAAAACGAAGGTGACAGAAAACAAGTTTGGCAGGGGAGGCCACACGGTAACCGTTACGGAGACAAACAGTACAATGGGATGAACACTGTTGAGTTCATTAACTCTAAGCCAAGCACGAGCCAGGCGACTGACGATAATAACCCAAGGACGAATACCGACCATAATGGCAAAAAAAAACACCCCTGCACAGCGAACGACTTAGTTTTTGTCAACAAACACAACGTCACCAATAATGTCAGCATTTTATTACCAGACCTGAGGGATGACCTGCTACAAGCATACGACGAGGACATCAATAAACAAATATTAAAATGTCCCGAAGTACTTATTAAATTCAACAATGACATTAAGGTTTCGGCACTTATCGACACCGGCTCTGTTATTAACGGGTTATCAGAAGAGTGGTTCAACGTAAATAAAAAGGACATTGAACCATATGAAATTTTACCTATGACAAATTCTCTCATCATTAGTGCTGTTGGCAATAAGTCCAAATTAATCAGTAAGCAGATACTGTGCGACATTGAAATTTACGGGATCAAGAATAAATGTGTTTTCTTAGTTATACCTGATCTTATTAAGCAATGTATATTAGGAATAAGTTTTTTACAGGAGGTGGGATGTCGCATCGACATCGGTAATAAGAAGATAGAATTAATCAATGCAGCTGATGAAGAGGTGCGCGCCGTACCCATCATGAACATAGAACTACTAAATAATGGAGAAGAAGAAGAAATCCTGAGGAACATCGACGAGAAGATAGCAAGCATGGATTGTCAAGACGAAGAGATATTGGAACGATTGAGGGAAATACTTATAAAGAATGGGAGAGTGTTCAGGGAATGCCCGGGGAGGATAGAAGGATACGAGCATGAATTTCAAGTAACGGACAGGACGCCCTACTTTCAACGGGGTTGGCCTGTACCACTTGCATATAAAGAAAAAGTAAATGACGAGATTCACAGGATGCTGCGGTACGGAGTGATTGAATGATGCACGAGTCCGTTCATAAATCCACTCGTCACAGTCATCAAAAGAGATGGAAGGGCCCGTTTATGCCTAGATGCAAGAAAGATAAACGGCGTTACGATTCCCGATTATGAAGGCGTTTCCCCGATCAACGAAATTTTGGCAAGATGTAGTGAGATGCGCTACCTATCTACCGTTGATTTGTCCAGCAGCTTTTGGCAAGTGCCATTGAAGGAAGAATGCAGAAAGTATACCGCGTTCATGTATGAGGGAAGGTGCTACCAATTCACCGTCACACCATTCGGCCTTAGTACCAGTTCGGCGGCACTGACACGCGGATTGGATACAGTTTTGGATGAAGATGTCAAGAGAAATACGCTAAGATACGTTGACGATTGCTTATGTTATTCTAACGATGTTCAGACGCACCTAGCACATTTAGAAGCACTGTTAAACAATCTCAACAAAACAAACTTGATCGTCAACCTCAATAAATCGCAGTTCTTCAGAAAAGAAATCTCGTATCTTGGATACCAACTGACGACACGCGGCATCCAAGCTACGGAAGAGAAAGTGAAAGCTATTATGGATTTCCCGAAGCCCAAGAATCAGAAACAGTTAAAAGGTTTCTTAGGCCTCACTAATTTCTATAACCGCTTCACAAGTAAATATGCGGAGACCACGCAACCTCTCCATGAATTATTGAAGAAAGATCGCAAGTTTTTATGGACGGCTGAATTAGACGATTGCTTTGTCAGAGTCAAGAACTTATTTGTGGATGCTGTAGTTTTAAGATTTCCGCGCCCAGACCAGAGGTATTACACACAATGTGATGCTAGTGATTACGCATACGGAGGACAACTTTATCAGCTTGATGAAGAAGGGGAGATTGGCGTGATCGCCTTCACGAGTAAAACATTCAAGGGTGCCGAGCGGAACTACTACACTACAGAAAAGGAGCTCTTAAGTATCGTTAGATGCTTAGAAAAATTCCGCATATATGTTCTCGGACAACCGTTGACGATAATAACTGACAACAAGCCGTTGACGTTCCTAAACAAATGCCATTTGAATAATTCGAGGATTACGCGATGGATTCTCGGCTGTGCAAGAATATAAGTTCGATATTATCCATTGCAAGGGCAAGGACAACATCGTAGCCGACATCTTAAGCAGGTACCCACACGATACGAAATTAGATGAAGTTCAAGACAATACGCATGAATATTTGGTCAATCACTTCATCATTAAGATGAAACTCGAAGTCCGAAAATTAATCCAAAATATTGGAAAACACCAAATAGAAGATGACAAGCTTAAGACAATCATTAATAAAATTAAGGAGGGAAGTTTAGACCCAAATTTGAATAAATTTTATAAATATGTCAATGACAAATTATATAGGCGACAACGGAACGAATGGAAGCTATATGTTCCTAGCAACATATCTGGGGACATAATCGCTGAAATTCACCAAATGTTCGGACATTTAGGGACGAAGAAGTGTATGAAAATGCTCCAGGAACATTTCACGTTCGACCGGATGTTGAAGAAGGTCAAAACGTATATACAAACATGCGACGTTTGCCAGAAGTGCAAAGACACCAACAACAAAGAGCTATTTGGTGGCACACGTGCTGTGATACCTACAGCAAGAGGAGATCTGGTAAGCGCAGACTATTATGGACCCCTACCGACAGGAACGGGTGGTGTTAAATACCTACTAGTAATAGTGGATAATTTCACAAAATACGTTAAATTATTCACCCTCCGAAGAGCAACAACCACTACGACGTTGCGGAGGATAAAAGCTTATTGTGAACAGTTCGGACGACCAAGGGCCATTTTGACGGACAACGGGACACAGTTCACCTCCAGAAAATGGGTCGACGGTTTAAAGGAGTTGAACATCCAACCGAAGTTTACCGCAATACGAAACGCTTGTACTAATCTTGCCGAGAGGATTAACCGGCAACTTGGGAACTTGTTTCGAATTTTCGTGAGTGAACGACACACTAAATGGTCCCAATACATAAAGACAATCGAAGCGTGTCTGAACGAGGTGTACCACGAGACAATCGAAATTACCCCTCATGAAGCACACCTCGGTACGAGACCTACACGAGCATGGGAACAATGCTTGGACAAAGGGATCATTAGCAGTGAAGGAAAGGGCGAAAATAATATATTTGTGAAAATCAAGGAGAAGAGAAAAAAGCACGCGAAGCGCTGCAACGAGAGTAAGAAGATAACGAAGTTTTCAATTGGCGACAAGGTATTGGTAAGAACGTACCATCAATCAGACGCTATGTTGAGAAAAATCGACAAGTTTTTCGAGCTATTTTCAGGACCGTATAAGATCAACCGTATCATCGGCGAGCCCACGTATGAGCTCGTGGAATGCGATAACGGAAAGGTACGAGGAAGATTTAACATACGACAAATTAAGGCATATCATGAACCGGCGAAAGAAGTACGGATTACACAAGAAGGTAGTAATGACTCCGGCTGCTAGATGACTGTAAAGCGGAATACGTAAATCATGTAATTTGCTCGCGCGGCCAGTCCAGCTAACCAAATAATGGTGTACATTTTACTGTACTGTGTTTAATTCATACTTCAATATCAATTGTGTTTATGATCACCATGTATTCATTATTTACAATGCTAATTAGGTATTTAAACATCAATATGTATAAAGTAATTTGATAACGTGTACCATGTATCAAAGGGACATTATGATACAATGATACAGGACATTAATATTTGTGAAATAATAACTTGATAAAAATGTAGTGAATCGAGTAATTTGCTTATGCAATTAATAATTTAAATATGAAACAACCGTTTTGTAACTTTAGGAATAAGCGTCTAGGTATACATCATGAGGTATGATGAATCCTTAATTGTTTAATTAATATGCATATTTCCTTTATTAATGTAATCGTTTATAATATGTCACAAGTTAATCCTATGTATATATTTATTTGTTAGCAACTATAGTCATGAGATACTAGTAACGAATTAAAAATTATTTTGTTGTCATATGATTCATCGATATATGATCGATTGATTTAATTGCTATCTAATCTTCAGCTAATTTATTACGTTATATAGGTATGTAGGAATGTAGACGATGACAAAACAAACTGTCTAATGGGCAGATGTAAATATCTTAGTTCAATTATTTACATGAAATAATATTGTATAATCCGCATATAAACGGATAGAATGTAGAAAATGGGTTCATTTCACTCAGATGGGCGGCAATAAATTCATATGATCATGTAAGACCCCAAGATAGAGAATAACTATTAATTGCTCTATATGTGAGATATATGTCACTCAACCACGTCCATTCCAAAGCAGACGTCCACGACTGGGACAGAGCGCAGAAATTGGATCAGATGTCTCCTGTTAATCCAACATCCAATCCAATTTGGGGACAATATAGTGATCAAAATTTTAAAAATTTATAATTTCTCGATCAAGTGGCACGCTCACACACTCGAGTTGACAGACACAATCCCGGGTCGTAAATAAAGACGAATTAGGGACTCGTCAGACCCGACGCCAGTGCGAAGACAATGATAAAAACGGCTGTGTACACGCCACAATAAGAATCTAAGGAACGTCGTTGACAGCTCAAAGTTTGTTACAATTTACAGCACCTAGCGAACGAAACAAAGGCCTAGTCCAGCTGCCTGGTTACGCAGAAATGAAACGGAACACATGCTGTGGGGGTGTGTTGTAACGAGCACACATAAGAACGTTACGCCCAGCAACAAAGGGTACAGAGAAATCTCAACAAATATGTAAACAATAGAACGGACACTCAGTGAATACTGGAGGTACGCACAGCCCAGCATGAAAACAAACCCTGACAGCTAGCTAAATTTACAAATAGAAAGCGTGGGATTCGTCCAGGGATGTCACCAACGAAGAGTTGATAATCGGCGGAACGAGCGAAGGGTAAATGAACAATTGACCAAGACACTGCAGACTCTTAACAAAAGCTAAGTCAGAGTACCTCGACAACGTGGAAACAAAGGTTGACAGACAGGCGAGAGAATTGCCCTAGTTTCTGAGAATCAGCACAACGTTCGTCGCTGGAATATTCCGGGGATGTCGGCAACCAACCAGCGTTGGGCATCTTCCTAAAGAACTCGTGGAGAGAGTAATAACGACTCGAACGACGAATCGGGAAACCGATGACAAGACCTACAAGGTGGTAGGAATTTAAAGGAACCTATCAGCTACGACGTAAGGCGTGGAAATATAGAAGTTGCCTTCTGGGTAGTATGTTTGATAAAAACTGTTTGCGAGGACGCGGAGCCAGTTAGTAACACAGTAGTTATGGCAGTAATACGGTAGAAGACGAGTAATAGTAGTTGCAGTAATAGTAGTAGTTGGAGCGGTAATAACGGTAGTAATTGAAATAGTTTACGCGACGTACTCAACTTTTAACTCAGTGAAATCGTAACCAAGTCGCGGTCTTGAGTGAACTTTCAATTCAATCACGATTACACAAAAGTCTGTTCGACAGTTATATGAGTTCCGATAATCAACAGTGCGAATAGACATAACTATCGTTAAATATCAGTGTGTACGTGACTCTAAAAAACTACGACCGACACGCAACATAATAAATAAGTGAGTAACATTCCGAGAATAAAACAGTGGGTGACAGTTCAAACACTATTCCACCATAATGATTCGCTATATTGAACATTTGAACTGAGTGAATCAACCCGAACACTATTACACACATTGCATACACTACGTCCAAGACAGAAGAAATAGTTAACTATATGAACACACACAGCAAACTCTAACAGTAAACCATTTAATGACGATGTTGGCATCTTAACACTTGAACTCCAAAAACACTTGACACCAGCGGGGAGTACAACACCACACTATACATAACGAGAGTGGAAATTAGTGAAGTGAAGTGAAGTGTTCTTCAATTAACAGTGATTAGGATGTACAAGGAATCCACCAGCGGATGTCATCTTCACCGATGGAATTTTGGATAAACCCTTTTGCAAGATAAGCCTTTATGTTTCTTAAATCCTAGTGATACATATACTACTGCACTGTCTCATCTTTCCAAAGAGCTACTCCCGAGAGATTTTGTAAAGTTATATAAATCATAAATCTTATAATGTTAATATTAAAGTAATTCATCTGAGCATAATGAACGCATTTAGCTAGGGATAAAATATATTTGATTGCTTATTGTTTGTATATGTATATTATTGTGTTGTATGTGAATGTACTGTATGTCTTGTTTCAGGAAACAACGAACGAATATTATTGTAATTTTGTTATTATGTGTTTTAATTATGTATTTGCAGGACATAGTAATTTATTTAACCACAATATAATAAATAAGTAATTATTATTTATATACTTAAATCTTGCGTTCATTGTTGCAAATTAACCTTGACAATTAATTTATCACGTTCCAAGTAATTTCATAAAGAGTCTCAGAGTTATGCTAATTATCAATGGACACAACCAAATCGACCATTGAAATGTCAGATTAACAGGCTCATACAAATCATATTGATTTGATAACTATATTGAGTCTAATCCGACTAATATAATTTACTTTCATATGTGTGTTAAATATTAATGTCAATTACAACCCTGTTTGATTACATATAATTAGTATACGAATTTAATTAGACCCAATTTACCAATTTATAATTGGATTATTCGATAATAATAATAATTAGCATAATTACACTAAAAAACCTTAAAAACAATTAAAAGAATAACAAAAGAATTTTAAAATTATAAGAATAATTGAAAAGTTAGTTAAGTTGGTAAAAAGTAAGTTACATATATCTATGCGCGCGCGCGCGCGCGCGCGCGCGTGTGTGTGTGGTGTTGGTAGGGCTGTAAAATTTTGTTTGGTAAAGTAGACCAATGTTTTCAACTGCGTTAGTAGACATTTCCCTCTCTCTCTCTCTCTCGGCTTCCACTGCTTCCGATTTCTCTCCACTACAACCTGCGCGCTGCTTCATGTCTATTTAATATTACTGTACTACTAAATGAAATACCAGTAAAGGCGCTGATTGATACTGGCAGTCAGATTAATGCGATATCAGCAGAATGGTATCATTTGAACAAGAAGCGTCTGGGTAATATACCTGTACTGAAAATTACAAATTTAATTATTAAAGGAGCAGTTGGGAAGAAATCAAACAAAAACACACAACAAATCATGCTCGCAATTAAGATTGGAGAGTATGTGGCTGATGCGGTATTTATAGTTGTTCCCAACCTCATCAGAGAATGTATAATCGGTATTAATTTGTTACAAGAAAGTAGGTGCATAATCAATCTTCCAAATAATAAAATACTATTTCAAAATAGCAACGGTAGCGGAGAGGAGCCCGTAATTGCGGAAATAATAACGGTAGCACTCGAAGAAACAGAAGAGGGAATTACCAATGCAATCCAAGAGAAATTAGACGAAACATCCGGGATTGATTCGAAAACAAAGGGAGAATTGAAGAGAATCCTAAACTCAAACCAACAAGTATTTCGTGAGATGCCAGGAAGGATCAATAAGTACGAACACAAATTAAAAATAACTGACACAACCCCTTACTGTCTGAAAGGGTGGCCTGTTCCACTAAAATACCAAAATGCTGTGGAAGAAGAAATCAAGAAAATGGAGAAATGCAGCGCAATAGAGCGTGCAAACAGTCCATATGTGAACCCAATGGTGACGGTAGTAAAGAGAGATCAAACAGTACGACTATGTCCTGACGCAAGGAGGATCAATTCGGTCACTATTCCAGATCACGAAGGAACAATACCGATTGACCAGGTGTTGGCGAGCTGCGGACGAGTAAAGGTAATGAGTAGCATTGACCTAACCAGCAGCTTCTGGCAAATTCCTCTTGCTGAAGAGTCACGGGACTACACTGGATTTCTGTACAAAGAAAAATGTTACAGATATACTGTCACACCATTCGGGCTGAAGACGAGTTTGGCGAGTCTAACACGCGGGCTGGATAAGGTATTGTGTGAGGAAGTGAAAAAATTTACTATATTGTATGTGGACGATTGTTTGTGCGTGTCGGAAAATATTGATGAACACTTGGTACACTTAAGAATGTTGCTGAATAACCTCAGAAGAGAAAACGTCACGGTTAATCTCAAAAAGTCTAAATTCTTCCGTGATAGAATTAATTACTTGGGGTATGAGTTAACTACTAATGGGATCAGCGCTTCTACAGAGAAAATTTCTGCTATTATGGAGTTTCCGAGACCGAAAAACCCGAAACAATTAAAGGAATTTCTTGGCCTTACAAATTTCTACAATAAGTTCACCAGCAAATATGCGGAAAAAACCAAACCACTTCTACAGTTGTTGAAAAAGGGTACTAAATTCAAGTGGACTGCAGAATTAGAAAATAATTTCAACGAGGTAAAGAAACTATTTGTCGACACGGTTATGCTAAGACACCCAGACCCGAACAAAAGGTTTTAAATATCACTATAATATTGACGACTCGGAACACAAAGTTTTTTATAAGTAAAAACGTAAAGTTTTACCTTACAGCCTAAACCGGCTTTCACCTATAGAAGGCTTCATCAGAGGCTGTCGTTAGTAGCGCTGCTCGTCTTGTTGTTGGCGACGAGAAAGTGTTTCGAAAGATTGAAGCTGTGTGTGTGTGGTGAGATGTGTTCGAATAATGCGTGCGATTTGAATTGTGTCTGTTCGTTTAGGATGTCGTTTTTATTTGTTTTTGTGTGTTTGTATATTTCTAATTGTTCTAGAGTGTCTAGTTTTCGGCCTTTTGTGTGTACGTGTAGTATGTTCATGTTATTGTCGATGTTTTTATATGTGTGGTTTGCTTCAATGAGGTGGTTTGCGAAGGTAGATTCTGTAGTGGTGTGGAGTGCTTTTGTGTGTTCAATGTATCTCTGTTTGAAGCTACGTCCTGTCTGGCCTATGTAGAATTTACTGCAATTTGAACAATTTAGTTTATATACACCGGGTAGATCGAATTTGTTTTGTGCTTTGGGCATGCGTTTTGATAGTGTGTGTTCTGTTTTGTTAGTAGTTTTGTAAGCGATTCTGTATCCTGCTTTTTTGAATTTGTGGGCAATTTTTTCTGTTTGTTTGTTGATGTATGTTAGTGTTATGAATTTGTTGTTTTCTGTCTTTGTCTGTTGTTTGTTTTGTGTTTTGTTTAGGAGTTTACTGACTATTGTTCTGTCATAACCGTTAGATTCTGCTAGATATTTTATCGTGTTTAGTTCGTCTTTGTAGTCTATTTCATCTAAGGGGATGTTGTTAAGTCTATGTATCATGGTTCTAAAAGCAGCTAGTTTGTGTTGTATTGGGTGATTGGAGGTGTTGTGTATTAGTGTGTCAGTTGTAGTTGGTTTTCTGTATATACTGAATTTGTGCCTGTGTTCTAGTTTTGTGATGGAGAGGTCTAAGAAGTTTATGGTATTGTTGTGTTCGTATTCGGCAGTGAAGGTTATGTTTTTATGTATTTTGTTTATGTGCGTTAGTAACTGTTCACATTGTCTTTTGTTTCCACTGTATAGTATTAGAATGTCGTCAACGTATCTGTGCCAATATAGTATTTTATGTGAGTGTCTGTCATTGTTTGTGAGTATTTTTGTTTTTTCTAAGTGTTGGAGGAAGACTTCTGCTAGAATGCTGGATATGGGGGAGCCCATGGGTAGGCCATCGTTCTGTGTGTAGTATTTATTGTTATAAGTAAAGTAGTTTTGTTTTGTGATAATGTTCAGAGTTTCTGTTATTTCATTGATAATTTCGTCTGGTGTGTTGTTCTGTTTGAGTTTGTTTTGTAGGATGGTGATTGTTTCAGAGATGGGAATGTTTGTGTACAGGTTTTTAATGTCAAAGGAGGCTAATGTGGCGTTATGGGGGATGTGTATGTCTTTTATTTTTGTTACTAGGTCAGTGTTGTTTTTTACTGCAATGTTGTTGTCTATTTGTGTGTGTTGTCTAATAATTTTGTCTAGATATTTTGCCAGTTTGTGTGCAGGGGCATTACGGTAGTTGATAATGGGGCGGATCGGAATGTCTTCTTTATGGATTTTGGGAAGCGCTTGGAGTGTAGGTGCTGATGGTCGGATTTGTTTCATGTAGGGCTTTTGTTTATGTGTCATAATGTGTTTGGCTTTGTTGACTATTTGTTTTACTGAGTTTTGGTATCTGTCGGTGGGGTCGTGTTTTAGTTCTGTGATGTTGTTCTGTTCTATGAAGTCTTGTACTTTTTTGTGTAGGTTGTCTGTGGGGATAATTACAGTCGTGTTGCCTTTGTCAGCTTTTACAAATGTGATGTTGTGTTTGTGTGCCTTTTCCCTCAGTTTGATGGCTGTGTGTATTTCTGAGTTGTGGTTGTTGTTGTCTGGTGTCTTATGTACTCCTATTGTGTTGTTTATATTATGTCTTAGTGTGTCTTGATGTTCTGGTGCTGTGTTTTGTATATTTGTTTCTGTGTCAATTATGAGCTTTGTTAGTGTTTGGTTGTTATGTTTGTAATGTATGTTGTGTTTTAGGCCTTTATCAAGGAGTGTTTGTTCGTTTTTTGTGAGTGTGACGTTCGTGAGGTTTACTGTACGTGGGTAGAATTTGTGCGAGGGAATTATATCTGTTTTGATTGGTGTCAGGTTTTTTATTTTTCTGTCGTGTTTTGTCTGTATGATATGTATTTGTTTTTTTGTCCATTCATTTGTGTGATGTATTAGTTCAGTCATGTAATTGTGTCCGTATGTGTTGGCGATATGTAGGTGTAGTGTTAATGCTTTGCGGTTAAGAGCGTCTTTTTTCTTATATAGTTGTTTAATTGATTCTTTTATGTATGTTCTTTGTGCGATGTTTTGTGTTATTCGGGCGGCCTGGTTGTTATGTTTAATTTTGATTTGGGCATATTTAGGTGTTAGTGAATTGTTTATGCATGTTTTGTTGAAATTTATGTGAGCTACAATCTTTATAACCTTCAAAGTTGTGAACTTGTACGCTTGGACGTTGGCTCGTCTTGCTGAGTTAAATTCTTGGATTTCGTTGTCCATGACGTGTCCGTTACTTAACTAAATATCACTATAATATTGACGACTCGGAACACAAAGTTTTTTATAAGTAAAAACGTAAAGTTTTACCTTACAGCCTAAACCGGCTTTCACCTATAGAAGGCTTCATCAGAGGCTGTCGTTAGTAGCGCTGCTCGTCTTGTTGTTGGCGACGAGAAAGTGTTTCGAAAGATTGAAGCTGTGTGTGTGTGTGGTGAGATGTGTTCGAATAATGCGTGCGATTTGAATTGTGTCTGTTCGTTTAGGATGTCTTTTTTATTTGTTTTTGTGTGTTTGTATATTTCTAATTGTTCTAGAGTGTCTAGTTTTCGGCCTTTTGTGTGTACGTGTAGTATGTTCATGTTATTGTCGATGTTTTTATATGTGTGGTTTGCTTCAATGAGGTGGTTTGCGAAGGTAGATTCTGTAGTGGTGTGGAGTGCTTTTGTGTGTTCAATGTATCTCTGTTTGAAGCTACGTCCTGTCTGGCCTATGTAGAATTTACTGCAATTTGAACAATTTAGTTTATATACACCGGGTAGATCGAATTTGTTTTGTGCTTTGGGCATACAAACAACAAATTCATAACACTAACATACATCAACAAACAAACAGAAAAAATTGCCCACAAATTCAAAAAAGCAGGATACAGAATCGCTTACAAAACTACTAACAAAACAGAACACACACTATCAAAACGCATGCCCAAAGCACAAAACAAATTCGATCTACCCGGTGTATATAAACTAAATTGTTTATTAAGAAAGTTATTACGATTTTAAACTTTCTAATTATTTTTTGTACCAGTGCTGACGTCATATAATCTCAAACTCAAACGCCAAAATTGGTAAAAAATTAAAAATTTTAAGAAGACAAAGTACTTTGGGTCGGAGAGTTCAAACATTTCAGCCAATCGAATGAATGGAAATCGGCAGACAAGCCGCAGACGTTCCGACGGAGCGAAAGAGTCATCTATCAATCATCAAACAGACAGGACGTGTCACTCTCCGGACGAGATATGAAGAAGTTTATTTTTGAATTGTGCGCGACATGTAAACATCAGTAATCAACACACATATAACCTATAAACAACACCAGCATTAACGAGTGCACTGTGCGGAGTGAATAATATTTAAATACGATCAGTGTACAATATCGATCGTATTTGCGAGTGCTGTGCGAAAAAATAAAACAGGGAGTACAATCTTTTTTATTAATTAACAATAAAACAGAAATAAAAATGTCTGTAAATACTTAATGTTGATATACTACGCTAATCAGTAATAGCGAAGTATCATAATGCTGATGGAATTTATCAGAATTATCGAAAGTATTATTTTGCAATTGTTAACATGATAAATAGATATTTTAATTATTTTTCATAATTAAAAGAATCACGATTAATGTACTTATTACAAAATACGAGCATAGTAAACAGTCGCTCAATTGACTAACGTTGTTTTTTGATTTTCTATATTTGAAGATAAATATTTTAACTTTTATGCGAAAGAGTATTATATGCTACTGATAATTACGCCTCAGAACTACTATAAATAATATGTATATGCTTAGATTAAGAAGAAATCAATATTCAAGATAATTAACTCTAATAACAATTCACGGTATGAGATAACCTTAAAATCATAACCGTAACTTGCCACCTTCTTTGTCACAAGTCTGTTCTCATATAATCCAAACCAGATGAAAACAATAACAAGAGTTTTTTTTTATAACTTTTTCTCTTGTAAATAAATAATTCCCACAGTGAATTATTAAAATATAGTAATACATTTTAGCAGTGCAAGCCAACGCACTTGTTGATTGTCAAGTAAATACTGTAGACTGCGTACGAATTCCCGCGTACGATAATACCATAATTATCTGTTATATGGTACTAATTTTTTATTTTAATATTTGTTTGTTTGTTTTTTATTTATTGTTCATTTAATCTCATTATAAAACGCCACATCTTGTACCTGGCATCATGCTACTTAAAAGAACCACACGAACTTGGTAATTAACTGATATAAGAGGACATAACCTCTCAAGATAAAAACTATTGTATAACCAACAGGGTTACCAGCCTTGAGGCTAAGGAGAGTCTTATTTTAAATTTTGTTCATTGTAATTATTATCAGTAAAATTATTAGTAACTGATTGTCAAATTTTAAAAGATTTTATAACACCATTAACCGTTAATAAACCTCTACATTTTGTTACCAGTGGAAAAAGAGTATTATTTCAAACTTAAAATAATTCATTTATTAATAGTCAGTTCTACCAAAAGGTGGCGGAAGAATTCAAATACTTCTGATAACTCAGAACTTTATTTAGCTGTTATATCATTTTTATTGTGCGTGCTAGTTACGTTGGATTTTCAAACAGAATATCTACATGTATATGTAGCGTGTGTGTTACAGCTGAGCAGTCACCGAACAGAACTACGATATCCACGTGTGGTAAGTGGGGGAGGTTACTAACGGAGTGCGAGAAATATCTTTAGATTAAAGGAACTAACCATCGATACCCACACATTTGTCAATCACAATCAAACTAATAATAATAATTATAATTTGAACATTTTATCACACAACATTATTGTAGATACCGGTGCGTATCTATAAGTAACACCATTACAATACTATATCTACACATCCAGCATCAAGAACGTATACACATCTTGTATCGTAGTGTTACAATGTTTATCCTATCAAGTTAGATTATTTGATTAATTTATGATTTAGGAAGAACCAAGTAAATTAAATGGCATGTAGTTATAATATGAAGTAGTTGGTTAAGTGATTTAAAGCGTCTATCGACAACATAAGCAATATACAAATGTATTTATCGATTTCTAAGATTCTTAATGATAATTAAAATATCTTAGCATCCGAACTATATTGTTTTTTATTCAAAAAACACCCTGAGATAGTATACATCTCTGGCGCCCAGCAACTTTACACATTATTTTAATATTAATATTTCCATATTAAGTAAACATATTTACATAAGAACAAAGAAACGCCAGAAAAACGGAACGAGACTTTCGTTTATGTAATATTTGGTCGCCCAAAACGTGGAGCGAGAAAGCCAAATGTAATAGCTTCTTTTTACTCTTATACCGTTACAGCAAGGTGCAATTAAACCAGAGTAAAAGGTTTACAGTAACTTCCCTTTACAAAGAGGTAGTGAAGTTTCTGGGCTGTTGTAAAGTAAAGATTTTTATTTATACATAGTTTTGTAGCTGTTTAGCTACACGTATGTAAATTGTTGCAAATGTTAAGTTGTAATTCAAGTTAACAACTACAAAAACCTTTCGCATAGCTCACATTAAAAGGTTGCAACACTGCGAACGATGCTACGTGATATTATGTGACAATCAGCAAGTGACTGCTATACAATAAATTTAGTCAGCTGAATATAAGAGAAGAGTGCTGACTAAAACACTTCACTACTATGTACGATATACTATAAGTTAGTTTCTGAATTGGATTACTAAAAATATTTTAATTAAATCTAAGTTAGAAATGTGGCATGGTATACTCTCCATGATCATAGAAAAAACACAGATATACGGCAGGAACTGAACATTATGAGTTTACTCGACAGGATCGCCCAGTATCGGCTAAATTGTTGGGAACATCTTTGCCGAATGGATGACCGCTGCATCCCCAAACAACTCTGGAACTATAAGCCAAGGGGACGGAGAGGTGTGGGACGTCCGAGGAAGCACTGGAGGGACCAGCTCTAATCTTTCCCTATTTGAGTCCGGAACAAACCATCATTGGTTTAATCCGTGAAGATGATGATGATGATGATGTAGGTTAGAATAAGGCGACTAATAAACCTTGTGATTTTTTTATTGTTTCAGGTTAAAGGGGCGGAGTCGGTAATCCCTATCTTATCCATGTTAACGTTAGTCCCGTTTCCTCAACTGTCCGCACATGGAATGACTTTTTATCACTTGTTTACTAACATATTTTACAAAGACAGATGTAGCAGTTTTTTGATATCTCTTTTGTTATTAAAAAATATTCTTGACACCTAGTTTGAAATATCTTAAATTCTGTAAAAAAATTCTAATTAATTTTTGAATTACAATGAAGAAAATCGGTCCAGCAGATCCTGAGAAAATAGGTCTTTAACAGCAACAAAAATAAATAAATACGTCAAGACTTTTCGTTTAGATGCAATACTAATCTTAGTTTCTTCACTTACTTGTGCAGAATTACTAGGTTGAGGTTCAATTGTATCAGACGAACATTTTCTTTTCGCTACGTTTTTTCGCTGTTTAAAAATTCCTTTAGGTTTAGTCATGACTATTATAAAAAAAAATATACGCAAAACAACAGAATATAATAACCCACAAACTGACAAAAAGCACTATTTCACATATGAAAGCAAAATTCAAAACAAAGCAACTACATTCGTAAACTCTCTAATAACTTCTGAAATCACATGTAAAGGGATAGTGTTCAAGGAAAGACAAAATATCCCTGCATAAATAATTTGAAACGTGTAAAAAAATATTAGTTCTTATAGTTTCCAAAGTAACTAGCCATCAGAATTAAATAAAAAAGAGCTTAAATTAAAGCTAAAAGTCTACAGAATATCGATAGATCGAAAACTGAAATTTCGATTTTTTTGACCAAAATTGATTATTGACTCAGCTCCTAGTTCCTTTAAACTCAGTGAAGATGGTCAATATGGTCAATGAACACGTAAGGACTTTGTTGTGTTGAAGCGTACGCTGCAAGTGAAATGTGTGTATGACAGAGCCATTTACGCAAGACTAATTCTCGATTCTTCATTTTGAACCAACTGACAGTTGTTAAATACAGCACTCCGAAGTACGAAGCAAGCTAACTCAGAGTAGGTATTTTTTAATAAACATATTTATGTTTATGTTTATATTTATATTTATAAAACATATATTTGTTCTGTTGAAGTCTACAACAGAACGTCTATTCGTCGTTACATTAATACGGACGAAAGTATACGTTTTCGCGAACTCATCGTCACATGATATTCTGTTCATTAGATACTAACACTCATTGAATTCATTTGAATGAGTCTTGAATCTTCAACTCTTCATACGACGTCCCATTGTATGTTACTAAGGAACTTTAATCTTCTACCTTTCTCTTTTTTCCTTCCAAAAATAACTCAAAAATAAGTTTTAGTGGTAGATTCGTCATCAGATATGTCCAAACCACTTTCCCGTTCTCTCCATTGTGTAACGTGCATAAAGTGTTTCAACTTTCCACAGTTAATTCGAGATCCGCTTCACTGCTTACTTATTCTCCCATCTTGATTCTTATACTCGCCTTCAGATCTACAGTACACTCCAGCGCGTCAGTCGTCGTCTCTCTCTCTCTCTCTCTCTCTCTCTCTCTCTCTCTCTCTCTCTCTCTCTCTCTCTCTCTCTCTCTCTCTCTCTCTCTCTCTCTCTCTCTCTCTCTCTCAGAAGGATGACAGTTGGCGTCAAAGCAACTGTTACCAGTGGTAATTAATATTTTTTATTTAGCATCAGCGTAGATAGGTTGTTGACGTGTTTCTGTACATCATCATTGACCACGGCTATACTGACAGCAGAACGACGGCGAATCGACGACGGGACGGCTCCATTGAAAGTGATAGGCTATGCTGCGGTTGATGACTACCAATTGTGGCAACATCGCGGCAACGTGGACAGAAAACGGTAATCTTATCTTACTAACGGTGCAATCTGATTCGTGGACAGAAACAGTGTCGGGAAGTGCCGCACAATATTAAACAGTATTAAGCAGTATTATGCAGTGGCAGTATTAAAACACTCAATGTGAAACTACTCACCAGTCTTTCCTTCAGGTCAAGGTTCATTCTGCTTGACAAAATACGTTCTTTCTTTATTGCACGCTTCATTTGCTAAAGTCATTCTACTCGTAATCTCTCGTTCACCGGTTCACTCCTTGGTCAACATGCTTCCTCTATGTATCTCACTACCAGGACAATAGACTGCTTTTACGTATTTTCACTTTCATGTCTTTCTTATTATTTTTCATGAGATTCTCATTCTCGTATTCTCATCACATTCATTCGTTTGCCCTAGATTTATTTCATTCCAATGTTACCTTTACACCTTAACAGTTTTTCAGCATTCTTTTAGGTAAATAGCTGCAGCACATTTTGCTAATACGAGGTAAATTGGACTTAGTAATTATATGTAATCGTTGGGTGAATTCTCCGAGAGAAACTAGTTCTTTGACTGGAATTTTGTACGTGTTAAGCAAAGCAAAGAAAACACAGACAACGACGTGATTGTGATTGGGAGGAATAAAAACGTAACTATCACTGACACTCCATTACATTACCGCTATATCTGGGTGTAGGATTCCATGAATTAACAAAAATGGCTTAATAATAACGGTATATCGAAAACGTAATCCTACTACATAAAATGTTATGCATCTTGCAACCTAACAGAGACGAGGCTTAAATGATGATTATACCACTGGAAAAATTTGTGTATAGTGTAGCATCGACGGATAATGCGCGAGGGGTGTGAATGTGTGTTGGCGTGGTTTAAAATATTTTGCAAGTAAAGAGGTTCATTTCGTAAATTTTATTCATTTTTTTTTCTTAAAGAAGCGATTAGCTGCGATCAACTTAAAATTTAAATTGCACGAATGAAAATTAACGAAATGTTAGAACAAAAAGCGGGGAGCCGATAACATCGATATAATTACATTATTATAAGCCAAGCTTGCTACCTACGTACGTATCGACTACTGTCGATACCTCGTTTCTTTTAACGCTTAATTATATGTATCAGTCGGTTTCGACCTTCGTCTGGTACACTCACACGGGGGCTAACTGGCTACTGCTAGGTCAATTCTTTCTTTGCTTTTCACTCTGTCTGCGATTGGCTTAAGATAACGTTTATGACATGTAGGCTGCAACCTTGTGCCTGGTATTCTCTGTGTAGAGGATGAATGTTATCACGTTTCCCATGATTTTTAGGAACACGAAGAATTTTGTCGACATTATTGACATGCAGAAATAATTTAGTTCAGTGGATATGCTTTTATTTCCTAATTCTGACTGGAAAAAAGTCAAGCAAAAATAGTTCATCCTAGTCTGCAAGTAGTGCATCCAACCCTACGTGTGGCTAATCTTATAATGTAATATTTTTTCAATCGACTTCTTTGTTGATTGTGTTCTTCGTGTTATTTTATTGTACACGATATCCACGATCACTTTGTGTAAAGTATTCCAGTTTTTTCTTATCTCCTCCGAGCTTATTTATCGTAGTGTTTCTACTTTCAGCCCTTTTTACATGCACGAATATCGCATATTTTCCACACTAACAGTCCCATTGATACGAATCACTGTCATCAACACCAGTTCGCTTACTATGGATTACAAATGAACTCATAAATCTTACCCTCAAAAACCTCTGACCCTACTTTCTTCAACCAATCTATGAGCCTTCTATGTCCACAGTTTACCTATTACATAACAATGTGTTGCTTAAGTTCAATGTACACAAACCACCTTCCCTGTTACGTGGCTGTAGTATTTCGTCTTTTTGAATTTTCCGGTCGCCAGTTTACCTGAATCACTGAATCTGTTTTCTATTTAGGATTAGTAATTCAATTGGCTATATTCGCAGCTACCACTTTTAAAAACTCCGCGACAACAGTTGAGAAATACTACAGTATTTGAGAAAAAACGCTGGGTAAACTTTACCGTAAAGGCAGAAAATGTTCCTGAATTCCAACAGATCCCAGAAGAGTAAAAATGTAAACTACGTTAAATGATAGGCGTCTCGCGAAAAAGTAATTATGTGACTTTAAGTAATGTTAAAAGACAATCGACTTTGACTATGGATGACAACGACAGTGTAGATAAAGTCTTGAATTCCTTGGAACACAATATTCTTTCCGTCGATCTTTAAATTTTACAGAATCTCGATACGTACCAGAGTTCTTTACATATACAATTAAATTTTAACTTAAATATTAAAAACACTATACGCTATGATACAAAGAAGCATGTTATAATGTTCTAAATGTCAAATCTTTTCCACATTGATGTTTTTTGTATGCTGAAAACGGAGCCTAGCGCTGAGCGTGAACTGTGGAAGCGTTAAGTTCCCAAACCGAGCAAAGTCGTGATTTTTTGCTAGTTCAGAATGTTGTTGCAGACATTAGACAGAGAAACGTGAGAATTGAGCTAACGACGACTAAAGTAATGATTTATGACGTCTCGTTAGCAGCCACCTCGCGCACCTTTTCACTGAAGGTGGTCACAAGGTGATTTAAAATTATGTCGTGTCTTACACAGATTCGCCAACGGCTTACAGTATTTAATTCAAATTTAAGGATACAAAAGTCATGCGTAATGTATAATATGTTTGTGCAAATTATGCATAGGCCTATAAATCGAATAAGGCGAAAGCTTTCTTTGTTTTCATCTAAGTGTTAAGTATTTCATTAAATGCTAAGTATCAAAGATATACAACACATACACAATACAAAAATCTTTTGGTTTTGTAATGGATTGCAGTCGTCTTCTAAATGTCCTACAATTTTTTCAAAATGTTGACTTTCATTTTTGATTTCTGGTGCTCGTAAAGTTCAATTTTCCAAGTAAACGCAACTTACGGTTTTGGGTTAAGATTCTCTTTAATCTGAACGCCAGCATTGGTTTTATAAATTTTTCCAAATTTTAACATTTTTAGGTCCTTGTGTCCGAAAATTTTGAAATGTACAAAACTGAACACTATATTCGGATTTTGGTTAAAATTCTGTTTAATACGGTACCCTACGTGGATTTTTACAATTTTTAAAAATTTGCACCCTCATATTTTTGCCTCCTGCCCCTTATTTTGGGGAGGGAGGATCAACCTAAAAAACAATAGGGTTGTGTGGAGTAAAAGTGTGAACACGCATGCTGAAATTTTACGAAAATCGGCTGGTACGTTCAAAGTTATCGTGAGACATATCCCAGATAGGTAGATAGACAGACGGACAAATGCCAAACCGTCGAGTTAAAACTGAAACTCGCTTCGCTCGTTCAAGTACCACCATTGAAGACATTCTGTTAGAAGTCGCTCACAAGATGCGGTTACTGTGTCTCTGATGCCTGCTAACTCGCTGGAAAACCTACACTGCGAACACGACATCGATACTCACCTTTTAACCGTATTCATCATTACTCTCACTGCGAAAAAATTCTAATTGCTAAAGGTTTGCTAATTCCGATATAGCCTAAACCATTCTCGCGGCGTCGAACGCTTCGTCCTTCGCGCTGTTTGTTTTCTTACAGTAGCATCGTCTTACAATTCAATGTTACAATTACAAAAATACTTTTTCCCATTTACTTCTCCATTGCTTGATCTTCTCTACCGATCCCGTGATGTGTAATTGTTTTGTAATTTCGTAATTTCTCTTACATTACGCCATGGGAATAACGGATTTGTGTTAAGTTCAAAGGACCTTCGAAAACAGACGAAACATACCGAGGAGAATTTATTGATAACATAGACGAGGATGAGGACGAAGAATAAAGTTATGCTGCCTTTATATGCTCTAAGAATGATATTTCTCCTATCCGATTTAACATTTCTCCTCTTGGACAAACACCCCACACAGGTTTTACTTCAAAAACAATAAATTCAGAAGAGTTTCTGTCAAACGTTCGATGTAATTGCAGTCTTTGTCATTCATTCAATTTTGTATTCTTTGTCCTAAACTGACTTTTACTCGGAAATGTCTGTGATTTATTGATTTAATTGTTCAGTTCGGTATACCGATTACATAACTAAACTAAATAATAACATTGTTTGTAACATGAATTTAATATAAACCAAAACTGAAAATGAAACCGGTGTGATTGCTCTCAAAACAAATAGTCGCTACCACATTGTTGCAAAGCTCCTCTGATTATTTTGGGCCAGCCATGAACCCCACTTTCTAACTCTAAAGCTTGGAGATAAAATTATGTTCTCTGGTTTCTACAGCTTAATGACTATGATTAATCTGCTGGATTCACCGCCATATCAATATATTAACTAACCACAACAAGGTCACAGCTGGCGACGTGGATTAGAATTGTAACATTAAATCAACTTTTTATTTAACTAAGTATTCATTATTGAAATAAACACTCATTTCATGCAGACATAACTGTGGTTAAGGTAATGTAGACTCTCAGGAAATTGTTATAATAAAAATGTTAAGAACCACTTCCATCACACAGAGGAAAGAGGCCAGTACTATTTTTGAACAGTTCTGGCCCAAAAACATCATTGCAGGCGATGAGTCACTCCTCCCCTGTATGCAGTGTGTGAACGGACTATCTGGTACTTCGTTTTGTAATGTAAAACACAGTTAATTTTGGAAAATCTTCTTCTCAACCCAGAGGTGGGTGGGCTTGTAATTTCTTCCCTTTCGAAACAGTCTCTTAATCACTACATACTTTCCCCCTCCTTTAATTTCACCTGTGTAAACTCCTTTTATATGCTCCTGTCTGAACGTTTCTCTCATTACGCCCCTCAATCATCGCCTCGATCAGTGTGGTGATCAGGGTGGAGTAGTAAGTAGCTAACTATAATACTGCTTCTCTTTTCCGCAATTGTTCTAAACAGAATCCTTTTTTCATCCATTCTCTTCAATACCTCATCATTACTCACTCTTTCTGTTCACGGTATTCTTAATCCCTCCTCCAGGTTTACAAAATACCTGGCTTTTAACTGTTGAAATATTATTAAAAACGATTTCTTAAGACAATACAAATGAATCGAAGAGGTGCCAGGGCCTTCTTTACTCCTAAAAACCTGAATATTTTAAATACCGACGCCTTCGTTGTTGACCAATCATGGTTCCGTTGACGAGACACTGTACAAATTCGTTTCAATTTTTAGATATCAGAAGAATAGATTGGAAGTCAAAGCACCGTCGTTTACAATTACACCTAACGAGAAGGCGACTGTAACCGTTGATCCCTGATGTCGCTGTCAATCAGCAGAGTTCCATTCAGAAGGCAACGACATTAATTAATGGACCCAGTGACCTATCTGCGACGGGTTGAGTAAGATGACATGTTAAATTGCATAATGTTATGTCACATATTATTAATACTGACAGTGTGTTACAAGAGACAGCAACGCATTTGAAAGTATGCGGAACATTTCAAATGTTGCAATTAAACATAACCTAAATAATAAAAACAGGCGCTACATAACGACAAGACCTACATATACTTAGACTTGTTCAGTAAATATATTTAAATATTTGTTACGGGTCACGGGTCAATTATACCGGATGTTGGTCAGTTCGTTCGTTGACCCATCTCGACAGGCCATACGCCTCCTAAACGACATCAACTTTTATCACTAATTACACAAATTAAAAACGAAATAAATCTCTTAGTCTAGACTTACAGGCGTGTAAAACGCAGAGATTAAATCGCTTTATCTTCCTTAGGCTTTACAAATTTAATTTTCAGCAACACAACGCGCAATAGCCATTACAGCACACTCCATTCTATCTTAGCTTTAATTCCCCAGCACATTTTTAAATCTGTTTTCGCATGGGCGCGTTGTTTGATGTCACTCCACAATATAGGTCTATAAGTGTATATGTTACGGTAAAAGTGCGAAGTCAGGTAATTCTTAAGATTTACCGGTATATCCTAAGATTTACCGTTTTATGATAGTAAATGTCCGAAGATCCTTTTAAAATGTTTGCATTTCGGACTTTTACCAACAGTTAGTGGTAAATGTCAAGATTTACCGCTGCATTGTGGTAAAAGCTTAATATTTTTAATTTTTTAAAAATTATGGTTAATAATGTTTTTTAAAATAATAATTTCCATAAAAACGCATGAAGAAAGGAGACAAAAAATAACACATTACAGTACTCTTGTTTCTGAAATAATTTGTATTTAGCGGTGTACAATGAATTATTGTAAAACTACTAAAAAAAACCTACAGCCAAAAATATAAGAATTGATAAAATGAACTAAGTTTACTTTAAAAAAAAAGAACACTTAAAACCATTTTAACTATTTTGTGAAAAAAAAACATTTAAAAACTTTTTAACCATTTTGTGAGAATGTAATTTTTTTGACAAAAACAAATACGAATCTTTTTTACTGTTTTTTTAGTCCAATAATTAATTAATTAATTGATACAAATAAATAAAAAATTAATGAAAAAAATGAAAAAGCTTGTTTCTGAAATAATTTTTATTTAGCAATGTACAATGAATTGTTCTAAAACTACTAAAAAAAACCTACACCTAAAAATATAAAAAATGATAAAATTAATGAAGTTTACTTAAAAAACGAACATTCAAAACCATTTTAACCAAACCATTTTGTAAAAAAAGAACGTTTCAAAACGTCTTAACCATTTTGTGAGAATGTAATCTTACTGACGAAAACAAATACGAGTCCTCTTACAGGGTTTTTAGTCCAATATTTAATTTATACAAATAAATGTAAAAGTAATAAAGTAATAAAAGTAAGATAGATACTGAGCCTATGCGATATAAAACATATTGACAATGAATGTGACTAACAAACATGTTGGAACATGTCTGAAGAGGTCAGCAACCCAACGAAAACCTCCGATTGCAGCTTTTACCACAACGCAGCGGTAAATCTTGACATTTACCACTAACTGTTGGTAGAAGTCCGAAATTCAAACATTTTAAAAGGAACTTCAGACATTTACCATCATAAAACGGTAAATCTTAGGATGTACCGGTAAATCTTAAGATTTACCTTACTTCGCACTTTTACAGTATCATATACAGTTGTGAATGTACATCTGATGTATCAAAATAGGAATTCGAAACTCTGGGGCTATTTGATGAATTACATCCAACTGTCATTTGTTGTAGTTCGAGTAGGCAGAAATTCCGTTTTGTTTACTTCTTATAATTAAAACTGGCTCCCTCTAAGTGTAATTGTCTTGTCATTTAATCATATACGGAAATACATGCACTTCGAGGTAATACAGCGTTAAACAAACTTAAAAATTATGTAAATCTTAATTTATTTTTGTTTCCAAAGATCAGTGTATTTCAAAACAACGTTAAAATTCTTATGTTTTGTGTAAATAAAAACTAATTAGGTTCGACGTTGTTCGTACATATAATTTCTCATTTGAAGTTCTACAATAAATATAGTTATTAATTCGATAAGTTTTTTTAAGTTAATCTATCACTGTACTAAGGCTTTCACCACAGCCGGCGTCAACATTATTAAAACGCTTATAAGCCGGACGTTAGGCCGTGGTCTTACGCTGTGTCCTAGGTGAATGCGGGCACGTGCGTTGCGAGCACCGCAGTTATCGCACGCATCGCACATAGTTGCGGGGAAACCGGAGGTGGCCAATGTGCCTGCGTGCGATTAGTTGTAATCTTCCTGACATCAACATGTCGTGCAGTTCGGTGCCCTCCATTTTATTAATGGAAAATAGTTTTTTAAAACTGAAAATATTAAGGAAACTTAGGCGACGCGATAGCCAAAATACTCACATAATCTATAGGAACAGGTTGATTTATGGCGAATTTCATCATTTGTATTCTGTATTGTCAGCTACGAGAGGATGAAAACACATTCCATCAATACACCAGAATGTCATTGAATACCTTCGATTATATTGTAGACAAAATACGTAATTCTTGTTATCATTGTACAACAAACTTCCAAAGACCAATTTCTGTGGAGGAGAGGCTTTTGCTCACTTTGAGGTAAGTGTCTGAATAATCATATTATGTATAATGGTTTTATTTAACTGTTTAAGAATACATAGTGCAGATTACTAATTTAATTGTTCTGTGTGTACATTACATTTGCATCATGAGGAGAAGGGTCAATATTTTCATAATTATGAGAAGGAAATAACGGAGGATTACAAGAGTAAGGTGAGTTGGCAGGGGAAACTGGTGAAGAAATGTTTGAGTAATTTGAGTGAACCGATGATGCAGCAGTAGTTGAGCACACAGAATAATTTGAAATATTATAATTTCCATTCTTTGATGTAGATTGTGATAGCTCTTGCAGCAATATTTCTTGGAATTTATTTCTAACTTGAAGCTGCTGCAAAGGATCCATTCTTTTTAAATACGGTAATAATGACCTCAGAAACAGAGAATTTTCATCTTCAGGTATTTCAATGAGTGCAAGCTTTTTAGTTTCAATATCCAGTAGTTGTCGTTCTATCTCGATGTTCTCTTCGCGAGCTCTCTTCCTCTTTGAAAGAGGTAGCGTTGACTTGGAAGAAAGTAGGTAGTATTTCCGTAGTTCGAGGATCAGATAGTGTCTGTGTTTCACTCGGATCCACATGGAAGGTGTCAATATTTATATTTGAGTTAATACTGGCAGCTTTTCATCTTCGTTCAACTCATTTTAATTTCTACCAGGGACCTCTGTGTCTTCTGAAACTTCTAGTCTTGGTACATTTCCCTCAGCCTCTCTTGGAACTACTGTATCTTTTAAAAAGATCAAATTCTTAAAATACTGCCACTTTCCAGTATAAGTTGCAGCACGATCCTGGGAATCGCCTGATTTGCCTTTAGGAATTTTTTTAAACTCTTTTATAAATTGGTCACGTAAATTGCGCCATTTCTTTCTAGCATCAACCTCTGAAAGCAAACAAAAGAACACATTTTTTCTTTTGTTTCAGGTACCTATCAACGGGAGTTGCATTCAGACAAATTGCATTCACATTTAGAATATCTAAATCATCTGTTGCATCTATAGTTATAGAGGTTTGCAAGTCAATTTGGGATTCACTTCAGAAAAGGCATATGCCTGTGCCTAATGCTGGAGATCTTGAGCAGGTAGCCAAAGATTATTTTCTAAAATGGAACTTCCCTAACTGTATAGGGAGTATTGATTGAAAGCATGTAAGAATAAAATGTCCAGCTAAGTCAAGCAGCATGTTTTTCAATTATAAACAGTTTTTTTCAGTAGTACTTTTGGCAATTGTTGATGCAAATTATCGATTTTTAATGATCGATGTGGGGTGCATATGGAAAAGATAGCGATTCAGGAGTATTTTCTAACTCAGAAATTTATCGAAATATTGAAAATGGTTCTTTACCGTTACCAAAAGATTTGCAGCTACCTAACTTCCAACAAAAAGCTCCATTTGTGCTTGTAGGAGATGAAGCATTTCCTTTAAAAACTTACCTACTGAGACCCTATCCTAAAAGAAGAGTTCAAAACAATACAGCTGCTGCATATTTTAACGGCACGTGCTAGAATGTCAGTAGAGTGCGCCTTTGGAATAAATTCTGCAAAATTCAGGATTTTATTGAAACCTATTGAAACAGGAGTAAAAAATGTTGTTAGTATTGTAAAAGCAATTTGCATTTTGCATAATGCTATAATTGACATGGAACAAGATGCTTACACAAACGTCTTGGAAGATAATGTAATAAGAGGAAACCATAACTTGCAATTCTCGAAAGCGAATAATCGTCCGTCGAGAGCAGCAGAAAATGCGCGGAACATCTTTTGTGAATACTTCTCGCTGAATAAAATTTGAAGTTTGATGTCAAACTCATGTTACAATATTAGAACAAGAAAGAATGCACGGAAGTTGGATGACCCTATCTTTTTCCGTACAAATTAAAAGCCTTTGGATTTTTAAAGAAGATAAACAAAATAATAAAATTCTGGGCGAACACTGTCACTTCACAAACACACATCACAACTTGTAACTGAAAAAAAAAACTGTATTATAGTATTAAAGTATTAGGCGTATATAATAACAGTATTAATTACTGCATACGTAAGAATTTAAAACCAAAAGAAAAGTAGCGTAGCTGGGCATCATAGTAAATGGCGCACCAACCAAAGTATTATAATCATTATTACAAAAACAAATATAAAAATATTATTTCATAAATATTGATTTTATAAAAATATTTTTTATATTAATACGCATGTTGTCAATTTGATATTTAGCACCAACCAAAGTATTATGATCATTATTACGAAACAAATATTGTAGAAATATTATCTCATAAATATTGATTTTATAAAAATAAATACTGATGTGCATGTTGTCAATTTTATATTTATATACCCATACAAAATGTTTATAAAATATTCTATAATGCACAGAATTGCTAAGGTCTACTTTTCTGATCAAACTAAACTTGAAGATGAATAAAATAATAAAAGACCGGAATCTATTTTTTTGGCTATAGGGTCATCTGGCTCTTCTTAAAATCAAACTATATTTAATTAAAACTTACTTAAAAACCCTGTACTTTCAGATACAAAATCCCATTCCTTATCCACAATTACACGGTCCTTGTAATGTGGGTTTCTTTTATTCCATAAAGCACTTCTCTTTTGAACTTCAGAAATTAACACTTCCGTGCTACTGCTTGCCGGACGACAACTGCGGTAAAAATCAAACCAGTTTGGTTTTCAAACAATGCGTGCGATGCGATGGCGCAACACCGTACGAATCGCACGTGTCACGTGTTCAGTTTGGACAAGGCCATTCTCTTCAAGCAGTTTGATCGGGAACGTCCATCGCATAGCACGTACCGCACCGCACGCATCGTCTTGCCCGCGTTTACCTAGGACACAGCGTTATGGTATATGAACCAGACGTTTTCGCCTCACCAACGGAGGCCATCTTCAGTTGTAAACGAGCGTGGCCGATGTTCGCCAAATAACCCCAGTACTAAGGCAAACCAACTTAGGTTGACAGTACTCAGGGGTTATTTGGCTTACATCAGCCACGCTCGTTGGTCAGGCCAAAACGTCTGGTTCAAATACCATGAGACCACGGCCTAACGTTTAAATAATGTGAATCTATCACTGTATGTTAGTGTGCATTTTAAGTTCATAAATTCAGGAGTCAAGAATAGCACAAGAGGAAAATGAAACGTTCATAGTTATGGGGTGCGTTAGCTTGTATAAACCGCCATCCGAGCACCGTATACCACACACAACAGTTCGAACAACACGTAATATTTGCCATAATTATAATGATGGGTATAGCCACTTAGGCAAGTATATTTCTATTTTTCTTATAAAAATCGTATATCTCTGCTTCTCATTTATAGTACTTTGAAAAACAGATAAATGTATTATTAGTAAAAATGTGTTTAAAAAATATCATTCTAATTTATTTACATTTGGTACTTAACAGCTTTTATTCTGAACACCTTGTCAAGTGAAACATTTTCTCAAGCGGCTTTTGTTTTGAAGAACACAGTGAAGCTCTTTCAACTAATATGTTTGTAAATTATCAAATAGATTATTAAATATATTAAGCAAATAGATTTTATAGAAGTGATTATTCTTTCAATTTAATATACACTATATTGTAAAGCGTACTGTATTAATCATATTCGTTTGATTTCCTTATCAGTATTAGGATGATCTTTGGACGTCATAAACAGTGGAGATAGATTAATGAGCATGTTAATTCGTCATTTCGAGCCGATTAGCTCCAGAGTCTCATTATCTTTCGTTAACAAATAGTAATTTGATTTCAGTAACTGCTGTTGATTTAGTTCTGCTTTTCGATTTTTGAACTTCGATGTTAGAGTAATCTACAGCAAACGGAGAAGTGAAGCTGATAGACGTGTTCCAAGAAAGAATCATCTTAAAGACCCCCTATCTTTTAGTCTCTCTCTCTCTTTCTTTCTCTCTTTGTGTGTCCTAGAAATTCCCGATTGGAGCAGGAGTAAAGAAACCAGACTGTCTCAGCCCGTTACTCTTTATAATGCAAATCCTGAGACACTATAAAACAAAAACAGCAAGATGAAACAGTTTGGAATGATATCAGATTATGTGCAAGCCCTGGTCTACGCTGATGATATTGCTGTAATTGCGAAGAATAAGAAAGAACTTCAGACTTCAGTAACTGAATGACAACTGCCATTACGGACAGAGACGTGAGGACCGATGTGGATACAAGCAAACTTGTCATCAGAACTAAGCAAACTGATAAAGAATCCCTGATTATTAATCGGCAAGGAATACAGCTGTAGCACGTCAAAAGATTTGAACATCTGGCGACAGTAATCACTTCGGATGGATATACTGATGAGGAAATATACCATCAATACACGATCGATTACAAAAAGCAAACAAAATATACCACCGGCTTTCTAATGTTATTGTGGTTAAGAAGTAAATCGCGGAAGAAGTCAAGTTACGCGTCTACAAGACAGTTTTTCTACTCATACTATACGTGAGCCGTTGAGTAAGCGGCTCGTGACATTTCGCTGCGACGTTGCCAACTGTACACGGGAAGCTTTATGTTTACCGAGCGCTGCCGGTGCAAAACTGACCACGTGTAACAACGTAGCACCACAGTACCGTTACTGGCCGTTACTATGTTGACACGAACGAATTCCTGTAACGTGATTGGAGGAGGTTTTAACACATGCTTTTATTCCTACTACATATATAAAACGTCAGAGTCTCTTACTCAACGGCTCGAGTGTACTATACGGTACAGAAATCTTCACCCCTGGTATAGAAGATAAAAGCAAAATGGAAGCTAGTGAAAAGAAATTTTTGATTCGGGGACTAGGGAGAAAATGTTTTGGAAGAACTAGGAGAGAACGAATTAGGAAGATGATCAACAGCACTCTGTTCCAGCAGGAACCGGTTGTCGAGAGAAAGAAAAGCTCTGCAATGGTGTGATGAGAACGGACGAAAGAAAGCCGAAGCTTATCACGAAACCGCGCCCAGACAGAGGGAGTCCAAAATTGCAATGGGCCGACTATATTGAGAAGCTGGTTAATTGAAAGGGGGATGACCACGTTAGAAGTCGAATGGCTCACCAATGACAGAAGTGGCTGAAGGACTCCTACGCATGACAGCAAAAAGCGATGGCAAAGAAGAATCAATAGAAGTGTTTTCCCAGGCTTAAGAGGACTAAACTTCCTTGTACACTTTGATATAAGTTTTAATTATTCCTCATCGAAGCAATATCACAGCGGACTAATTAAGGCAATCCTCTCTTTCTTACTGTTACATAATCCATACATTCACATTAAACGTGTATGGAGTCTCTCGTACGGTTAACTCTGGTTTCTCATAACTAATTATAGAGCGTTTTTAGGTAAACTTAACGTTTATAATAATCAATCTATCCTGTCGATACAACAGTCTATTAGCTTCTCTCAGTTGTACAGAAATAACTAGTAAAATAAAATCTAAATGCAGACTGACATGAAATAAACCTTTCATTTGAGTGTAACGTGTTCTTCGAGTGATACTTTCGTTCTTCACAAAGAAGACGAATTATCTTTCACATTCTGTGACGTGTCAGTAAAAAAAAAAATCTATTAGAAATCACCGATGCTTAGGACGATATTCTTATTTGGACAAATCTGAAATTACTGTACTAAATTTAATAGTTTTGAATACGACAGAATTCAATCAGTCTGGACACCAGGTATCTATCGGTACGGTTATTCTTTCTGTTATTACTTATATGGAACAGGTAAATTTTACAATTACGTCACGTTATCTTGTTTACTGAATATGTAAACAATTCTACGTCTCACTCTTTCTCGTCAACTCGCGGGTTAATTGTTCCTATCAATAATGAAACTTCTATGTCTTATGTAAATTTCTGACCATATGATAATTTCTGCAAACCACGATTTAATTATACAGGTACGTAATTATATATTATTCAAAGTCTAATTCTAAGATTTATTTTGCTTATCGCTTCTTCCTGTATGTTTAAGGACCACAAAATTGTTGTATAATACAATCAATGTACAAACGTTTAACAATACATACAAGTTTAAATTTGAACACAAAAGTACAGTTCCACTTTAAATGAATTCTCTGATCACTAATCTCCTTCTCTCCCTGATTTCAGCATCTCCATCCGCTAGCCCACATTTCTCCATCGGTTGTTCTATTCTTTTCTTTAATATTCAAATTCTGAACTACCTCAGTATTCCTCCAACGTCCAAACCATTCTTCTTACATGATTGTTCCACGTACAGAAAGAGAAACATTACCAAAAGTCAAATTATTTACAGACCAAAATTCTAAAATATTTTCTTCGATAAGATCATTTCCATTGAGACATAAACATATCGAAAAGTTGCAGTGCAGTATGAGAAAAAATCCGTACTCACGTCAAACTGAAAGACTGTAACGTGTTTGGAGAGGAGAAGGCTCTACAGGATTAAATGTTTTTAAATTTGTGTGGCGATTTTGTATAAGAAAGGTGAGATTAGTGTTTCGTCCTAGGCTCTTAAAGGACTTTGCATGGCCATTTAGTCTGTATATAGTTTTAAGATATTTAGAAGAGTTCTAGGTTAATAGATATCGACTATATAGCAAAATTAAATATTTATATCTTCAGTTTTCCTTGGTTTGATTTCGTATCTAACACTTCTCTCATTGTTATTCACGTTCATTAACGGCTCTTAAGAATGCCTCATTTGTACTTAAATTTGCGTCCACATTTGTAGAGTACAACAACGGTTTGGTTTCGTATAGACTTTCACATGTGTTACGAACATACAAATTGGACTTTGGAGAATAACATCAGTTGTTCAGAAGCGATAAAGAAACGAGAGTTTCACTGTGTGTGTGTGTGTGTGTGTGTGGAGGTTGTTATACTTGAGGCTAACCTCTTTCTTCCTGTTTTCGATACACCGAATTTAGGATCCATTCGACATCGAAAAAAGATAATGATTAGCATCTGACGGTTCTTACTTGTGAGTATTTTTCGCGGGTAAATTCTGATGGTTGCCGACCCGCATAATTTACCAAAAACAAACAAGCTACCTGTATTGTCACAAAAAGCTTTTTACGGTTTCCATTCAGCAGAACAGCGATAAAACGTCACTTACGTTATTCTTCTGCCAAATTATTCCGTTCTCATGAACATCGCAAAACCACTATGTGCAGTACTCACTGTTTTTTCACACTGCGATAATGTAAAGCTACTTTCGAATTCGACAATCACCCACTCTAACTAATTAATCGATTTCTCACAGGTGGCATTGCCGTAAAGATTGTTTGCGAGTATGCGAGGCAAAACGCGCACACGTGGTCAATATTCACTTAGCACGTGTTAGAAACAACGAAAACAAAATGTCGCACGCACACGCACACGCGCGCGCGCGCACACACACACACACACACACACACAATGCATATTGTTTACATACATAGGTACATATATTTATCACTATATATGGCTTTACATAAACTACATAAAGAAACTCACGGAAGTAAAGTTAACAATTTATGAAGTTTTTGTCTTATAATGGTTCAACTGTCGTGACTTGGAGAGTTCAAGTGCTAAGAATGTTTGTACCGAAGGAGAGTAAGTAAATTGAATTAACTTCAAAATACTGTTACACGCAATTTTTATTAAATACGGTACAATTTGCGTTTCCTCCGTTTAACTCGCGTGATGAGTAAATAAATCTGTAGCACTGCTTCACAAGTATCAGCAATAACACTGTACAAGAAGAAACAAATTTGGATGAGGATGATTAACAGCAAATAAATAATAAATCGTTCTGAGAAACTATCAAAATCCTTATTACTGTAAATTTCTGGGCGTTGTTTTTTATTTGAGTCCAGATGGCGAAGGGATCTGCACACGGTATCTAGGGTCCGAACTGGAGTCCTTCCCTGGATCGTTTTTTACCGGACCATGATTCTGGACTCAGCAGACCTAACGGATATCTGGCCTCATCGGTTGAGAAAATTATTGACCCCTATACATGTAAACAGTATAAACAGCGATAACTTAAATTGTACTTTTTCGTGTAGAAAAACTATAAATTTATTTATGTAGACCAGTGGGTTAGCACCTGGCTACTAATCGAAAAGATCCGGGATTCGATTTCAGGGTACGCTTTAAAATCAAGGTGCGTTTTCGGCCTTTAGGTCGATTCAACCTAGAGACATGATTATGCATACCTGGGTAATAATGTGCGGCTGAAGTGTAGTCCTGGCCACACTACCTTCCCTGGTAACCGAACGACTCGAGCTGTCAGCCTCATTCCTAAACTGCTTCGGTGGTAATAAAGGAGCCATTATTGTATTATTTATTTATATCTTTGTTAAAACAAAAATTAAAGTGGCAACTGAAATTAAAATAAATTTTAAATCTGTCTGTCTATCTGTCTGTCTGTCTATCTCTTTGTCTCTCTCTCTCTCTCTCTCTCTCAGGGAAGAGAGGAGGAAGTTTGATAGATAAAGAAAAGTGGTACTCCGTGTATTCGTGTCTTACACACATTAGTCTCTCTTAACGACGTATCTTCTGCAAACTATACGGTATATTCTATATTGTTCGATGACAGTGGTGACATGGTAATTATAGGATTGTGACATGGTAATTATAGGATTACGTTTACGTAGCCTATATGACATTAGGTGATGTTTCATAATGGACCACTGACAGTCACATAATCAAATCGATGCGCAAGCTCGTGCGGAGTTCAAATAAGAAAATTAATTTTTTTGCTTATTCACTTGTTTGCGTACAGGACAAACCGTAGATAGACAGTTATGGAGCAGCCAATCGTATTAAATTTGATTTTATTATAATAGTTTGCATTATACTAGATGGAAAAAACTGTTGTAATCAAATATGAAACAACTACAGTAGGTAACTAAGTGAGTAGTTTCGTAACAATAATGACAAAGGAAGTTTCGTAATTTTAAATTACACAACCAGTTATTTTTATCTCCATTTATTATTTGTTATTTTGTTTACGAAGCACACGCGTCCTCGTTATCAGTAACTATTTTAGTGTAGTTTTGTAATGTTTCAAGAAGCCTGTGAATAGAAAAAGACTTTTCTTTTAATTAAACCAGTTTAAAAATTAATTTTAGGAACTGGATAATAAGCTTAAAGAAACATTAATATTATACGACGTGAATTCTTGGAATCTACACAAAACAGGATCTTGATACAGGAAACGAATCAAAATATTCAAGGAACAGCTACAATGTCTGTGAAACAGCATTGTGGGATCGAATAGATAGCGTCTTATGTGGTATAAACCATGTTCCAGAACCCCGTACATGGTTTTATATTTCTAAGACAAGGGACATGTTGTTACAACGTCCACGAAGATCGTCGTGTTGTACAGTGGAATCAGAAAAACTGACACCAATGAAGTCACTAATTACCAAATTAATTAGAAACAAACAACAGTTGGAAATCAACAAAGGCACGTTTTTAATAACCCAAGTTACGTTTTGTCCAATACACAACAATAAACGTCATCGTGTTACCGTTTCGCACTAATTAACACAATAATCACTTTCCACTAAACCGCAACGATCACTCGGAATCCACTTGTAATATCGCCAGGTCTAACTGAGGTTGGCCGAATTATTTATACCTCGTTTGGATTGCATTACGGTAACACGGGGACCTGAATCGGTAGAATAGTGGAGAAACTTGTGGAGGGGGATCTTCGATTATCCAGAGCGTTACGTCATTCTGCCGCTCAGTATGATCTCCAAACGTCTGGAACAGCTTCGTGCGTTGCCACGTCTCACGTAGGGACTTTTTTATTTTCGAGTTCAACGTAGCATATGTTATACTGTTACGTAGTTCAACGGACAAAATGGTTATGAACATGTGACAACAGAGACAAATGCCAAAGTAAAAACATATTTATATTACGCAAGAAAATGTGATACGTTTAATGACATGTGTCAGTTGACACTGCATTGTATATGGTCAACGTTCTTACGGAATTTATTCCAATATGTTTCGAATATTTGCCTTTTCGACGCCTGAAATACCCTATAATGTCCCTGAAATACCACGGACCACTAAAATACCACAATATTTAGCCAATTAATGTTTCCTTTACTTCGTATATACTGTAGACTGAGAGGCATATTTTTGGAAGTTGTTCGAACGATTAGTCCCAAAAGGGTTCATCAAGTATGGAATCCCCAGATTATTCAGGAAAGTTTGGTACATGATTTGAGTCCAGGGTAGCTTGTCGACATCCGGTTGCTGCATCATGATCGATGTCTCCCGCACTTTCTCCGAACAACGTGTTTGGTAAAGAAGGGCATTCCTGTGGTATCCTATTCCATTACCCTCGATCTTATTTCGTGTGATTACTTTCTGTTTCCAAAATCAAAAAGCCAATTCTGAGATCTCTACTTTAAACGTGGAGAACATTCGACAGATTATTATGGACTACCTATAGACATTAAGAACTGAAGACTTTTAATATTGTTTCAATTAATGGAGACTACTGAGTGCTCTTATGTCTTATGTATACTACTGCTCTTATGTATTTCGCGTTTTCCAAGATTTACTTTATACGTTTCTTGACTAAATTATTTGAACATTTCTTTTCTCTTCAATTCACATTCCGTGTTTTCCTAATAAATAAATTTGCTCTCATTTGGAGACGAATTCTCCGTCGGTGTATTAATTGTCTATGCACGTAAATACGCAGTTTTACGAAGGTCATCATAATGTAGGCCTAGATATGCGGAAAATTGACTTCATTCCACTTGATTTTATTTGTCTATGATTTGATTACATGTATTATATTTCGCCCTGAAGAGGTTACTAGCAGGAGGTCAATCGTTGCGGCTGTCCCCAGGAATTATCTCCAAAGTATGCGTACACATTCATTAAAACGTCTGCGTGAGAGCGTACACTCAATCTACGTTCAAACAGCATAGGACGCCTATCTCTTTTCATTCTCAAATGTTACAGTTTCCAGCCCAACCAGTCTTTCAAGTCCAAATTTATCATGCTTTCCTAGGCGACTGTCGATGCAATCAATACCAATACTAAATAAGTGTAAGTAGATAGGCGAAACATTGGTGAAAGCGAATTCTGTTATGTTCATCCGGGTTTTCTTAAGCGTTGTACGGACCACGCAAATAACCAGTCAGCGGTTAAAAGAAACAGCAACAAAACACTTTTGACAAAAAATTGTATAATTATAGCCAAGTACCAATGTGGAATGTCTGTTTACAGCAGAACAATAGCAATGGTCAAGGGAAATGTGTACAACTGACATCGTTTCTTAAAAAGGAAACTTTTCTACCCATCGTTTTCGATTACATTACGGTTTCAATTCGCTAACAAGAATTTCAAAAACGATAAATTTACAATTAATTGCTAGAAGAATATGCTGAATGTTGTAGGCAACAGAAATAATTGCCTAATATTTTTACGTGATAAACGTAACTTTAGGCCTACCAGCCGCGCAAACTCACATCACAGAAGTGCGTGTATCCATATTGTGTAATATGTACTGGATCTAGTTTATTCCTGGCGTTATTTTTAAGGACAAATTACACGCTAGTAAAATCCGTAATCTTCACTGTTTGACATTTAACTTTCGAAGTGAGGCAGCAACAGAAAAAAAATTTCCCTCTAATTTTTTGTTATATTTTGGCGGCTCTTCGACGGCTCACCCAGTATCATCAATTGGGGTGTAACGTAGCAGGCCTCCAAGAGGTGCACCCTGGGTAACGCTAAATCTGCTACAGCGACCGCCGTTTCTCGAGCCTCCGCCATCATGGCACATGCGATCGCCACTAGAAATCCAACCCGCCCTTATGAGGGCGCGGACAATCACCTCCGCATACTGTATTGGAATGCGGGTGGACTGAGCAATGCAAAACACTTTGAGTTAAAAACTAACATTTCAAAATTTGACGCTGACATCATTGTTATTGTCGAAGCTGGCGCTTCTACCGAAGCCACACATTTTTATGAAATACCCGACTTTTC